>OX442422.1:6345385-6426982 GCA_949361645.1 Spongilla lacustris
CCCTCCCTCCCTCCCTCCCTCCCTCCCTCCCTCCCTCCCTCCCTCCCTCCCTCCCTCCCTCCCTCCCTCCCTCCCTCCCTCCCTCCCTCCCTCCCTCCCTCCCTCCCTCCCTCCCTCCCTCCCTCCCTCCCTCCCTCCCTCCCTCCCTCCCTCCCTCCCTCCCTCCCTCCCTCCCTCCCTCCCTCCCTCCCTCCCTCCCTCCCTCCCTCCCTCCCTCCCTCCCTCCCTCCCTCCCTCCCTCCCTCCCTCCCTCCCTCCCTCCCTCCCTCCCTCCCTCCCTCCCTCCCTCCCTCCCTCCCTCCCTCCCTCCCTCCCTCCCTCCCTCCCTCCCTCCCTCCCTCCCTCCCTCCCTCCCTCCCTCCCTCCCTCCCTCCCTCCCTCCCTCCCTCCCTCCCTCCCTCCCTCCCTCCCTCCCTCCCTCCCTCCCTCCCTCCCTCCCTCCCTCCCTCCCTCCCTCCCTCCCTCCCTCCCTCCCTCCCTCCCTCCCTCCCTCCCTCCCTCCCTCCCTCCCTCCCTCCCTCCCTCCCTCCCTCCCTCCCTCCCTCCCTCCCTCCCTCCCTCCCTCCCTCCCTCCCTCCCTCCCTCCCTCCCTCCCTCCCTCCCTCCCTCCCTCCCTCCCTCCCTCCCTCCCTCCCTCCCTCCCTCCCTCCCTCCCTCCCTCCCTCCCTCCCTCCCTCCCTCCCTCCCTCCCTCCCTCCCTCCCTCCCTCCCTCCCTCCCTCCCTCCCTCCCTCCCTCCCTCCCTCCCTCCCTCCCTCCCTCCCTCCCTCCCTCCCTCCCTCCCTCCCTCCCTCCCTCCCTCCCTCCCTCCCTCCCTCCCTCCCTCCCTCCCTCCCTCCCTCCCTCCCTCCCTCCCTCCCTCCCTCCCTCCCTCCCTCCCTCCCTCCCTCCCTCCCTCCCTCCCTCCCTCCCTCCCTCCCTCCCTCCCTCCCTCCCTCCCTCCCTCCCTCCCTCCCTCCCTCCCTCCCTCCCTCCCTCCCTCCCTCCCTCCCTCCCTCCCTCCCTCCCTCCCTCCCTCCCTCCCTCCCTCCCTCCCTCCCTCCCTCCCTCCCTCCCTCCCTCCCTCCCTCCCTCCATCCTCGCCTCTTCCCTCCTTCCATGATCCTCTCCTTCCACTTCCCTTCATCAGAGGAGGCTCAGAGTGTTCAGTGACAAAGATAAGGACAAACTCAGCAAGGTGACCCAACATACTAAGTCTGTGAGGGAGGCATGACATGGAGGCCACCCTCACCTTGGAGATGGAGACAGAACAGAACAGGGACCAGTGGGGTGTCATGGAGAAGGCACAGAATTTGAACCAGGTCTGGGCACTGGTCACCACTTGCAGTAACCCTTTATAGGCCAGTCAGATACAGTGATATTAGCCCTTTAGTGACACGAGTTTTAACCCTGTAAAGACAGCAATATCAGCATTATTCTCCAGAACAAATTTTTATTTGTATATGTCTAGTTGCCATGGTGATTCATGTCCTACTATGCTGCAAAACTCATAGTCTGTTGTATGATGATTAATTAATATTGTTTGTTTTCCATATATAGTATGGAGGACAACATATACAGAGGACACAACTACACCGAGTACTTCGAGGCCGCAAGAGGAGGGAGACCTCACAAGGGAGTGCAGCCAGCAGGTGGGTGTGGTCAAGGGAGGTGGTAGCAGATGTGATGAGGCCAAATATTGTGGCATACAATTGTACGATTCCATGAGTGTTGTGTGTGTGTGTGTGTGTGTGTGTATTTGTGTGTGTGTGTGTGTGTCTGCAATGTATGGTAGCAAGCACACGATGCATGAACATAAACTGTACAGAAAATGTCACACACTTTAAAAGGAGCACATCTTAAAGGGCACACTTTAAAAGGAGCACACCTCAATGGGCACACTTTAAAAGGAGCACACCTTAATGGGCACACTTTAAAAGGAGCACACCATAATGGGCACACCTTCCCCTACAAAAAAATCTTGGCATACATGTTCCAAATTCATGTGTGATATGTTGTCGCATGTGTTCCAGTTTTTCTAGAGCACTGTTGAACATGCTTATGTCATTCAATTGCAGGCATATCACCCTTCTAACTTGCACAGGTTGAAGAGTTTCTAAAACGCGTTCCCCCGAGAAGTTATAAAGTGGCACACCCCTTAGCATATTAGCGGGTATGCCTCATCGGGGAATCGCTTTTTAGAAACTATTCATCCTGTGCAAGTTAGAAGAGTGATATGCCTGCAATTGAATGACATACATGTACATGCAAGCATGTTCAACAGTGCTCTAGAAAAACTGGAACACTTGCAAAAACATATCACGCATGAATTTGGAACATGTCATGCCAAGATTTTTTCGTAGGGGATCCATTGCGGGATAATGTGCAGACAGCATTCTACATGTAGGGGCCATTTTTCCCTCCCCTAGGAAAGGTCCCCTGTACTGTTCTTTGGGAGTACCAACCTGACATCTGCAAAGACTACAAGGAGGCAGGCTACTGCGACTTTGAAGGTTGGTGTGTCTGATGTGTGCTGGTGTGTTGTGTAGGTATGTGCTGGTGTTTGCATGATGTGTTTGCCCATACACCGGCCTATACACCATACACCAGCCTAGACCCCATACACCACCATACACCAGCCTGTACACCATACACCAGCCTGTACACCATACACCAGCCTAGACCCCATACACCAGCCTGTACACCATACACTAGCCAGTACACCATACACCTATACCTATATACACCATACATCAGCCTGTACACCAGCCTGTACACCATACACCAGCCTGTACACCATACACCAGCCTAGACCCCATACACCAGCCTGTACACCATACACCAGCCTAGACCCCATACACCAGCCTAGAACCCATACACCAGCCTGTACACCATACACCAGCCTGTACACCATACACTAGCCTGTACACCATACACCAGCCTAGACCCCATACACCAGCCTGTACACCATACACCAGCCTAGACCCCATACACCAGCCTAGAACCCATACACCAGCCTGTACACCATACACCAGCCTGTACACCATACACTAGCCTGTACACCATACACCAGCCTAGACCCCATACACCAGCCTGTACACCATACACCAGCCTGTACACCATACACTAGCCTGTACACCATACACCATCCTATACACCATACACCATCCTATACACCATACCCCAGCCTGTACACCATACTAGCCTGTACACCATACACCAGCCTAGACCCCATACACCAGCCTGTACACCATACACCAGCCTGTACACCATACACTAGCCTGTACACCATACACCATCCTATACACCATACACCATCCTATACACCATACCCCAGCCTGTACACCATACACCAGCCTATACACCATACACTAGCCTGTACACCATACACCAGCCTGTACACCATACACCAGCCTGTACACCATACACCAGCCTATACACCATACACCAGCCTAGACCCCATGCACCAGCCTATACACCTATACACTATACACCAGCCTATACACCATACACTAGCCTGTACACCATACACCAGCCTGTACACCATACACCAGCCTAGACCCCATACACCAGCCTATACACCTATACACCATACACCAGCCTGTACACCATACACCAGCCTATACACCTATACACCATACACCAGCCTGTACACCATACACCAGCCTATACACCATACACCATCCTATACACCATACACCAGCCTATACACCATACACCGGCCTGTACACCATACACCAGCCTATATACCATACACTAGCCTGTACACCATACACCAGCCTGTACACCATACACCAGCCTATACACCATACACCAGCCTGTACACCATACACCAGCCTGTACACCATACACTAGCCTGTACACCATACACCAGCCTGTACACCATACACTACAGTAGCCTGTACACCATACACCATCCTATACACCATACCCCAGCCTGTACACCATACCCCATACACTAGCTTATACACCATACATACACCAGCCTATACACCATACACCAGCCTATACACCATACCCCAGCCTGTACACCATACCCCATACATCAGCCTATACATCATACTTTAAAAAAACCCAGCCCATACACGCTCCTACATGTACATGTACCAGAATACTGAAGGTTTTGTCATACATGTACCTACTCTTAATCCTAAGATCTGCCCATGGTTTGTGCTGTGAATATAATAAACTTGAAAGGGGAACCCACAACCTTATCTGATGTTAGAGGCCCATGTAGTGCTGCTACCTTGCCTGTCCTGAAGCTACATGTAGACCTACCCTGCATGAACCCCTACATTGACCTACATAGGCCTACCCTGCATGAACCCTTACATGGACCTACATAGACCTACCCTGCATGAACCCTTACATGGACCTACATAGACCTACCCTGCATGAACCCTACATGGACCTACATAGACCTACCCTGCATGAACCCTACATGGACCTACATAGACCTATACCCTGCATGAACCCTACATGGACCTACATAGACTTACATGTACCTACCTGAGTACTGAAAATTACTTGTGTCTTTTGTCTACATGTACATGTATTCCCTTCAAACTACATGTAACATCTGCCCTTCTGTGCTGTGAATATAATTAAACTTGAAAGGAACCCACAACCTTATCTGATGTTAGACATAAAATAAACATACCCTGTACATGTTACCTAAGACTACCATATCTACAAGACCTACATGTACATGTGTACATCTATCTAACTACTGGCATGTACTTATGCATGTAGGACTACCGTGGACCTACATGAATTTGGTTTTACCAGAGGGCGCACAAAAACTGGGGGGGAGGAGGGGATGCAGTCGAAGGGGTACATTTGTACATGCCCTGTTGTGCTCCACCGCTTTGTTGACATTTGTCAGCAAGTATTCGGACTTTTTTTTACGTATGACACAACATGTAATCTACTCGCAGGTATATGTAATCATGAACGGAAGCGTGTGTGGCTGGGGGGGGGGGGGGGGGGGGGGGGGGGGCAATTGCTGCCAGAGGGGTGGCATTTCATATGCCATGGGGGAGGGGGGGGGGAAGCTGGCCCCCCCACCCCCAAGGCTATGCTTGATCCAGGGCTGCATGGTATCTACTTAGACTTATCGTGAGTACTGAAGGTTAAGTGTTCATGTGTCTTTCCTCTTCACCTCCGTACCACCTACACTGTACTCCTTTCTAGTAGAAACCATACAGAGAAGTTACATGTATAAGTCATACAAACCACACACTGTGCAGAATGTGTGTGTGTGTGTGTGGGGGGGGGGGGGGTAATGAATGACAGGGGCCTGTTGGGCAAGCACTAGTCCTGATGCCTTGGTTGAGCTTTGCATTGGGAGGGGATGGAGTGTGCTTTGTGCATGATGCTGAGGGCTTTGGTTTTATGGTAGGGGCATTTGTTCTGATGCATAACCATCACTTTTTTCCTCTAGGTTTCAATATCAGGAGCTGCGAATTTGTTTAAATGTCTGTTTGCAACTGTTTCCACGGAGATGTGCTACCATCAAGTATCTATATGATGCTACTTAGGCACTTATCTTTTTTTGTTTTGTTTGGTGCTCATAATATGACACTAGACTTGCTTGTAACTGTGATAGCCATCCGATGAGGAAGAAGTGCAGCAGGGTCTTTGTGGTTATTGTCAATTTGTAAACGTACTAGTAACTCAGTGATGAGGAAGGGCAGCATGACCCGTCGACCTGATCACTACGGTAAATGTATTAACCTATAAGAAGTTAGATATCTTGACATGAAATAAACGTGAAGTACGGGTTCTAGCTTGCCAATGTGTTCGGCTCTAGAGAAACGCCCACGCTGCCGGTCCGCCCATCGTTTACATCTCCCATATCACATTGAGTCGATGATTGACTACAGAAGGGGCTAAGAGAAACTATAAATGTAATAGCATATATCATAGGAAGTATCGCTTTATATTATCTCTGCTTTTACGATATGTTGCCCGCGCGATGATCGCGATCGAGGCTTCATGGCAATAATGAATTGCCGCATAGAAAGGTGGCATAAAAAGTGCTGGTGGCGTGACGTGCACAACGGACGCTGCACCCGGCCAATATTGAAAGGATGGGTAAATATGCATGGCGGAGCATATATGATGACATGTTGGGAGTTGGGACTTGGGACTCGGTCTCCCGTCGTGAACTACTAGTAATTGCGGACCGGCCACTTTGGACGAAGCCAACATCATCCCTTTCGGTCATCTGCGGTGCGTGTTCAATCTGTGTTTATGGGAGCTACAATTACTTTTACTTACTTAGTATTAGTAATACGTCATCGGCTTTGTATGCGTCTCGTGAGCTAGCCATTAATTAAAAACATTATTGATAAATGACATAATTGTTAATAAATGTTACGTAACATGTCTACTTTACGAATAAATTAGTGCGGTAGAAATTAATTTTTTGTCTTGATTTTTGTACAAGAATGGCTCATGATATAAATCTATAAATTACAGATTCACAATCAGACCGATTTATCGTACTTAGTACATGTGTTTAAAAATCAATTTGAAATAAAAGTGCTAAATGTCCGCCTATGTATGGGCAATTTCTCCATATGGGTAATAAAGGTAAGTCTTATTTCTTTTCATGGCGGTTTCAAACAAAAGGTTCCTTCCCGTGGTCCAAGTTGTGTTGGTGTTCAAAATATAGTGCAAGTGAGCCGCCGGTGCGTCCAAACACGCCTCCCTGTAGGAAAGGACGATAACTTCGAAACCGTGGTTTTCGCAACCTAAGACATTCATCATCTTGTAGTAAGGAGGAATGCACTGCTCTGTTTGCATGAGGTATAGGATGGTGGAAGGAGGAGCATTGGGACTTTGGGTTGGAAGGTGAGTCAATTTGACACAACTCGACATGGCACTTAAACCTGTTGGAGTGGTACCAATACTGTTATCCGGACCATGTTTAGTACTAGTGGTAGTAAGCACGTCACTCTTTGAACTAGGTGCAAGGCCGCCCAGCCTCTCCTTTGGTTCCGCCGCCATTTTGGGGACGTCGGGAGCATCGCTTTTCATAAAGAAGGGTGTTAGAAAGAACAGAAGACACACGAATATAGCAGCTGACAGACCCAGAGTGACAAACTTCGCTAACTTCATTACCGATACTAGTCTCGCAAGCCACGGCTGTTTCGAGCTGGACAATTAGTTTGATAATTAGAGCGTTACGGTGTCGTAGTGCACAATGTCCCCCCTAAAATTTGTCCCCCCGGACGTTTTGCACTAGTGTACAATGTCCCCCCGGACATTCTGCACTAGTGTACAATGTCCCCCCGGACAATCTACACTAGGGCAAACTGTCCCCCTCCAGGGTAAAATGTCCCCCCTCATAATATTTTATTTCATCTATGACAACGCAGGGGAACTTTTACGGCAGTACACGGAATCGCATTGACGCCATTACTCAATAGCTCTTAACCGTCGCCAAAGCTGCATGTCGTTCCGCCGCTTGAAATGCTCAATACTGACACACATACACGAACATTTAGAATTAAATTCCTTAACGATATATAAACAGCTCTTATCCTTTCCGTGTCGTCAAAGCACACACACATATATACACGAACACATTCATTATTTAAGGAGTGGTGATTGATATACTTCATGGCTGAAATCTCATCAGATGAGTATGAGAGATTGAGGAAAATAGCCTGAAAAGTAATGTCACATAAAACACAGCTTCACACTGCGTGCACCGCCTGATAAATCCCAGGAAAGGCTATCCCATCGTCAGTTCGTGATATTACAACCGATCAGTCGCGGGTACCCAGACTAAAACCCATCCTAAATAGCGTAAATACCATGCATCCTGCGTCCAGGGTGGGAATAGTGTAAAAACCTTACTTGCAGGGTTTTTGTCGAATGTTGACGTATGAATTGAATTATTGCTTCAACATTCGACAGAACTAGGGTAGAACCACATCATCATGTATTGCGCAATCCGGGCAGGATGGTTTTTACGCTATATAAGGACGGGTCTTTATTAAAAACCAGCCTGTTGGACGTTTATAACTGCCTTTGTTAACCTATTGGTAGGACATTGCGCCCTAGTGTGGATTATCCGGGGGGGGGGGGGGGGGGGGGGGGGGGGGGGACATTTTACCCTAGTGGGGGACAGTTTGCCCTAGTGCAGAATGTCCGGGGGGACATTCTGCACGGGGGGACAATCCGCCCTCCCACAACGGTATATGATTTATATGATTTACAAATAGGATTTGAAGTGTCATGAATACGATTAGCAAAACACCAGATTCATTATTGCCGATGCGCCGTATAGAATCAGTTGGAATGTAGTGAGCGTATTTGGATACTGCCGTCGAATATCTACAGTGTAGTATAACTGCCGACGTTTAGAAAGCTCGGACAACAGAGATAACGCTCACTCGTTCCCACCCTCGAACCTTAAAAAAAGTTTCTCCTAATTCTTCTTCTTCTTCTTCTTCTCCTTCTCCTTCTCCTTCTCCTTCTCCTTCTCCTTCTCCTTCTCCTTCTCCTTCTCCTTCTCCTTCTCCTTCTCCTTCTCCTTCTCCTTCTCCTTCTCCTTCTCCTTCTCCTTCTCCTTCTCCTTCTCCTTCTCCTTCTCCTTCTCCTTCTCCTTCTCCTTCTCCTTCTCCTTCTCCTTCTCCTTCTCCTTCTCCTTCTCCTTCTCCTTCTCCTTCTCCTTCTCCTTCTCCTTCTCCTTCTCCTTCTCCTTCTCCTTCTCCTTCTCCTTCTCCTTCTCCTTCTCCTTCTCCTTCTCCTTCTCCTTCTCCTTCTCCTTCTCCTTCTCCTTCTCCTTCTCCTTCTCCTTCTCCTTCTCCTTCTCCTTCTCCTTCTCCTTCTCCTTCTCCTTCTCCTTCTCCTTCTCCTTCTCCTTCTCCTTCTCCTTCTCCTTCTCCTTCTCCTTCTCCTTCTCCTTCTCCTTCTCCTTCTCCTTCTCCTTCTCCTTCTCCTTCTCCTTCTCCTTCTCCTTCTCCTTCTCCTTCTCCTTCTCCTTCTCCTTCTCCTTCTCCTTCTCCTTCTCCTTCTCCTTCTCCTTCTCCTTCTCCTTCTCCTTCTCCTTCTCCTTCTCCTTCTCCTTCTCCTTCTCCTTCTCCTTCTCCTTCTCCTTCTCCTTCTCCTTCTCCTTCTCCTTCTCCTTCTCCTTCTCCTTCTCCTTCTCCTTCTCCTTCTCCTTCTCCTTCTCCTTCTCCTTCTCCTTCTCCTTCTCCTTCTCCTTCTCCTTCTCCTTCTCCTTCTCCTTCTCCTTCTCCTTCTCCTTCTCCTTCTCCTTCTCCTTCTCCTTCTCCTTCTCCTTCTCCTTCTCCTTCTCCTTCTCCTTCTCCTTCTCCTTCTCCTTCTCCTTCTCCTTCTCCTTCTCCTTCTCCTTCTCCTTCTCTCTTCTCCTTCTCCTTCTCCTTCTCCTTCTCCTTCCCTTCTCCTTCTCCTTCTCCTTCTCCTTCTCCTTCTTCTTCTTCTTCTTCTTCTTCTTCTTCTTCTTCTTCTTCTTCTTCTTCTTCTTCTTCTTCTTCTTCTTCTTCTTCTTCTTCTTCTTCTTCTTCTTCTTCTTCTTCTTCTTCTTCTTCTTCTTCTTCTTCTTCTTCTTCTTCTTCTTCTTCTTCTTCTTCTTCTTCTTCTTCTTCTTCTTCTTCTTCTTCTTCTTCTTCTTCTTCTTCTTCTTCTTCTTCTTCTTCTTCTTCTTCTTCTTCTTCTTCTTCTTCTTCTTCTTCTTCTTCTTCTTCTTCTTCTTCTTCTTCTTCTTCTTCTTCTTCTTCTTCTTCTTCTTCTTCTTCTTCTTCTTCTTCTTCTTCTTCTTCTTCTTCTTCTTCTTCTTCTTCTTCTTCTTCTTCTTCTTCTTCTTCTTCTTCTTCTTCTTCTTCTTCTTCTTCTTCTTCTTCTTCTTCTTCGGATAAGAGGTTTATTGTGCTGTATCTTTGTCACGATTGAAGCGTAATGTTAGCCGTTATGCGGAAGCACTAGAACCACCAAGTTACAAACTTACTGCCGAGTCGGATTTGTTTTATAATTTTCGTAAGGGGAGTTATGCTTGACACAAATTCGATCTTTAGCTACTTAGTTTTGTTAGCAATAGCCCACAACAGATTTTATCGGCCCTTGGAAACCGTAAAGTGGAGATCCAGAATAAACTTGTGGTTGAACACGTGTTTCTGGCAAGTGTATATGCTGCTGTAGTCACGTCGATCGCCAAGAGAAAAGAATAGTGCAAGAATATTGCCAGTTAAATTATGACACTGACAGTTGTACGTGTGGTTGTGCTGACGAGTCGCGCGATGAAGCTCCGAAAGACCGTTTACGTGAAAAAATAAAAGAACAATTGAATGCTACAAAGTGGGTTAAGCCGATCGCAAAAGTAAGAAGGATCGATAGGCTAGCATGAAGGCAGAAAGAAGGCGGATAGCGTGAAGGTGGAAAACCACTGCATGCAACTGGCCGTCGCAATTAAGGCCAAAGAAGTTGGCATTGGTTGGCCATGGGTGACGTACTAAGTATACAGGTGAGCCACCTAACATACAACGAGAGTAACACTATATTTGCGCCCCCCACCCTCATGTAAGCAAGCTGTCAAAGATGACCTGTTGTAGGACCATTTATAAGTGAGTTTTGTTCAATGCCGACAATGGTAACGGGAATGTCCTCCACAATTGCGTGGTCCCACTAGAGCAAATCAGGTACTGCTCATTCAAGCTGCAAAGGTGATGGAAAACAGAACACCGTCCCACCAGGATGGGGGTGAACCACTCTGAATAGGTGGGTGTATGTGACTGTGTGTGTTGAAAAGTGTGTGCCATGTCTCATGGATATGTTGCCAAGTGGTGTAGTTTTGTGCTAGCTATCCCCCTCCCCTTCCCTCCTGTCTCATCTTCTCTTCTCTCCTACCCTTCCTCTCCATTCTCTTCTCCCCTCCCCTCATCTCCCCCTTCCCTCTTCTCTCCTCTCCCCCTTCTCTTCTCTCCCCCTTCCCTCCTCTCTCCTCTCCCCCTTCCCTCCTCTCTCCTCTCCCCCTTCCCTCCTCTCTCCTCTCCCCCTTCCCTCCTCTCTCCTCTCCCCCTTCCCTCCTCTCTCCTCTCCCCCTTCCCTCCTCTCTCCTCTCCCCTTCCCTCCTCTCTCCTCTCCCCCTTCCCTCCTCTCTCCTCTCCCCCTTCCCTCCTCTCTCCTCTCCCCCTTCCCTCCTCTCTCCTCTCCCCCTTCCCTCCTCTCTCCTCACCCCTTCTTCTCTCCTCTCCCCCTTCCCTCTTCTCTCCACTCCCCATGTCCAGCAATTGCGGACTTGAATAATTGATTACCCGCGTTACGCGTTAAAAATTAATTCAACGGGAAGTCCAGTGTTGCCGCGATACAGGGTGTCCACGAATGAACGCAACGCTTTTGACCGAGAATAACTTTTGATAGGAGTAAGAAAAAAATCTCATATTTTGAAACTAAGTTGGTCGGTTTCCTCAAATTTTTTTACATCCATTTAATTAATACATTATTAATCATGCTAATTAATTTTAATAAGCACAACTACTAATTTTGAAAGTTCGTATGTGTTCACATATCGATTGTGAAGCTACTTTCAAAATATTGAATTTTTTTCACATTCAAAACTAAAACTACGATCCACTACTGATTTCTCTTCGCGTACGCATGCGCACGCGACCTCGTCCCAAGACTTATTTCGTGATTAAATAACCAGTCTCAATCACGTGATACAATTCGGAGGCGGATCTTTTTAAAAAAGCAATGCCCCACCTCTACGTGGGTGTTACGAATGTTTACATCCCATGTGGTGCGCACCAATTAGCACAATCGTATAGACAGACACTGCTACAGGCTGATAAGAATTTGACATGCAATGCCATTCTGTGAGTTAGGAAACGGAGATGCACACGTGTGTACATGCGTGTGTTATTACACACGCAAAAATCAAAAAAAATTATAGCTCTCTCGGAGCTATAAATAGCCTACAGCAGCATCGCATCCCAAGCAGCACACAGTACTAGTTTGGAGCATGTCTTTGACAGTTGTTGTGACCCTTTTAGCTTGTATTTTATTTTATTTTTAGCCCGGGTGTTTATTAGAATAACCTTGTTTTTGTGTTAAATGATTCATTCTGTAGGAACTTTAGATTATTGGAAAGATTATTGGTTTAAGGGAGGGACGTTGTCTCAGCAACTTACCTAAGTTCCCACTGACATTGTGCATGTGCTAAGTATCAGTACTGTGTTATGTGAGTGTGTGCTTTTGGTAAAGTAATGATTATTAAGGTATGTAAACCACTGTGTTAAATGAGGTGTGCTTTCATTGAAAATGTAACAATCTGAGCTTCTATCTGTGTGCTATTAAAAGCTCATGTAGTCTCTGCTTAAAAATACACCTGTATATGCTGGGGAATGTTTGAAAGGTGTGCGTTGCATCATGAGTCTGACAACTCAGACAAGCCTGTTGTGATTCGGGGGAGTACTTTCATTACAAAATATCACAAGTCACCAGCTACAGGTTCCATAGCCTGAATTTAAGAGCAGTGTCATTGTAGTTCCTGGGTCTATAGGTTGGGGTTTCAATGAACATAACTGTTTTAGGACAGGTTTGCTTGCAACAAATTGTGAGTTTTTAAACTTAAATATAGCTATTTTCGTATCATAATGTGTTCTAACCGGTGCTTATGGATATAGACCCTCTGCTTTAAGTGTTACTTTTAGTGAGAGTGTGTTAGCTGTCTAATGTTACAATACATTAGGTGATTGAGTCCATCGATCCTTTCTAAGCACCTAAACTTGTTCTGAGATTATAATGTGTACTGGTTTTAGCCGCTGTCTCATACACGCATTTAAGTTTTTTAATGCTTTCAGTCGATGCTTTTATATGAGAGCATCAGCTCATCTGTCAAGCCTCCAGCTATGTCGTGGAACAACAAGTGCTGTTTTTTAGGATAGGTTGTGCTTAATCAAGTTTCGAGTCATATAGCTTAGAACAATCTGTGGTGCTGCTTTTTAAGCGTGCCTGTTGTGATTAGTGTTGCAAGTGCGCTTGTGATGCTTGGATTTAAGAGTGATGTAATAACACCAATTGTGGGCCAAAGTAGCTTTTCCGTGCAGTCTCATAAAGCAGTGATTCTATCACTACTTTGGCACACAATTGGTGTTATTACATCACTCTTAAATCCACCCGGGCTAAAAATGTAATAAAATACAATTAAGCTAAAAGGGTTACAACAACTGTCAAAGACATGCTCCAAACTTTCATTCGAACTTCTAAAACCTGGATACTTTTAAATGAAATCACTCCTTCACATCTCAACAGGAGTCTCAAAAGCTCATACCAAGCAACGGCACATATTATGTACGATCTAAGATCTGTAGACATGTTGGGCTCAAAACATGATGCTCTCTTAAGACGTGCAGCTGACTTCCCAAACTTTTTAAACCTTACTGGAGGTCGTAAGCTTTAGAACACCTTAAAAAGTAAAGAGTTAACATAATCAAAGAACAACAATTACACACTATGACCTGGAACTAGCTTAGAAGCTCACATCACAATGCAAGTACTTAAAACAGCAAAGTTTTTACTTTTAGTGCAATAACAAACAAAGAAGCCTATACTATTACATTTTGAATTAAAGCACTCCCTCATTTATAACATAGAGCTTTTCCTAGGAGTCTCTTAAAGCAATGATTCTACCACTAATTCGACACACAATTGCTCACAAAGAAAATAAAACCATTCTTAAATCCACATCACGGTGTCTCCTAGAGATGAGAGCCTACCCGTGCTTTAAACAACAGCACCATTTGTGATCTGGTAACTAGCTATAAGACTCATAACTTTATTAAGCATAACTTATCCTAAAAAACAGCACTCTTCCCAAGAAATCAATCCAAAATATAGCTGGCTTGACAAATGAGCTGATGCTCTAAAATAAAAGCATCGGCTTCTAGCATTAAAAATGATGACTCACTTCAATACATGTACGAGAGAGCCCTTCCCTAAATTCGAATCAGTACACAGAACTAGCATAGGTGAGCACTGATAAAAGATCAATGGACTCATCTCTACTCAATATCATCTAATGGGTTGCAACATTAGACAGTTAAGCACACCCTCACAAGAAGTAACCCGTAATGCAGGGAGTCTATATCCAGAAGCTGCAGTTAGCACACATTGTAATGTGGAAAAAATAGCTATAAAAAAGCAACTTGTTGCAAGCAAACCTGTCCTAAAATCCCAACTTAGACCAAGGAACTAAAATGACACCACTCTGAAATCCAAGCATTGGGAACCTAGCTGATATTTGTCATGAAAGCACTCCCCCAAATCACAGCAGGCTCATCTCAGATCCATGATGCAAAGCACACCCTTGTTTAATACAGGTATATTTCTAAGCAGAGACTATGTCATTTGTACCTAGAGCCATACATGTACTTTTAAAATAACACACAGGTAAAAGCTCACATCTCCATTTTAAAGCACACCTCATTTACCTCAACAGCATCCACAATCATTAATTTACTGGAGAAGTATTAAAAGCACGCAAAGTACATAACAAAGAACCCCCCCCCCCCCCCCCCCAAAAAAAAAAAAAGAACATTCATGTTGGTTCACTATGACCTGGGAACGTGCAACAATGATGCATTACCTGGTTCTCTTAAAATGGCAGTTTCCTATGAAACACCATGAATAAAAGCATGAGGACTTCACTTAAATAAGAGAGTAATTCATATGCAACAACAAACTATGATATTGAACTAGCTAACTACAAGGCTCAATCCCAAACACACCTCTCTAAAAAAACACATACTTCAACAGCATGCACGATCATTTTGTGTGCAAATACATTACTGGATGGTATGAAACTAATGGACACCCTCAGGAGTACCGATACTTAGCACATGCACTCTCTTAAACCAGTCATCTTTCCAAGTTCCTACAGGTGTAATTTGTAGCTTTTCAAGAACACAAAGCTTTCTAGGTAAAGCAGAGACTATTAAGACATGGCACCACACGTACATCCAACCATCTAAAACCTAGCTGTAAGCTTGCTACACCACAATGTTCAGGAGTCTCCTAAGGCTGATACATAAACAAACAGCAACGTACATCATAAAAACTGGGAACTACATGTAGCTAACAGCAAGGCCCAAAACATGATGCTCACTTTAAGACATACAGTGATTGTGATCTGCTAAGAAACTCATAGCTTTATGAATTGAAATTAAAGCTCTCTAACGACACTATTTTCTAAAACATATCTCGAGGCTTTACATATCAGCTGATACTCTAAAATGAAAGCATTGGCCCCTAACATAGAAACATGACTCATTTAAAAGCACATTATGATCCGGAAACTAGCTACAACCCTTCCCAATCCTTACTGGTCAACATTAGACAGTTAAGCACACCCTCACATAAAAAACCCAGAGAGTCTATATGCAAAGGCCACAGTTAACACAGCTAGAAAGGCTCCGAACATGATGCAAGCACACCTCACCTAAAACAGCTGTCTTCTAAATTCATCTAATCCCAATTTAGGCACACCATGATCTGGGAACTAGCTAACAGGCTCGCAATGGGATATAGTGACACTGTTCTTAAATCCAATCATTGGCTTGTAACATTAGCTGGCGATTTTTAACAAAAGCACCCACTCATATCACAACTGTCTGTTTAAAAAGAAGAGAGCCATTCATACACAAGCAGCACCAAAAATAATAATCTGGGATGAACATTGAAAGTAACGCACACCTTCTCTTTAGAAAAACAAATTTGCTGGAAGCTTGCAACATTAGCTTTGAATAAAGTCTAACCATAACTACGAGAATTTGTTAAAGTGCATACACTATGATCTGGGAACTAGCAGCTAACAGGCTCGCAATGGGATACGGTGATTTTAATCCAATCATTGGCTTGTAACATTAGCTGGCGATTTTTAACAAAAGCACCCACTCATATCACAACTGTCTGTTTAAAAAGAAGAGAGCCATTCATACACAAGCAGCACCAAAAAAATATTCTGGGATGAACATTGAAAGTAACGCACATCTTCTCTTTAGAAAAACAAATTTGCTGGCAGCTTGCAACATAAGCTTTGAATAACATAACTACGAGAATTTTTTTAAGAGATCAGTGGTCTACACACTGACACATAATTAAGCAACAGCACACACTATGATCTGGAAATAAGGCTCGTACCCACTTGTCTTTAAAATTGCAACCTTTGCTATCATCTAAACCTGCAGGTGTATTTTTAAGCAGACTACCTTTAACCTTAATAACACTCACAGCTAGAAGCTCACGTTACATTTTAAAATAAAACAACCCCTTATTAGATTTACAAAGCAAATACCTAGCTTAACAGCATGCACAATTAATCACTTTACTGCATGGAGGCTTGAATGCTCTCTGACCCTTCACATATGTATGACATGAGGCTTTCCTTACAGTATCAAATGGCACTTCACATAACACAAGAATATCCTTTAATCCGTCACAGGCAGTACCCATAAGTAGCATTGGTTTGGCTCCACGGGATCTTAGCTACGTAGCTAGCTAAGAGACAAAATCAGATATGCGCACAAATTACTAGTACTGTGTGCTGCTTGGGATGCGATGCTGCTGTAGGCTATTTATAGCTCCGAGAGAGCTATAATTTTATTTTTATTTTTGCGTGTGTAATAACACACGCATGTATACACGTGTGCGTCTCCGTTTCCTAACTCACAGAATGGCATTGCATGTCAAATTCTTATCAGCCTGTAGCAGTGTCTGTCTGTACGATTGTACTAATTGGTGCGCACCACATGGGATGTAAACATTCGTAACACCCACGTAGAGGTGGGGCATTGCTTTTTAAAAAAGATCCGCCTCCGAATTGTATCACGTGATTGAGACTGGTTATTTAATCACGAAATAAGTCTTGGGACGAGGTCGCGTGCGCATGCGTACGCGAAGAGAAATCAGTAGTGGATCGTAGTTTTAGTTTTGAATGTGAAAAAAATTCAATATTTTGAACGAAGCTTCACAATCGAAATGTGAACACATACGAACTTTCAAAATTAGTTAATTTGTTGTGCTTATTAAAATTAATTAGCATGAATAATAATGTATTAATTAAATGGATGAAAAAAAATTTGAGGAAACCGACCAACTTAGTTTCAAAATATGAGATTTTTTTCTTACTCCTATCAAAAGTTATTCAAGGTCAAAAACGTTGCGTTCATTCGTGGACACCCTGTATATTCGCGAAAGGCAATATATCGCGATTAAATGTTTATATCGCGAAAGGCGATATATTGCGATTAATCTTTAGTCTTATCGCGAAATAAACGTGTACGGACGTAAACAAAGATATACAGAAATAAAATTTAGAAACGAGCAGAGAATAAGCATACATTTAGGTATATCAATGAAAATAATTTACTGTTACAGTTAAACCAGTTCAGTTTGAATTTTGCCTTAGAAATATACATTTGCCAATGCAGCCTTTCGTGTAAGATGCCACGCCCCCGCAGGCGCAACCTTTCAGTTCTTCTTAAGGAAAATACCTAAGCAAACATGCACAAGTACTTGCTTGCTGGTTTAACATATGGTAGGGACATATGACTCATGATACTATAGCTGTACTATATCCTTCGTGGTAACCATAACTATTCACCCCAACATTAAATAACCAAGCGATAATTGATAATGAATAATTTAACATATCGCGATATTTATATCGCGATTAAATGCTCATATCGCGATATATCACGATATAGACGATTGAGGATGAAGGTTATTTCGCGGCAACACTGGGGAAGTCTTTGGAGAAATGTCTTCCAACGCGCACCGTTCTTAGACGGAATATAAATGTTAAGTCTACCAGACGGATTATGATACAGAAGAAGATAGCCCATCTTTTTTGTGTTCTGGTCTCCGTTAAAATCTGTTCACTGCTATTTCCATACACCGTTTTGTGTTCACTGCATACCTTTGTACATGGAACATACATTTGTTATGTTTCTTCAATTTCTTTCCAATCACGCAGACCGAAAGTTCAAGTCTACCAAGTGGTTTATAAAACCTAAACCACCGAGACATTTTTAGGGCCAATTAGTATAAATTTGCCCCCTACGCAACAATTTCCCTTGGCAACTTTGTGGACTCCACTGTAAAATGTGGGACAAATATATGATGTAATTCATGCATACGTCACGGTGGTACTACACAGCCAGAAGTTACCAATCTGATTCAAACCTGGTGGGACTCTTCAATATGTACCAAGGGTGGGTTACAATCTGAATCAGAGTAACTGATAACAATAATCTGATTGTGGTCTGCAGCCCTCAATCTGATCCAGATTGTACAACAACTTGACCCATGATTTAATAACAGCTTGACCCATGATTGGTAAACAGTTTGACCCAAGATTGTGCTCCCTCGTTCCAGACCACTGTTGCTAGTAATCAATACTGGCACTGAACCGTAAATTGAAATATCTGAACACTCTTTCTCTGATCTATGGTGCGACACACTCGTATTGTAGTACCTTAAAGATCTCATCTCGACCTCCTCGCGCGCCTGGCTCTCTTTCCGTGATCGTTTCCCCTGTGAAATGTAATATGTCAATGGTAAGGATTTGGGAATGTCTGATAATTTATTTAAATAATGCACACTACCTGGTTAGGTACTAGGTGTTACTGGTACGCAGCCGCGGTGTGTGCATAACAGGACAAAGGTTTGCTGGTTGGTACAAATTAGGGCGTGCTTATATACTCCTCTTTGTTTCTGGGTCACATCGTAGCATTGTTATGCATTATAGAAGCGACACGTGCTAGAAGTACTGACGATATAAGAAAAACACTTTTGTGGAAGCTGAGGACGTTTGCCACGTGTACCATCAATTAGAGATGCTGTACACGCTGCTGATAACCAAAAGGTATTTTTGTGTATACCTACATATTTTCGATTTTCGTGTAGGAATGTACACAGGATTGGCGGCCCTGCTTTATCTAAGATTGAGGAGGGGGAGCCATGAATGTGTGTGTGTGTGTGTGTGTGTGTGTGTGTGTGTGTGTGTGTGTGTGTGTGTACATTTGTGTGCATGTTACAAATGTGTTTATACAATCTTTTATGTTTTAGGTTGAGTTATTCAATGCAATTGTCAGAGCACAGAATATTTACAGCAATTGACTTTCATCATTTATCTGTACAGCAGCATAAGAGTTACTTGTCTGATGCCTTTACCACAGATTCCAGGTGAGCTTAAGAGGCTGTATTATAGTACAGATAACACATAAATGTTTCTTTTGTTTAGGTGTGGTGATGGTTTGAAGATTGTCAACAATGTTTCCATTGAGAAACTCAGCGTAGGCCTGCAGAGGTTTGTATTGTCCAGGAGCACTTCAAAATGTAAGCACACCCCACATTTCTGATATGGAGGGAGAGGGATGGGGGTGGGAAGGGGACAGCCTCACCCCTTATGCCAGCTTGGAGGAGGCGGTCCCCCTTTTCCCTTTCTCCCCTAGAAATCACAGACCATGATGGTCTGGAGAAAGAAAAAAAAAAGGAATCACCAACCAAGTGTGTCTTCACACGCCACGAGACATTTCTTCTATCAGACTGTGCATGTGTAAGGTACCTCCCACATTAACCTAGGTAGGTTAACTCATTCACCTTCATATACATGGGCATATGTGTTTCATATAGGCTTAGCATATCACTCTGGTGACTGCTGGTCTTAACTACACTACTATCAAGGCACAAATTTGAAGAGAGATTGAACCATAGATATTAGACTCCAGTCTAATATCTATGATTGAACAGAAACTCGCCAATGATAAGACTCTAACGGGATTGGAGTAATATGCTGTACTGCTTAGATGTGTATTTGTATATTGTTTGTAACGTGTATTGTATTGTGTTTGTTTGTAATCTTTTGCGAATCGAACCATAAATAAAATAAAAAACATTAAGGGCTGGGAACGCGGTAAACATACGTAAATGCGTCCCGGTCTTCATCGGATACTGCGTTGATTCAGACTGTACGCAGCCATATTTCAGATTGATAGAAATACTATGGTAAACAATCTGAATCAATTTTACTCCCACATATCTGAGCCAAAGGTTTCCACCAAGTCTACGAAGGTCTGGTAAACAATCTGATTCAACACTGGGTACAGTTTTGAGTCAAGAAAAAACTTCTGGCTGTGTATAATAATGTAGCTAGCCGTGTTGTCGGTAGTGGACGTACATGCACCAAGCAAGAGTAAAAGTAGGGCGTACGAGGCGCGCGTGCGAACATGCACACTCTGGACTAGCTGCGATCAGACCAACATCCATGATAGCTAGCTTCTGTAAAGCGATCACGTTGTACAAGAGGCTAGCGCTGATTCATAATACTGTCGACTCGTCGAGCCACTAGCTAGGACAACTCTAGCTTGCTACAGCTAGCGCTAGGTTTGTGTCGAGTCAGTACCAGTACGTGACGTGCGCAGTAATTAAAAGCAGATTCGCATCGACATATAGCCGGGTGAGTACGCGTTTAATGTTTACAGATACATTCGTGGTTGTGGTTGAAGGACTCTACAAATGTGTGGTCGCGATCGAAAGGAGTAGGTACTACCGGTAGTACCAGTCGACATACTAGTAGCCAAGATGCGTGGTGTTGTATAGGCAAAACAGGGCATACTATTGCGTATTAACCACTCCTTTTTCTAATATCACCGACATAGAGAAGGTGTCTAAAGGTGATGAGCGTGGTTCGTAAGGAAGACAGTCGAGCTAGCCAGTGGGTGTGGCTTTAGTAACCGTTTCGCGCGCGTAGAGGTCACTTTACAATTACCGTATACCGCTCGAGCTCCATCTAGCTAGCTCCGGTCCTAGCCTAACCGGCCGGGTAGCTGGCCTAACTAATGACCAAAACAAAATACCGGAGTGTAATATACTACCGGGGGTAATAGTTGCGCTCGTTTTAATTACATGTAAAAGTAAATAGCCCACGTCAGGTGATGAAGCTGGATGTTAGAATACAACATCCTCACACCTTACCCCTACCTACTATCACACCCCTAGCTCCCTACTATCGCACCCCTCTAACCCTGTCCCAGGGGGCCGTTCATAAATTACGTCACACAAATTAAGGCTGTTTTGGACCCCCTCCCCCCCCTCCGTCACGGAACCGTCACAATAATCCTCTCCCCCCCCCCTCTTAATTACGTCACATTTGCTCCCCCCCCCCCCCCCCCCTTCATGAATAATCATAAATCGCTTCGAGCGTGCATATTTGGCCAGTTTCGCGCCGTATACGCGCGTAATGCAAGCAAAGCTCAAAGAAACAGTTTTCGCATGCGGGCAACTCCATTGAATTCGACCACACTACTGTCAATAATATATCATACATCGTCGCAAGCATGCAGGTCTTCTTCATTCTAGGCCGCGGGGCTACCTGGCATAACTCCTTCGAGGTCAAAGTGATTTTTACCAATCCAGACTGCCTAGCCTGTTTCAGGCAGTCAACTTTACCTCATCTCTGTGCCTCAGGGGATAGGGCAGCAACTTGATGCGCGTGACTCTAATTAATGTAATAATTACTCGGTTTGGTCAAACGCGCCGGTAGTCAAGCAATGCCCAACTAGGCAGCAACTAGCTCTTATTTGGCTTGTCTCGCTTATGAATCACCATATGTTTCTACAGCATCACGTTTAAAGCGAAATAGAGAGAGCAGATCTTGCACGACCGGCCGAAAAAGCAAATGCAAGTGGACTGCCTGGTACTGATGCCATCATCGAACGCGTAGATCAATATTACCCACGACATGAATCAATTTTAGTAACCGCTAAATACCATCGTGCATCATAGACCACGACAATGAATTTTAATTCAAAATGTGACATCACGCCAGCCTAAACCCCCCCTCCCCCCCGTCACAAACCGTCACAATTGTTCAGACCCCCTCCCCCCCCCTTTTGCGTGACGTAATTTATGAACGGCCCCCAGAGTAAACTTCACTGGAGTCTGGGGATAGTTACACAAAAGTCCATATTGCTATGCTACCTAAACATTACATAGTGTCCCAATCATGTCCCAGAGTAGGGGAAACACTTCACTGTCCATTGTTTGAGTCAGGTGATAGAAATTTTAAGTTACACAAAAGTCACTTACCCCCCCCCCCCCCCCCCCCTCCCCCAAATATATGACCATGCATATTGCTATGCTACCTAAACATTACATAGTGTCCCAATCATGTCCCAGAGTAGAGGAAACACTTCACTGTCCATTGTTTGAGTCAGGTGATAGAAATTTTAAGTTACACAAAAGTCACCTACCCCCCCCCCCCCTCCTCCCCCAAACATATGACCATGCATATTGCTATGCTACCTAAACATTACATAGTGTCCCAATCATGTCCCAGAGTAAAGGAAACACTTCACTGTCCATTGTTTGAGTCAGGTGATAGAAATTTTAAGTTACACAAAAGTCACCTACCCCCCCCCCTCCTCCCCCAAACATATGACCATGCATATTGCTATGCTACCTAAACATTACATAGTGTCCCAATCATGTCCCACAGTAGGGGAAACACTTCACTGTCCATTGATTGAGTCAGGTGATAGAAAATTTAAGTTACACAAAAGTCACTTACCCCCCCCCCCCCTCCTCCCCCAAACATATGACCATGCATATTGCTATGCTACCTGAACATTACATAGTGTCCCAATCATGTCCCAGAGTAGGGGAAACACTTCACTGTCCATTGTTTGAGTCAGGTGATAGAAATTTTACGTTACACAAAAGTCTTTTGGCATTCCCCTCCCCCTCCCCAAAACACACACACACACACATGTACACCTAC
Source organism: Spongilla lacustris (assembly GCA_949361645.1). Taxonomy (NCBI): domain Eukaryota; kingdom Metazoa; phylum Porifera; class Demospongiae; order Spongillida; family Spongillidae; genus Spongilla; species Spongilla lacustris. The sequence continues at coordinate 6,368,177 of OX442422.1, forward strand.
TACATATTGCATCCGAGCCTTATCACCATACTCCGCCATTTCATACCATCACATGCACCTTTCACACAATCCCTCATTATCAACTCCTACCATCATACCCTAAGACCATCATCCTTCCCTTACATATCGTACCACAATACCCACCTCCCTACCATCACATTTCACCCTCTACACATCACACTACTCCCCCCTAACCTTCAATGGGGTGAGTAAGTTGGGTGGTAGGATCTTGGTAGGATCTTGGCTGCATAGCTATACGCCATTGTGCTCAAACAACAGATACTGTCTCAGATTGGTGCATGGTTTTATATAAAAGATTTTTGGGATATACCCTCCCCTTGAAGTTAACATTCACCAGATGAATTTAAGAGTTGTTGTTAGTCCCCAGCTAAAGATGTGCCAAGTATTGCACACTTGTTAGTGTGTTTTTTAAAAGTTTCATATTGAATAATATTACAATGTCAAATACTATATGGAAATCACAAGAAGGCACTACACTTATCAGGATACTGAGTTTCACAATGCACACACTAATTAATATAGCTTCTAATGACAGCAGCATAGGAAAATGTTGGCATATTGGATGGAGGATGATCTGTTGAATGGGAGGAGAGAGAGAGGATAATACAACACGCACAATGTCAATGGATTGGTTCTCAGTGGCATATGTACCTTACCATTGTCCCTGCCTCCACCACATTTTGCAGCTTTGCAGGCGTACCATAATGTGCAGATGATGGAAAGTTATGAAGGTAGTCAGGGCATATAGCATGCTGACACAATGCATTGCACACGTCAGGTGTCTTTTTGCTTCTTCTTCTTCTTCCTGAACTTGATCTTTGGTGCTATCATGGTGCTCCAGGTGGTGGCTGTGTCCATGTCTGCCATACTCACCCCAGTAAAGTCCAGGGTCTTGAGCTGGGTCCCCTTGGAGAGGACGTACTGGTAGTAGCCCTTGGTGGCCTCCATGGGGTTCCCATGGAGGGAGAGAGTGATAAGCTTGGGGAGCCCTGAAAGCTTGTCCGTCTCTTCCAGCTCCATGATGTTGTTGCCATGGAGATAAAGCATCATGAGGTTGGGTAGCTGCAAGATGGCCTGTTGATAGAAGACAGGATGGGTGAGGTGTTCTGCATGACCACATTAACGATGAGTAATATGGAGGACACACATGTATCGGCATGGTACTCTATCTGCTGGCATAGGCAGCTCAAGCAGGCCATTACAGTAAGCTTCTCTTCATATATATGTAGCCAAATAAGAACTCTGCATCTTACATCAGATAAGGTACAGCTGCAACACACATACACAACCATATGTGTACTTAAGTAAACAATAGGAAAGCCCTTCCCTCACATGTGGGGGGGGGGGGGGGGGGGGGGGTGGAGGAAAGGAAGTTTGGTGTGTGGAGTGGAGGGAAGAAGGGAAGAAGGGTGGTGTGTGCGGAAGGGAGACAGTGTGCAATCCAAGGGAGAAGAACCATATTTTGAATCAGATAAAAGCAATGTTTGTACAAGTCACGGCTGTTTCGTTCCATTGAAAATTCGGCATTAGGCCCGCGCCCACTATGAACTTAAGTACCTAGCAACGTGAGTTCATTAAATCCACCCGGCGCCTACGTTGTAGAAAAAGGGCTGTTACGAAACCGTCGGTAATTCCTCACAAGATGAAGGTAGTATAGGTAAGTTAAAGGGTAGCTGCATAGAAAGGTACCAAGCTTTGCTAGTTTCATCACTGAGAACTGGTGCTATACTATCTAGAACGCGTGATATCTCATCGGATGCAGTTTGAACTGATTCAGTTTCTCGCAAATCCCGCTTATAGTTTTCAAGGTAAAGAGTTTTAAATCAATGCGTAAGGTGCGATGTTGCTTTTTATGTTGATTCTGCGTTACTACACGACCCCGATGATACTTTTTGCACACTCTGAATATGTACGCAAATAGAGAGAGTTAAGGCAAGTGTCAGGGGCTATAAATAGAAATGGAATGAAACACCATACAGCTGTTCATTTTTCATGTGTAGCTTACTTCCCCCCCCCCCCCCCACCCCAAGTAGGAATACAAATGCACTGCTCTTTTGTTGCATCCTGTACACCACCGTGTGGACTGGTTGCATCTTGCTGACTTGACCACTGGTACAACAATAGGTGGTCATGATGCTTCTTTTACATGATGCACATACATGTACCACCATTACATCACTGATGCAGCAACAGGTGCACCATTCTAGGGGCAAGCTAGGCACCTTCCAGAGGTGAAGTCTTGTAGCACCATGGACAATGGGCAGCAGCTATGGACAGGTAGCACACACAAACCTACCTCATGCATGCATGGTAGCTGCATTAATTATACACCCCTACATAATAAATGGTGTCCAGGGGGGTGTAGGGAATATGCGGGTCCTAAGGGATGGTCATTTAAATGCGGGGGGGGGGGGGGGGGGGGGGGGGGGTAGAAGGTATAATAAAGCTTATGCTGGGGGAGGGAGAGTGGAACAATTTAGGTCCTGGGGGCTTGAATAAAATAGGGGCTTGTCCAGGGGGCATTTGCAAGTCTGTTCCGGGGGTGGGGAGATATCATATAAGCTTGTCCAGAGGGGGTTATATATTGTTCCCGGGGGGGGGGGGGGGGGGGGAGGAGGAGTGGGTATGTTTGCAATTATTTTCATTGTAGGGGTGTATGGTTAAATAATAAAAATAAAATAGCCCATTGCTTGCTGCAACACATCAAAGCAAATTGGATATTGCAGTTCCTCAATGGTGGATATGGACCTGTGGTAGCTAGTGCTATATTGTCTGCTGGAATACTCCTCAACTTTCCTGTCTCCTCTTCCAGCGTGCTGTATAAAATGGCTTATGAACATTACAGCTAGCTAGGCCATGAAACATGCAAATATATCTCCATGGAATGGTGTCATCTTTTGAGCAGAAGCACTTAGTAATGTGCCTCAAGGATATACATAACTTCTGGGGGTGGATCTCATAGCTGTCCTGCCCAGTGTCAATATGGAAGGCTTGCAAAATCCCTTGGTGGATGCATGGATAGGTGATCTTTGAAAAGCTTGCACCTGCAAACTCTACAAAGGTCTTCCAATTTACACGTACAATCATATAGATCGTACGCGGTGTGGTTAAATATTCATAGTAAAACCAATGGTTTTTTTCACTGTTAGAAGGCGTGTAGTAAATTATAGAAGTCATATTATTGCTTACCTGGCTTAGCTAGTTGGTCTCGAAAAATAATAGCCACTTTTATAAGCGCAATTTCGTACAATACGAAAGCAAACACGATACGATTTCCCGCCACGAAAGTGCCATCATATGCGCCAGCGTTGTTTCTAAGTTAGAATCGTTGAGTTAATATGTGTCATGGATGTTGTGTAAACTAAAGTGTATGCTCGAACTATTTCAACTATAAAATCATGTGTTCCTCTAAAAGGTAGTGAATAAACCGTCCCCGATTTTAGGTGTTTGTTAATGAGCTTCGAGTCCACCATGAATTGGAAATACCGTAATTCAATCATTATGATCTAATTTTAAAACCTAATGTCACGACCGAAACAGCCGTGAAGTAAGGGCAGCTGTAAATCAAATAACCACATGTATACGTAGGTACACAATATGAATATGATATTAACATAACACACCAGGTCCATCCTAAATGTACCTGGCTACAGTCAGTTAATCTCGTCTTTGACCAAAATCCTAGGCTACAATACATGTAGCTGTAAGGTCAGTTAACAATGCGGGAAATAATAGTTAGTGTGCCAAGTGTTAAGATATATGTACCAGCTAAATGTGTGTGCACGTGCGTGCAAGCGTGTGTGTGCGTGCGCATAAGTGTGTGTGCAAGCGTGTGTGGACGGATGGTCCATAAATGGGGTTAACTGACGGTACAGACCACACAACTACATGTACAAGGGTACCTTAGAACATTGTTTTACACTCTCAATTTAAGACCATTCTCATAGACAGTTCAGTATGACCTGATTAATGATGGAAGGAGATACGTAATTATGGAGGACACACATATATTGGCATGGTACTCTATCTGCTGACATGGTTACATGTAGCTCAAGCAGGCCATTACAGCAGGCTTATGCTATATGTAGCAAAATAGTTCCTTATATCAGATAAAGCTACAGCTGCAACACACATACATGTACACAACCACATGTGTACATACGTGAACAATAGGAAAGCCCTTCCCTCAAGCGTGGGGGGAAGGAGGGGAAGGAAAGTAAGTTGGTGTGTGTAGGGAAGAAGGGTGGTGTGTGTGTGTGTAAAAGGGAGACAGTGTAAGAACGGTAGTGTGTGCAGGCCAGGAGGGGTTGTAGGAGAAGAACTATACATGTATCTTGAATCAGATAAAAGCAGGGCAGCTGTAAAACAACAGCCACATGTGTACACAAGTAAATAAAAAACATTCTCTATGAGAAAGTTGGTGGCATATAGGATTTGAAGGCAAGGGTGGTGTAAAAAGGAAGGAAACAAGGGTCTAATAATAAGGGAAAATGGAATAGTCCTATATTTGGGAAAGTTTACGAGAAAAGGGACCTAGCGTGTATTATAAAAAAGTATAATAAAAATGCATTACGTTTGATTTGCTATAACTTCCGAACAGTTAACGCTATCAACTTCCTATTTTCAACACTTCATACTGCACCATTTCTCTATGGTAAAATACATTTTGGAGTCTTGCACTTGCTCCGTGTCAGTATTGCAACGTTCGATACCCCACTGGGTTCAAACCCGCCATAACTTTCGGTAGGAGTAATCAATTCGCTTCAAATTCGGTTTGTAGGTAGAGAGGTCCTATACCTATCGATTTGTTCTGTTCGTTGATTTTTATGCCATCCATTACGGAGATACAGTTGAACAAACTACGTGCCCATTTTCGCGCTCGATTCGCGCCAATGATTTGGGCAAATTGCGTTCCGCTCAATGTATGGGGAGGCGGGGATTATAACATTGGCGCGAATCAAGCGGGAAAACGTGCACGTAGTTTGTTCAACTGTATCTCCGTAATGGATGGCATAAAAATTAACGAACAGAACAAATCGATAGGTATAGGACCTCTCTACCTACAAACCGAATTTGAAGCGAATTGATTACTCCTACCGAAAGTTACGGCGGGTTTGAACCCAGTGGGGTATCGAACGTTGCAATACTGACACGGAGCAAGTGCAAGACTCCAAAATGTATTTTACCATAGAAAAATGGTGTAGTATGAAGTGTTGAAAATAGGAAGTTGATAGCGTTAACTGTTCGGAAGTTATAGCAAATCAAACGTAATGCATTTTTATTATACTTTTTTATAATACACGCTAGGTCCCTTTTCTCGTAAACTTTCCCATTTAGCACATTTCTACATGTAGGATATAGTAGGTTGTTCGTGTGCTAAATATAGGACTATTACATTTTCCCTTATTATTAGACCCTTGTTTCCTTCCTTTTTACACCACCCTTGCCTTCAAATCCTATATGCCACCAACTTTTTCATAGAGAATGTTTTTTATTTACTTGTTTCATTAGTTTTTGTTCATACCCGATTATTAGTCTCGGCCCCAGACCCGTTCGCAGCAGCGGATGGATACATCGCGGAAACAGCCCAAGACTGTGCAAACGATGATCATTGATACGTACATTTGGGTCTGGGTATGAGACTGAGAAAGAGGAGAGCCTGGTAGCTTAATCGATTCATGCGTGCGTATCAAAGGCTGTGATATCTGGACATGTGTCTAAAACCAAGGTAAAGACATTTTTAATAGGGGGCTAAAATCTGTTGCCATACGCTTGTTTAGCCCATCGCGTTCACCGATCTGAGAGTATCATTGCGGTGCTAGCCCTTTAATGTACAGTTGTCATCCCGGTAAAGTTCAGTCACTCTTTTTTGACGTGCAATGTATTATCGCGTCATAAATTATTGTTACTGCTACTCCCCCAGACCCAATTGGTGTCAGTGTCACATGATGCACACTATGACTACAACACAACACAGCAACTACTTCCAGAGCCTACTACCAATGTATGAAATCATGACACCATAGGCATACACAGGCTTGAGCAGGGGGCAGGCAAAAATCCACATTCTGTGGCAAAAACTGACTAACTATCCTGCTCCAATACACACAACAACTGCAACAGTCCGTTCTGAGTCGCAAAACACCAACATTTTCAAGTCACCACCAGCCATCTCAGCTGAACTCCAATCAAGGACCAAATATAAGCACTCCATTTATTACATTCTGGAGGAAGCTTCAACAAATCTGATCCCTGAAAAGTGTGATGCACCATCACTAACTCCACACACCTACATTGTACACAACCATCACCAAGTCTGGTCCCTAACTCCACTGAACAATCTCCACAGTACATGCCATCATCACATTGCATTGCCAACCTAAGCCTCTCAAAAATTTCAGGATTAACATCATTCAAACACTACTGTCATCCTCCTATAATATATGTAGAGTACACCAGTGAAATAGTGAATCATCATATTTATATCATACCTTTACTTTTAGTTGTGACCTGCACACAGTAAGTGTTCAAATGAAATCTTAAAAGTGTTGATGGTGTCATACACTGCAGCAACACTGTAAAGTTACATGTATACATTGAGCAAATAAATTGCTTTTGTAAGTTCAGGTAAACAGAAGCCATATCAACACCAGCAGACCTAAATATATGTTTGGTCATCAGATAAGATGGGGGGGGGGGGGCGGGGGGCGTTGGGGGTTGCAACCCCCCCCCCCCCCCCCCCTTTTTGTCCAAAATCACTTTTTTTCCGCTCACAGTTGTACGCGACAGCACCCCCCCCCCCCCCCCCCCCCCCCCCGCTCGTTGAATTGGCTGAAAGCGGACGAAAAGCACCCCCCCCCCCCTCTCCCTGCTTGTTGAATCGACCGGAGGTGGACAGCCAGCAGCCCCCCTCCACTCGTCTTATTATTAACTATAACAACCCCCCCTTTTCTGAAATCCTGTATCCACCCCTGAGATGTTCAAAGAAGCAATGAATACAAACATGCATTTATTGATAGGATGCAATCTACAAAGTGATGGCTGTACATGTACCTCATAAACACTCTACAAGCCCATATACAGGCACTTCCTTCTCCCCACCTGTTACTAGACACTTACGTCACTTCGAACGGATGAATGCAGTATCTTACTGATGTTCCATTATGCTTTTGTTCTTTCTTTCAAAGCTCTTTAACCTGGTGTTGGTAGTGGCTCAGTAAATGTCACCTGTACACCACCATTACCTTTTTCTTCTTTATTTACAGCTTGTAGCTTCATTGTGTACCAATTGACAAATGACTGGTGTATGGAAAAATGAGGTATATGGGCGCGGGTAGCTCCCCTACGAGTGACTCTCCCATGGTAGCTGATTGCTCATTTGCATTGAGGCAGATTGGTAGCTGTAGGACCAACTGCTGTATCTTGGTGGTGTTCCGTACAGCTGCTATTTTTTTCTGGTGTTGGTAGAGGCTCAGAACCAAATGTCACACCACCATTTTTGCAACTGACAGAAGACACTGACGCACATCTCTACAGAGTAGATAAAGAAACATGACTAATACACTCAACTCAATGCAGCATTCATTTACCTTGATATTGGACCAACATCTTTACACTATATCCAGAACATTAAAGCCATATCAGCTAACAGCAGAACACATAGTGGGAAGGGCGGCATGCTCAGGCAGGCCATTGAGACCTATGCATACCTCAACAGGTCTTCAAATGGAGAATGCCCTTAAAATTCTGCAGAACTATGTGGCTTGCTGCCTCCATATCTGTCTTGATCCCCCATCAACCTTGCTGTAACACCTATAGTAAATTTTTATAAAATATTATATTGTATGACCACAATGATAACACACAATTTTGCCTCCCACCTCATTATAGTCAAATATGTCTGAGCTGTCATTAGGATGACTGCATCTCCATATGTGACACACACTATACCATCATTATGCATTGCCAAACTAATCCTCTTTCCAATTTCAGGATAAGCACCACACACTTATTGTTCACTTTTGTAGCACCACTGGAGGACCATATCAGTCTTCTCCATAGATGTAGATGTACAGTACCCTTCATGTACTCTTCTATATGTGGAGTACACCAGTCAAATAGCGTATCATGATTTTTATATCCATACCTTTGTTTTCCTTTCCAAAGTTACACATGTGACCTGCACAGCTAGGAAGCGTTCTAAAATGTTAAAACAGAATTGAAAGAATCAAGTCTTGGAGGTGTTGACAAAGTCATACATGTAGTAACACTGCTACAGCATGCTTGGTAAACAGAAGCCATATTCAGTCACCGCAGTGCACTTCAAAGAAACATTGAATAAAATTATGCAGGCAGAACACAATAGTGGGAAGGGCTAAACGTCATGGCATGCTCAGGCAGGCCATTGACACTTATGCATACCTCAACAGGTCTTCAAATGGAGAATGCCTTTAGACTTCTGCAGAACTATGTGGCTTGCTGACTCCATATCTGCCTTGATCCCCCATCAGCCTTGCTGTAACAGCTATAGTATGTATGACCACAATGATAGAACCACACATGTCTGAGCTGTCAGTAGGATGACACCTTCCCCCACACAGTAGCTGAATAGAACCGTCTGAGAGAATGTGCAGGATGGAGGAATGAGGTTGCCCTGGTAATATGGGCACTATGTCCATGTTGACTTTGCAACGCAAAGGTTTATAAACATTATTTTATAATACATGCACGCATGCATGTACATGTTCAAAATACGTATTGTATCACTCAGTCGAATTCGAACATACGTACCTTTGGGGTTTATTGGTAGATATCTTTCTAAGCCCATTATCCTTAGCTTGCGGTAGCATTTGCTTAGTGCAGCATGTTGATCTGTCGGTCGTTCTTGCAATCGAATTCTTTTCGCAGGAGAAGCGATGGAATCGTCGCGATGTTCTGCACTGTTCATGGCCTCATTGTACTGTTGCCGCTTGAAAGATAGTATTGGCTCGGGGTTCTTGTGATATTTTTCCCACTCAGCAGTTTGCTTTTGATCGGAGTTCTGGTGATATCGTTTTTCCTCAGCGGTTAGTTTTGGCTCGGGGTTCCGATGATATCATTCTCGAGCTTTTTCTTTGCTCTCTTCTGACGAGCGCTCTTTCAATATTTCCTCTCGCTTTTGGAGGTATTCCGCTCGACGTTTAGCTCTAGCCTTACGCTGACGTGAACGCATTTTGACAAAAACAGCTTCACTAACAAAAGCAAACGATATAAACACCTTAACTACGAAGAGGAACACCAAAGAAATAGCCTCACGTGTACATGTAGTTCTAATATTTAAGCTCAAGTAGGTGTGGCTTACAGCATCTATCGTGGCCGTATGGCTTGAAACACACCATTTCTAGCCTGAGCTACTGTAACAAGCGATCTATGAACATACTCACTTGTACGGATATAACTTGAAATTCTGAACCTATTGATACCACTGACGTTCTTTGAAACAGCTCCCGTGTCGAGTTTTTTCCCCAGTAAAGTTATCAACATATGTATTTATGTTATCAGTTCCAGGTCCAATAGGATCCACGTGTATCTGACTCAAAAGGGCACTACCGCTAGAAATTCTGAACGTACTGGCACCATTCGCGTCCTTTGAAACGGTTCTTATCTCGAGTTCTTTACAAATAAAGGAAGAAGGAGAAAATGGCCGCCGTTCCGTCTGAGGACGAGGAAAAACAGAATCCCTTTTGTTCTCTTGAACGACACGGTTTTGCGACATCAAACAAACACGAAACGGCTCATTTTTGATTTCTTGTTCGTAACCGACGACTAGGTAAGCCATCCGATTAATAGGAGTCCCGTTAGAAGCGGGTCTCGTTTTTTAAATGATATTCACAATCGGGGTCAAATCCTATATGAGAGTTACTAACGTAACTCTCGATAGGTAGGTGCACAATATGAATATGATATTAACAGGTCTATCACTCATCTCCCATTCCCTCACTTGCTACATGTCCTGGCTACAGTAAGTTAATCTCTCTAAGTCATTGGCCACAAATCCCAGGCTACATTATAGCTGTAAGGTCAGTTAAAAATAGTGTGCCAAGTGTTACAATACAAGCTCAATGTGTGTGCATAAGTGTGTGTGTGTGAGTGCATGTGCATGTGCATGTTGACAAGTGTGTGTGGACTGATGGATAAAGGGGACCACACAACTACATGCAGCTATCAAGTTAAATGCTGTTGAAGTCCTTCGAACACTATTTTCATTAACCCTGAACACTCTCAACGTACAACCGCACACATGGAGTAAATTCAAACCAACTGAACACTTTCAACCACCACATTGCCATAAGGTCAGTTAACCCTGTAGAGTGCATGTGAATAGGCAGGATGCATCACATAACACCACACATGACCAAGTCCCTAACACCTGTGTTGGGTTATGGGGAGATAATTTGTAAGGCTTCTTTAGAACCACATGTGTTCTCTCGGCTCCATGCCTTAACCCCTGACACTCTTATAAAAGCACACCACACTCACCAGGACTGTTTCTCTCGGCTACATTCCTTAACCCCTGACACTCTTATAAAAGCACACCACTCACACGACTGTTTCTCTCGGCTACATGCCTTAACCCCTGACACACTCACTGGGCTGTTTCTCTCGGCTACATGCCTTAACCCCTGACACTCTTATAAAAGCACACCACACTCACAGGACTGTATCTCTCGGCTACATGCCTTAACCCCTGACACTCTTATAAAAGCCCACCACTCACACAACTGTTTCTCTCGGCTACATGCCTTAACCCCTGACACACTCACTGGGCTGTTTCTCTCGGCTACATGCCTTAACTCCTGACACTCTTATAAAAGCACACCACACTCACAGGACTGCTTCTCTCGGCTACATGCCTTAACCCCTGACACTCTTATAAAAGCACACCACACTCACAGGACTGTTTCTCTCGGCTACATGCCTTAACCCCTGACACTCTTATAAAAGCACACCACAATCACAGGACTGTTTCTCTCGGCTACATGCCTTAACCCCTGACACTCTTATAAAAGCACACCACTCACAGGACTGTTTCTCTCGGCTACATGCCTTAACCCCTGACACTCTTATAAAAGCACACTACACTCACCAGGACTGTTTCTCTCGGCTACATGCCTTAACCCCTGACACTCTTATAAAAGCACACCACACTCACAGGACTGTTTCTCTCGGCTACATGCCTTAACCCCTGACGCTCTTATAAAAGCACACCACTCACACGACTGTTTCTCTTGGCTACATGCCTTAACCCCTGACACACTCACTGGGCTGTTTCTCTTGGCTACATGCCTTAACCCCTGACACTCTTATAAAAGCACACCACACTCACAGGACTGTTTCTCTCGGCTACATGCCTTAACCCCTGACACTCTTATAAAAGCACACCACACTCACCAGGACTGTTTCTTTCGGCTACATGCCTTAACCCCTGACACTCTTACAAAAGCACACCACACTCACAGGACTGTTTCTCTCGGCTACATGCCTTAACCCCTGACACTCTCACTGGGCTGTTTCTCTCGGCTACATGCCTTAACTCCTGACACTCTTATAAAAGCACACCACACTCACAGGACTGCTTCTCTCGGCTACATGCCTTAACCCCTGACACTCTTATAAAAGCACACCACACTCACAGGACTGTTTCTCTCGGCTACATGCCTTAACCCCTGACACTCTTATAAAAGCACACCACACTCACAGGACTGTTTCTCTCGGCTACATGCCTTAACCCCTGACACTCTTATAAAAGCACACCACTCACAGGACTGTTTCTCTCGGCTACATGCCTTAACCCCTGACACTCTTATAAAAGCACACCACACTCACCAGGACTGTTTCTCTCGGCTACATGCCTTAACCCCTGACACTCTTATAAAAGCACACCACACTCACAGGACTGTTTCTCTCGGCTACATGCCTTAACCCCTGACGCTCTTATAAAAGCACACCACTCACACGACTGTTTCTCTTGGCTACATGCCTTAACCCCTGACACACTCACTGGGCTGTTTCTCTTGGCTACATGCCTTAACCCCTGACACTCTTATAAAAGCACACCACACTCACAGGACTGTTTCTCTCGGCTACATGCCTTAACCCCTGACACTCTTATAAAAGCACACCACACTCACCAGGACTGTTTCTTTCGGCTACATGCCTTAACCCCTGACACTCTTACAAAAGCACACCACACTCACAGGACTGTTTCTCTCGGCTACATGCCTTAACCCCTGACACTCTCACTGGGCTGTTTCTCTCGGCTACATGCCTTAACTCCTGACACTCTTATAAAAGCACACCACACTCACAGGACTGCTTCTCTCGGCTACATGCCTTAACCCCTGACACTCTTATAAAAGCACACCACACTCACAGGACTGTTTCTCTCGGCTACATGCCTTAACCCCTGACACTCTTATAAAAGCACACCACACTCACAGGACTGTTTCTCTCGGCTACATGCCTTAACCCCTGACACTCTTATAAAAGCACACCACTCACAGGACTGTTTCTCTCGGCTACATGCCTTAACCCCTGACACTCTTATAAAAGCACACCACACTCACCAGGACTGTTTCTCTCGGCTACATGCCTTAACCCCTGACACTCTTATAAAAGCACACCACACTCACAGGACTGTTTCTCTCGGCTACATGCCTTAACCCCTGATGCTCTTATAAAAGCACACCACTCACAGGACTGTTTCTTTCGGCTACATGCCTTAACCCCTGACACTCTTATAAAAGCACACCACACTCACCAGGACTGTTTCTTTCGGCTACATGCCTTAACCCCTGACACTCTTATAAAAGCACACCACACTCACAGGACTGTTTCTCTTGGCTACATGCCTTAAACCCCTGACACTCTTATAAAAGCACACCACACTCACAGGACTGTTTCTCTCGGCTACATGCCTTAACCCCTGACACTCTTATAAAAGCACACCACACTCACCAGGACTGTTCATGCCTTAACCCCTGACACTCTTATAAAAGCACACCACACTCACAGGACTGTTTCTCTCGGCTACATGCCTTAACCCCTGACACTCTTATAAAAGCACACCACACTCACAGGACTGTTTCTCTCGGCTACATGCCTTAACCCCTGACACTCTTATAAAAGCACACCACTCACACGACTGTTTCTCTTGGCTACATGCCTTAAACCCTGACACACTCACTGGGCTGTTTCTCTCGGCTATGTCGTTTAACCCCTGACACTATTAACACACTCACTGGACTGTTTCTCTCGGCTATGACGTTTAACCCTTGACACTTTTAACACACACACTGGGCTGTTTCTCTCGGCTATGTACTTTAACTCCTGACACTTAAAAAAAAACCCAATGTCGTTTAACCCCTGACACTCTTAACACACCCACTGGGCTCTTTCTCTTGGCTATGTACTTTAACCCTTGACACTCTTAACACACTCACTGGGCTGTTTCTCTCGGCTATGTCGTTTAACCCCTGACACTTTTAATACACCCACTGGGCTGCTTCGCTCGGCTATGTCGTTTAACCCCTGACACTATTAACACAACCACTTGGCTGCTTCTCTCGGCTATGTACTTTAACCCTTGACACTCTTAACACACTCACTGGGCTGTTTCTCTCGGCTATGTCGTTTAACCCCTGACACTATTAACACACTCACTGGACTGTTTCTCTCGGCTATGTCGTTTAACCCTTGACACTTTTAACACACACACTGGGCTGTTTCTCTCGGCTATGTACTTTAACTCCTGACACTTTAAAAAAACCCAATGTCGTTTAACCCCTGACACTCTTAACACACCCACTGGGCTCTTTCTCTTGGCTATGTACTTTAACCCTTGACACTCTTAACACACTCACTGGGCTGTTTCTCTCGGCTATGTCGTTTAACCCCTGACACTTTTAATACACCCACTGGGCTGCTTCGCTCGGCTATGTCGTTTAACCCCTGACACTATTAACACAACCACTTGGCTGCTTCTCTCGGCTATGTACTTTAACCCTTGACACTCTTAACACACTCACTGGGCTGTTTCTCTCGGCTGTGTCGCTTAACCCCTGATACTATTAACACACACACTGGGCTGCTTCTCTCGGCTATGTACTTTAACCCTTGACACTCTTAACACACCCACAAGGCTGTTTCTTTCGGCTATGTGCCTTAACCCCTGACACTCTTACAAAGACTACACCCACAGGACTCTTTTTGTCGCTAGGTTGATTAACCCTTCGAACTCTTACAAAGACCACACCCACAGGGCTATTTTTGCTGTTAAGTTGATTAACCCTTCACACTAAGAGCACACGCACAGGCCCCTTTTTATGGTTGAGTTGCTTAAAACTTTCTTGCTAAAGCTAGTTGGGCTTGCGCGACCTTCGCATTTTGGCGGAACGTGGTACCTGGAACGTTTCCGCTAAACGCGAAGGTCGGGCTATGCCTAACTAGAACACCTACAAGACCGCGCAATGTAGGCCACACCAACACGACAAATTGCTTTTAGAGCATCCTTGCAAGCCAAGCAACACACATTCACTTCACAACTTACGGATTGTTCTAAATGTTTAGTAGCACTAGCTCGAGGGAGGGATCATAATTTGAACCTGCGTCGCGTAAGCTATAAGAGTCTGGGAACGAGTAACGCAGTCAATTAATTTTGCGCATGCGTATGTTGTATTTAGGTTTTTTAGCTACAAAACGAGAGTTTTAGCACCCAAAAATACAGGACTAGTCTTTTTATAAGCTACCTACTATGCGGCGTTCATAAAATAACTTGTTGTTGTAAATAAAGTTAATTAATTTTAATAAATAATTAGCCATTTTGAAAGTATGATAAATCATAAAAAAATCAGGAAAATATATTGGTGAAATCAGAATTTTAATATCATCATCCTATAGTAACTTATTATTCATGTCCTCAATTGCTGGCCATGCCCCTCTCTCCTCTCCCCCTTCCCTCCTCTCTCCTCTCCCCCTTCCCTCCTCTCTCCTCTCCCCCTTCCCTCCTCTCCCCCTTCCCTCCTCTCTCCTCTTCCCCTTCCCTCCTCTCCCCTTCCTCCTCCTCTCACCCTTCCCTCCTCTCCCACTTCCCTCCTCTCTCCTTTCCCCCTTCCTTCCTCTCCCCTTCCTTCCTCCTCTCCCCCTTCCCTCCTCTCTTCTCTCCCCCTTCCTCTCTCCTCTCTCCTCTCCCCCTTCCCTCCTCTCTCCTTATCCCCTTCCCTCCTCCTTCCCTCCTTTCTCCATTCCCTTCTAAAAGACGAGCGGAACACATCTGAAAGTGAGAGCTAGTAGTCCTATTAAAAGAACGACCTTTAAGTTTAGTCGGGCCAGCCCAACTACTTCAAATTTTAGCAAAGCAAAAGCACATGCTTGTTTATTGTACGAAGAGGATCAGTATTCAAAATAAAAGGCAGGCAATCTGGTAAGCAACTTTTGTGTGAATGGCGAATTGCTCTGATCATATACATGTACTCACATCAAGGACAGACATTTATGGCGATTATTCCTGATGCCTTCACTACTGGCTTTGAAGAACGTATGAGTACCTTCAGTCAAGAGGTGAGGGCTTTGAATCCTGTGAGGATAGTTGTGATGGAGATTCGGGTTGGGGCTACATGTATGTCAGTTTAGGATGTTTTGGTTGGAGCCATGGGAAGGGCATTTATGGTTTGAGCTCACATTATATTTTGTGACTTCACTACTAATTCCTCCTTTCCTACGCTACTACTTTCTTTAGGGATCCCCTCATCTTCCAGTCACATGCCAATTCAGAGACATTAACTGTTTAAAGGAAATTGTTTGATTGTGATGTGATTTAATGATGATAGCAAGTGAGCAGAACAAACTGTCCTATTGTACATACTGCTGTGATGTATTTGATGCAATGGTTTGTATTCCAAGATTCCCCTTCCTTCTACGTTTGTGCTCCTGCATGCAATGTATAAGTACATGTCGGAACCCGCCGGGGGAAAAAAAGGAGTGAAACAAGATATAAAAATTTAATTAAAATAAAATTGGTGATGTAGGATTTGTATAGATAGCAATTGAGTAAAAAGTAAGGAAACAAGGAATTACGGATATTATGCATTCATTAATGTATAAATATTACAGACCTACATTATTTAGTAAATCTACCTGCTTGAAAGTCTGCTAAATGTAGGTATGTAATATTTATAATTTAATGAATGCATAATATCCGTAATTCCTTGCTTCCTTACTTTTTACTCAATTGCTATCTATACAAATCCTACATCACCAATTTTATTTTAATTAAATTTTTATATCTTGTATGATTTACAAATGATGTCAGTTAGCCTCATTATCGCTATGCAATGTTTATCGGCATGGCTTGCTTGAAGCTTACACCTGGAAGCTGATGCATTAGTACCAGCAATCATTCCTCTATAACACACACATCTGAACTATTAATACTACGCTTTCCAATAATACACTGGCCTCGTTTTCATAAGCATACGCCGTTACGTCATCTCGACCATGTGTTAAAGAAGTGCGAGTTGCATCGAGCCGCCAAATTTCTCACTGGTATGTTCGACATAGAGGCAATGTTAACACTTCAGGTGAAAGGTTTATGGCATTCACTCAGTGCGGCCGGCTGTTTTCGGCCTACATGTACACAGCCTGCTTGTTTTCTATGAATAATGATGCGGTGTTGTACGGATTCCCACCACCACCAAGGTCTGTTGCACTGCAGAGGGTGCATGACTGAAGGGAAACTAAAAGGACACCACATACCAGTGCGAGGCATATACTCAGGCCTTGCAGAAGGTGTTTGGATTCTCTTCAAAAGGCAATGGATGCAGCTACCATATATGTGCTGTGTGATTGCATTTCAGTGGCAAATACATAGGAGTTATCCTTGGACCCAATATGATGGCATTCGTTTTAAAATGAATTTAAATTCATACATATAATAAGGAATGAACACTTCATATACACTCAGCAAGTGGGAAGGTCATTCACCCAGCTAAAGAAGGCGGTGCTAGCACACTGACATCATTTACCCCCTACCCACTGTTTTGAATTTGTCAGATCTCTGTGCCTGGAGGTTCTCAACCAGCCCCTGCACAGTGTGTCAGCAGAAGTACAGTGTCCCTGTTGTTATGACACAGCACTGCTGCATCATAACTCTGCTTCCACCTTGCTATTGAACATCTTGGGCAATATATTCATCCATTTTGCAGCCTGTTCCAGGGACATCTAGGCACACCATCTCCTACTGAGGAGAGGAGATGGTAGATGTCCTGAGACGCATGTCATCAACAAGTCTGTCCAACACAAGGAAGAGTATGTGCACATGATTATCACTGACAGGATGACAACACATACAGAGAAGTCATAAGACATTCAGCCCAAACACTACTACACTGTTTAATTACCACAAACACGTACACACACTTGTGTGCACTGTTTAGTTAACACACACACTATTAAGTTAACACACACTCACACTGTTAAGTTAACACACACACTGTTAAGTTAATGCACACACTGTTAACACACCTACACATATACATAGTTAACACACATAGGCAGTTTAGTTAATACACACACATGTACGCACACATGCACACACTCACACTGTGACACACACACACACAAACACACACACATGCACACAAACACTGTGACACACACACAAACACACACACAAAACACACAAACACACACACACAAACACACACACAAACACACACAAACACACACACACACACATACACACAGAAGTTATTTCCCAAAGCCACTGTCCCAGTATTAATGCATATTCTTGACGACCACAATGTTGCTTGGGTACATAAGTGGTATGTTGGGTTTGGTCTCCTTGGAAAACAAGGAGCAAATCCATATACATGTCAAATACAATGCACCGGCAGCAAAGGACATATGCATCAATACAGGAAAAGGTACAGTATTACCAGTGTGCAATGTAGGAATATCACAAAATGTCGCAGCCGCAATACCAGTAGTAACAAAAAGACCAAATATGTATCACCTATCCTTTACATGGCATTAAAAATCACTTTAAAAATGAGTCAAATCACCTATGTTTGATGACTTGTAGCGCTGTCATTTCAGCAGGCCGCACTTAGTTGTTTGGCTTTCAAGGTAGCCTCCAATCTCCACCATTTATCCACGTTTTGTTTTCATCCAGGAAAATTGGCAGTAGTATAGTGTCCCGATCTTTGTGAAGGATATCTGATCGCGGTACTCTCGTGGCGAGCGCTGTAGCTAACAGACGGTACAGAGTTGTGCCTTGTAATTCACACGAAGGATAGAAAAATACGCTAAAATGGTTTTTAAATGGCGGAACTACAAGTGCAGTCCTTATATAGCTCGAAGATACAAAGTCCTTGTTGAGGTCATGTTTGATGATGTCATCGTTTCAATATTTCAGGGCGTAGGTCTTATTGTCCAACGTTCAATGGGCCTGAAACAGCCGTGAAGCCAGACCCCTGAGACGTACTTATCAAATATGCACCTATCAGTAGTCTGGGGGCTAGACTGATGGCTGTACTATAGTACAGCCATCAGTCTGGTACCCAGACTACCTATCAACCTATCAGTGGTAAGTGCCCCCCCCCCCCCCCCCCCCCAAATCCGGGACATATGGCGGATTTGACATTTATTAAATCAAACACCCCATGGTTGGGGGTTAATAAATGGTCAATTCGCAGCGCCATTTGCTGTTGACCACACCCAATGTCAAATCCCCCGTACGCGTGCTGGTAGAAACAATGGTCAAATCCCCCACTAATCTCCTATATGTCCCGGATGGGGGGGCCGGGGGGGTTGCACTTACCATTGATAGGTGCATTAGTCGTACGATATATGTCGAACTGGGGACGAGGAAAACATACCTACGTTTAACTCGTCCCCAGTCACTCGCGCATACGACGTCTAAAAGTACGTCTGGCTTGCGAGACTATACCGATACTTGTAGTGTACTTACCACCGATATATACAATGTAACCTCGATACATTTTGACCACAGAAGCGAGAATGCCAATGAATTCTGAAGCTATTGGTGTGATTTTCATTTCTTAGAAGTGTTCCTATCTCGAGTTATGCGTCGACAGTGTATAAGCCTCGCAATTGGATTACAACGCGCGCATGCGCAGATAACGATATATTATTATCATCGTTTCACCGCACTCTCCGAATCTCAACGACAGTGATGAAAAAGCATTGATATATCAAAATGATGCAGCAACTACAGTGAAAAAGAAAACTGTCCTTCTGTTGGCACTACAGTGTCAACAACGAGATCATGTATTACATACACGTATGTTAAAAAAAAAAAAAAAAACTCTTACTCATGCATGTACAGAGAAAATTGTTAATTTCATAGTTATACATGTACATGTATGTGTGTATGTTTTTTTAGATTCAGCATTCTTTGAATGACTTCCATGGTCTAACGGGTGTGGATATTGTGAGGATGCTGATCTGTCATCAAGAATGGTCGAGTCACCAGGCCAGTTCTTTACAAAACACTACAGCAAAATCTAGTCAGTGCCACTAAAATCCATCAGGATTTAAAGTACTAATCTATATTGTAGCCTCAAGTGTGTGTTCAAGTTGTGATTTTATCTACAAGGTTAAGAATCACTGATGATTGGATAGGTATGGACCAATCCTGCTCTTCAGAGCCAATCGGAGGAGAGGGGCAAGGAGGTGGCCTAGCTGGAACCTTGCACCAAATCAATTAAAATTAACTTATATATTATTTTATCCATGCAAAATATTACAATGGGAGCACTTTAATTGCTGATTTTGGAAGGAACTGGCCTGGTGACTTGACCAAACTTGATGACAGACTAGCATCCTCAAAGTCAAGGACTTGAGGAAAGGGAAATGATAGTTAATCAATGGAAATTAGAATTAGTCTCAGGCAAATTAAGTAATTTATACATGCAAGGCCAACTAAAATCTTGATGTAACAATTTCTCTCCATATATTTTTGCAAGTACTGGAGATGGTGAGGAAAAAGTGATATCTCAGGGGAAATTTATTTCATAATTTGGTAGCATTATTGGAGGCTTGCCAAGCAACTGTACAAAGGGAGACATGAAGAACTGCTTGTCACGATGTAATGAACCTGACCCCATTTTCAAGATTGTGCTCAGTGTCTCATCAGTAGAGAACAATTGTATTTGTACACTATACAGGCCTTTTATTTGTACTGCAAACGCACGTTGTTTGATACATGTATAAAGTAATGTGGATGTACTCATTATTCGTTACCCATCGCTAGATCGGAAGTACGATAAACGTCACGTCTGGAGTAAAAACCACAGCGGTTGCCTAGAGACATTGTGTCACGTCCGCGGACCTTTGCGTAATAAAATGGCAACGCTCGGAGTCTGCTCGGACATTGATCCTTCGGCCGATCCAGTTCCTGATCAAACTATGCTGCCAACAGTAAGTTTGACCGAGTCTGACATACCCAGAACCTTTTTTAAGCCATCCATTTAAAAAAGGCTCCGGGTATGTCAGACTCGGTCAAGCTTACTGTTGGCAGCATAGTTTGACCAGGAACTGGATCGGCCGAAGGATCACTGTCCGAGCGGGAAGGAATGACTACGAGCGTTGCCATTTTATTACGCAAAGGTCCGCGAACGTGACGCAATGTCTCTAGGCAACCGCTGTGGCTTTTACTCCGGACGTGACGTTTATCGTACTTCCGATCTTTCATGCAAAGGGTCCATTAAATACATTACATGCAGACATGCATTTCTGATCTATGCTTTGCGCAGGGCAATCCCAGGATTGTCCTGATCCATGCTTTGCGCACGAGCAATCCCAGGATTGCGCGGCCAATCCATGGTTTGTACCACAAACCATGGATCCAGGGTTTGCGCAGGATAATCCTGGGATTGCGCTTTGCGCGTAACATATGGGATCGTTCACGAGAACACAGGTGTTTGCGGCCATATATTTTGTGGACAGAAGGTTTATAACCCGAAATATTGAAATGATTACGTATTCCCTTAGCAACGTCCTAGACAACCAGAGCCAAGAAACGTGAGCCTCCTGTACAAAAACAGGAATTATACCAGCGTCATTTAAAACCTCGAAACAAAAGAAGCATCATCTTTCTACAAATACTGCGTTTCTCGTGTAACAGTTTTGACGCTACGGCAAGTTATGGCTCGTGAAAGCGGGTAACCCTCGACGTACCTCTCCACTTTGAAGTAAGTTTTCCACGCTCCCGACCGGTAAAAAGGTTTGATTCAAGTAAATCTTAGAGATAACAGAAGGTACTAACTGATTCCATTATCTGCTTATAGCCGCCTTTTTTTGGGCTAGAGATGCGTATTGCTGAAATATCGTGAATTTAACGGTATTCGTATCAGGAGGAGGGATCGCTGCCACGTTTTGTGGATCTATAGGAAGCAGGTGCTCCTTCATAATCAAGGACAGTCTTCTAACTGGGTCATGTACCGAATGGTACGTACGTTGCAAGAAGTCAACTTGGTATGGATGGACTCTGCTCCTTTCTCCCTCAGACGATCGGTTGAGAACTGGTGGAAGCCAGTGACTGTGTGACATGCTGTCTGCACATCAGCATCTGAAGGTCCAGGTTCTTCTGCACACTTGTGAGTGCTGTACTCACCAGCCCGTATTTACTTTCCACATGTTTGCTGGCAATGTACCACTAGCAAGGTCTGAATGAATGGTGGTGTGGGCTTCAGCGGTGAAGGAGCCAAAGGAGTGTCCATGATGCAGCATGGACACTTGATCTTACTGCAGTTGGAAGCCATGAACCTGTGTATGATATGTCGATGCAGCCAGTGCCCCACATCAGTGGCGTATCCAGAGAGGGTGCTCCGGGTGCTTGAGCACCTCCCTCGGCCAAAATTGTAACCATTAATTATTAACGATAACGTATTTGCTGTGCGCCAAACAAAGGCCCCCACTTTTCGTATCGGACTTGAAGCAAACTGCACCCCCCCCCCCCCCACTTTTCGTATCGGACCTGAAGCGAACTGCACCCCCCCCAAGTTTCGTATCGGACCTGAAGCAAACTGCACCCCCCCTTCCCCACTTTTCATATCGGGCCTCACTTTAAGCACCCCCCTCACTGAAATCCTGGATACACCACTGCTACATGGTAGCTCCAATGGTTCAGTGGTGCACAATTGTCAGGCACAAGGGACACTGAAGTTGGTCCAGTACGTCTGGATTGTTGGTACTGGCAAGTATATGGTCTTGTGCTGAGAAGCCTGTCTGCATGGCAGGGGCTATTCCGCGTAAATCTGAGCTGCACTATTGTGGGCTGGACAGCCTGCATGTGGTGGTTTAGGATTACATATCTGAGTACTATCACATACACATGTACATGCAGCATATAAAATTATAATATCACCATGCAGTCAACTTCTGTGTGGGCCTTCCACTCAAAAGGAATACTGTTGGGCCCATGTTTGTGGTATCACACAAAGGATGGTGGGTGGGTGGGTGCATGTCCAGGGAGGTGTTGATAAGGAATTTGGAGTGCAAATCCTTTGCAAACTGTATGCAGTTATATGTTTTCCTCTTCTTTTTGGCTTTATCCTCCACTAAGAAGCGGCCACACACTCTGCTTCGCTCTTCGACTTTCTTTGCGTGTATCTCCATTCTTAAATACTGAAATTATTCATAAAAACTCCTGCCTTATTCTGAAGTTAAAAAAAAAGGCGGCTATTTATGAGTGATATGAATATACTCTCCTATGTGTGCTGATCATTATATTACTCGCTTACAGATTTCTACCGGTTGGTTCGTCCACAAAGACCGCTCAAGTACACCCCGTCTTTTCCCGCCAAAGTTGCATTGATGTGAAAACGGGCTGCGCAGAACCACTCATAATAAATGTAGTGCTTGGGCAATTATGGCTTACGTATAGCTGTGGTAGAGTGTTTTCATGAGCATTTTCTCTTCTCGGAATGTCATAAGACGAGTATGATATAGGCTCGCAAAAACAGATATCGTATAATGAGATGCGGCTAGAATTTTTTTTGGTGGCTAATACTAAATTACGGTATCGCTTAATTATCCAACCTACTGTCCAGCCGCAAACATCTGTGAGAAAAGGGACCTAGCACATATTATTAAAAAATGTTATAAAAATGGTATTACGTTTGAATTCCTATACCTTTCGAACGGTTAAAGCTATCAACTTCCTATTTTCAGCACTTCATACTACACCATTTATCTATAGTAAAGTATATCTTGGGGTCTTGAACATGCTCCATGCCAGTATAGCGACATCCGATACCCCAAGGGGTTCAAACTTCGTCGGCAGGAATACTCAAATCGCTCCAAATTCGGTTTGTACATAAAGAGGTCCCTTAGCTATTGGATTGTTCTGTTCGTTAATTTTTATGCCATCCATTACGGAGATACAGTTGAACAAACTACGTGCACGTTTTCGCGCTCGATTCCCGCCAATGATTTGAGCATAATCGCGTCCCGCTCAATGTATGGGGAGGCGGTGGTTTTATCATTGGCGCGAATATTGCTGGAAAAAGGGCACGTAGTTTGCTCAACTGTATCTCCGTAACGGATGACATAAAAATTAACGAACAGAACAATCCAATAGCTAAGGGACCTCTTTATGTAATAACCGAATTTGGAGCGATTTGAGTATTCCTGACGAAAGTTAGGGCGAGTTTGAACCCCTTGGGGTATCGGATGTCGCTATACTGGCATGGAGCATGTTCAAGACCCCAAAATGTACTTTACCATAGATAAATGGTGTTGTATGAAGTGTCAAAAATAGGACGTTGATAGCTTTAACCGTTCGAAAGTTATAGCAATTAAAACGCAATGCCATTTTTATAACATTTTTTTAATAATACGCGCTAGGTCCCTTTTCTCGTGAACGATCCCATATATACATGTACAATATGCACCTCACATGCACGTCACACATTATGTACTGTGTTCGATACGGTGCCCCAACTTTACAGATCATTTGTGCTATTTACAAAGCAGCCTTAGCTAAGGGCCAACAGGAAGTTGGAAGATCATAATGTGGAATTTCCAAATGTTTGTCTTTCGATAGATTCGTTTAAACTGGTGCATGCATTTACATGTGCATAAAGAAGAGTCTGACACATATATTGGCAAATGAGTATGAAAGCCATAATAATTATTAATTCAAGTGGACTGTATTCGGAACTTTCCTTCAATACAAATATTGTATATGTTACGACCAGATTTAAAACCCGCGCGACAGGTTTTAAAGCTGGCTAACGGTTTTAAAGCCGGTCAACCCGATTTCAAACGTATTTCATGCAGCAACTGACCCGCTTTAAAGCTGGTCGACCTGCTAACTATACATACATTAATACTAGCTACATGTATGTACGCTTATCAGTTCTAATGATTGATGTCACGTCATGGTATTGTCATAGGCAGAATACAGTGTGAAACAGAATGTGAAGGTACAAGTAGCAATAATCCCTATCACAGCCTGTATATTGCCACTGTTAATAATTTAGAGATTCTGATTTATTCAAAATCCTTTCAAAAAAAAAAAATCCCTGTACCAATGCAGGTGATGAAGTTCTTCAACTGTTGCGACACAAATTGCATATCCATTGACTGCGTAGATTATCCCAAACATGCAATACGTTGTACTGTCAGACACTTGTGGTGCCTTACAAATGTCACATTGAATTATTTTACCATCTCCGACACAAACAGATTATGTCAATCCACAGTTTCTATCTTCTGTATTCTCCTTCTTGCCATTACTGCAGATAGAAATGGTTCTATTTTTTGCCCACTTATTATATATGCACAGTTTCAAATGTTCTCTCATGCATTGCACCTGCAGAGAACATAAGATTTAGGGGGACATTTCCAGCACAGTGTACTGTGCAAAAAGCTAATGCATAAAAACCATGCAGTCATTTTGGTTTGCCAAATGCACATTAAAAAGTATTTGTAAATGGTATTTTGAACGTTTGCTTTGAAATTTCAAATGAAATTGTTTGCACGATCATAAATCTGAGCACAGCAATTAATACAAATAGTAATGAATGTTGCTGACCTGCTTTGAAATTTCAAATGTTTTATTTATGTACCATGTGCTGGAAACTTTTTATGCACCTGCTTGCCTTCTTTGAAATTACAAATGAAATTGTTTGCATGATCATAAATCTGAGCACAGCAATAATAGTAATGAATGTTGCTGACCTGCTTTGAAATTTCATATGTTTTATTTATGTACCATGTGCTGGTAACTTTTTATGCACCTGCTTACCTGCTTTGAAATTTCAAATGAAATAGTTTGCACGATCATAAATCTGAGCACAGCAATTAATACAAATAGTATTGAATGGTGCTGACCTGCTTTGAAATTACACTTTTTTTTTATGTACCATGTGCTGTAAACTTTTTATGCACCAGCTTACCTGCTTTGAAATTTCAAAAACATTGTTTGCACACTACTTCATGAACTTAAATTAAAACTTTCAAACTTTAGATTTACCATTACAGGCTCTGATAATGAAAAGAAATACCATCATTGTTACATATAATGCAGCAAGCATTCAACAATTTTTGGAAGAGGCATTGAGTGAAGATCCTGCAATAAATGAAAATGAAGAGAAAGAGGAAGAAAAGAGTGAAGAGTGGAAAGATGACAAAGAAGCAAATCAAGAGCATGTGCAAAATAAGGACTGTAGTTTTGAATATGGGTTTCAAAATTAAACTACACCCATCAGATTTGTAATGTGCCATGCAATGTTGTACAACATGTATAGAATGGTAAATGGGAAATTCTATGATTGAATGGGAAAGGGTATATGTTTTGAATAAAATACGTTTTTGATTGTAGATTTTGTTAAAAAAAAAATGTAATGGGAAATTCTACAGTGAAATGGGAAGTTGTTTCTAGTTGAAAATGCTGTTTTTAGCCTGTCTTGCTCGCTCACTTCCACCTGCCAGTATCTTAATTGACAGTAAATCTAATGTTGAGAACCATTTCGAGCCCCCTAACGCCTCCAAGGTTTCGTCTATCCGCGGGAGCGGGTATGCGTCTTTGCGGGTCACAGCATTTAGTTTCCTGTAGCCGGTCTATACAGAGCCGCATTGTGCCATCTTTCTTCGGAACGAGTACAACAGGTGATGCCCAAGGACTTGCAGACGGTTGAATGACGTCTTTCTGGAGCATTTCATCCAACAACTTGCGAACCTCATGTTGTCTCGGTCTACAATAGGTTACTTTATGGGTGGGGCGTCGCCATATATAAAACAGGTTTGTGGTACAATCGTAAAACCCTCATCGCCATGTTTCTGATGAAACACAACACTGAACTTGAAGCCATTTTCTTATGAAACACAACATTGAACTTGCATGGAGCCATTTTCTTATGAAACACAACATTGAACTTAAAGCCATTTTCTTATGAAACACAAATCACGTGGAGAGAGCAGGACGTGAAGTATAGCAACTGTAAGCTATAACTCATGTTTTTATACCTGCTGCTCACTAGCAATTTAAATGATAGGAATAATTGATACTTTTAAGTTCATGAATAACTAATACACTGTACAAAAAGTGGAGCATGGTTCCGTCGCCGCTGCAGCGAATGTTGGCACTTAGCCATATATCCGTATCCATGGAAGCTACTTTAAAAAACACTCAACAAGATGGCGCTAATTGGATCCTAGTCATTTTGACCCAAAACAATTTAAAATTCAAATGGCCAAAATCTATACTATAGGTAATTTTTTCTAAAAATGATACAACTGCATGATCTCTTATTCTGGGGGCCCGCAAAATCCGAATTTAACCTGGTGTAAGAATGATGAGCTGCAGAATCGCTTTTCAGATTCTGAAAAAAACTGAAAAATCGATTAGTATTTTTAAGTATTCGAAAGAATCGATTTTCATTGTTCCATGCAGGGAGGTTACACACCCTATATCCTCGAGGCCCACCTAATTGACCATATTGAGTCGCGTGATTGCATACTTCTATGACAAATGTGTATTTGCAAGTAGGGAGTATAGAGTATAGATAATGAAGTTAGCGAAGTTTGTCACTCTGAGTCTGTCAGCTGCTATATTCATGTGTCTTCTGTTCTTTCTAACTCGCTCCTTTATGAAGAGCGATATTCGCTACGTCCCCGAAATGGCGGCGGAATCAAAGGAGAGGCTGTGTGGCCCTGCACCTAGTTCAAAGAGTGACGTGCTTACTACCACTAGTACTAAATATGGTACGGATAACACTATTAGTACCGAACGACGCACTCCAGCAGGTTCAAGTGCCATGTCGAGTTCTGTCAAATTGACTCCCCTTCCAACCCAAAGTCACATTGCCCCTCCTTCCACCATCTTATACCTCATACAAACAGAGCAGTGCATTCCTCCTTACTACAAGATGATGGATGTCTTCGGTGGTGAAAACCAGGGGTTCGAAGTTATCGTCCTTTCCTACAGGGAGGCGTGTCTGGAAGTACCGGCGGCTCACTTGCACTATATTTGGAACAACAACACAACTTGGACCACGGGAAGGAACCTTTTGTTTGAAACCGCCATGGAAAGAAATAAGACCTACCATTATTACGTGTTCATGGACGACGACATTACTCTTGAAGATCCCAGAAATCTAACCATAGGTCCATGGAGGAGGTTTGAGAACTCTTTGCGTTCATATGAGCCGGTTATTGCAGCAATGGACGCCTATTTGGTTCCATTGATCCGCAATTTTCACGTGGATAGTCAATGCTCCGGTGAGACGGCAGAGTTTATCGGAACTGTGTGGTTTGACGCCATGTTTAACGCCTTTCACTACAAATCCATTCGCCATGTTCTCCCCTATGACCCAGCATTTGACGAGCAAACATGGTGGGCTAGTCAAATGTCAATCATCATTCGAAGTGAGATTTTGTTCAGGGGACAAGCTGTACTCCACACGGATTTATTAAACTACAATGGTAAATATCGACCTTACCCGAGGGATTTCGACTTCACTCCACAAATGATAAACCACATGACCACGAATGTAACTGCCATCTTGAACGAATATGCCTCTACGGAAAGTGCAGTGTGCGCCAACGCCACGGTACAAAGGTGGAGAACTACTTCGGACCTCTATGAGTATGGTTTGAGCTCGCCCACTTTATGTCTACCTCCTCCTCCCTACCATGATATAATTGCGCCTGGTCGCTATGCGTGCGCATAGGTGTTCATGCAATTGGTTATAGATTGTGCACCGGTTGTATGAGCTCTTTCATCGCGTGATCTGTAGTAGCAAGCATGTGGGTATATTAGTTGACGTAATCAATTATCCGCCATATTGGTGCTCAGGTATTCGGCCGGCTCTTTTAAACGTAAATAAAAACATGTCAAAGCTGTCTTTGTATGCAGATAGCTTGCCTCCAGACGCAAAGGCCCGATATCTGGATAGAATCGAAAGCATTGGTTCATCCGTTCTCGTCTGACTTCGTTGGAAACAAGTCGGCGTTGTACCACCAGTTAGTGCATGCGATTTGATATCGTATTTAGTACTGCAGACCAGTTTTATAACTAGCAAACAGTTTAAAACCTATAAATCTCTGGAGGCTTATATATAATCAGTTTGTTTGTGGATGGGTGAAAGCGTACAAACGCATGCCTATCGTCTCGGGAAAGCATGTGACTACAGGACGGGTAAGTGAATAAATACACACTAACATTGGTGATCAAGCCAGCCTACTCTGCCCTCATGTACTGCTAGGGCCAGATCACACTAAACCAGGTGGTGGTAAGAAGACCTACTTCCTCGCAGGCACATGATAGCACTGCGCAGTATCACAAAAGACAGACGACATCTCAGCCAGTCCATTATGAAGGAATATGCCTAGCTTGTCTTGCTTTTCAAATAGTAAGTCAGCTAGCCGTTTATAAAAAAGTGGTGGCTTCTCTCCCCATTGCACCCGAGGTGGAAAAAACAAGGGGTGTGAAGACGCCATGTTCAACATCTCGAATGCATTGCCCATATTCCCTTGACAGTTTCTTGGCTTGCTGCATTAGGGTGAAAAACCCTTACGTCAAAATATGCATCTTGGCTTTTTGAACAAAATCCTCTTGCTCTAATGTCTGCCCTGGCCTCAGCATCTGTGATGGCTGTATGGTAAGAAAAGGTTTCTCCATTAAGAGGTTGCAGTGTTGGCTCTGTTGCAACATTATGACAAACTTACGTCGGCAATGAGGCAGTAAAATCTCTGATGTCATTGTGCCTAACAGTTAGGAAACCACCAAGATGGCAAGTCATGGCATGGTCAACAGAGAACTGTTTTCCACAACTGCAATGTTGAGGGACATTGGGAAGTGACCAGTCGTATCTCAGTCACAAAGCATCACGAAACTCTCCTTTGTTTAGATGCATGGAAGCCATGATCTGCAATGGGAAGGGCAGATAACCAAGAGGACGAACCTTTTTCACAAGCCTGATCAAAGCAGCGTTGCAACGATGGAGGTAGTAGCTTGTATATGCCTTCTGCTTTTTGTTGTAGTGACGTGTGATTTTCTGAGCTGATATCCCTCTCCGGGGATTGAAGTAAGTTGTAGTTTAGGTGAGTCTCAGTTCCCTTTGACATGATCATGTCAGTATAAGGGAAGCAGTTAGTTTTACTGATGCAAGGAAGGCAGGAGCGGACGTTTCGGTGGGATTGGCTATGCCCAGTCCCCCTAGTCGGACTGGTAGGGCAAGATAGCTACGTTCCAGACTGGAGCATGAAGGACGGCCTGTTAAGGCTGGTAAGAGACATTCGGGTGCTAATAATGCCGCGCGCGGTTACCATCAAAGTCAGGTATAAAGTTGAGGAAAGAGCAGGAAGCTTACTTTCAAGAAAGAAACGGTTACAAATATCTGTAAGGAGAGCCATATATAAGCAAATTCAAGAATATGGGACACAGGAGGTGTATACGAGCATCGAATTAACTCAAGGCGGGCTAAGCGAAGCGACTCAAAGCGGGTGGTACGATGGTTAGCCTCTGCAAAATAAAAATAAAAACGCATTTCTGTCGTTGAGAGCGATGCAGAAATACCTGGCATTGGTAGAAATGCTATCACCAGTACTGTTGGGACATACAAAGAAATGGGGGATGCTCGGACAGTGATAATAAATTACACTTTTCTATTATTTTGTGTACAAGTTAAAATACAACTTCTACCAAGAGTCTGGAGGTTCTACCACCAATAAGTACTGAAAAGGAGTAAAATTGATATGTTCAATGCTCTTTGTAAGCATTACAAACTATAAATTGCTAATCATTTAATTTATGTAAGCGAGAGCAACGAAATGTGCTTATGCATCTTTGAAGTTTGGGCAGCTTTCTAGATGATAAAAATTATTCCATGCTATAGAATGTGCGCACCATTGGTGACAACAAACTGCTTCTATGTTTTTATGGTTTTAATTTTCACTGCAATGGTTGTTATAAACGGAAGAACTCATTATCCTGAATTCAGGATTTTACCGATCCTGAATTCAGGATCGTTTCACGCAGATTAAAGATATTTATGGACCAGCTGTTTTGTTTTGAGTTACGGCGCATTATTGCAGTCGAGCTCAAGCAAGTGTGAACTTGTGGGTGGAGACGGCACTGTAATGTGCTTCCTGTACATGGCAATGATGCTAGGCATCGATCAGCTGCTTCCATTGATCCGCAATTTTCACGTGGATAGTCAATGCTCCGGTGAGACGGCAGAGTTTATCGGAACTGTGTGGTTTGACGCCATGTTTAACGCCTTTCACTACAAATCCATTCGCCATGTTCTCCCCTATGACCCAGCATTTGACGAGCAAACATGGTGGGCTAGTCAAATGTCAATCATCATTCGAAGTGAGATTTTGTTCAGGGGACAAGCTGTACTCCACACGGATTTATTAAACTACAATGGTAAATATCGACCTTACCCGAGGGATTTCGACTTCACTCCACAAATGATAAACCACATGACCACGAATGTAACTGCCATCTTGAACGAATATGCCTCTACGGAAAGTGCAGTGTGCGCCAACGCCACGGTACAAAGGTGGAGAACTACTTCGGACCTCTATGAGTATGGTTTGAGCTCGCCCACTTTATGTCTACCTCCTCCTCCCTACCATGATATAATTGCGCCTGGTCGCTATGCGTGCGCATAGGTGTTCATGCAATTGGTTATAGATTGTGCACCGGTTGTATGAGCTCTTTCATCGCGTGATCTGTAGTAGCAAGCATGTGGGTATATTAGTTGACGTAATCAATTATCCGCCATATTGGTGCTCAGGTATTCGGCCGGCTCTTTTAAACGTAAATAAAAACATGTCAAAGCTGTCTTTGTATGCAGATAGCTTGCCTCCAGACGCAAAGGCCCGATATCTGGATAGAATCGAAAGCATTGGTTCATCCGTTCTCGTCTGACTTCGTTGGAAACAAGTCGGCGTTGTACCACCAGTTAGTGCATGCGATTTGATATCGTATTTAGTACTGCAGACCAGTTTTATAACTAGCAAACAGTTTAAAACCTATAAATCTCTGGAGGCTTATATATAATCAGTTTGTTTGTGGATGGGTGAAAGCGTACAAACGCATGCCTATCGTCTCGGGAAAGCATGTGACTACAGGACGGGTAAGTGAATAAATACACACTAACATTGGTGATCAAGCCAGCCTACTCTGCCCTCATGTACTGCTAGGGCCAGATCACACTAAACCAGGTGGTGGTAAGAAGACCTACTTCCTCGCAGGCACATGATAGCACTGCGCAGTATCACAAAAGACAGACGACATCTCAGCCAGTCCATTATGAAGGAATATGCCTAGCTTGTCTTGCTTTTCAAATAGTAAGTCAGCTAGCCGTTTATAAAAAAGTGGTGGCTTCTCTCCCCATTGCACCCGAGGTGGAAAAAACAAGGGGTGTGAAGACGCCATGTTCAACATCTCGAATGCATTGCCCATATTCCCTTGACAGTTTCTTGGCTTGCTGCATTAGGGTGAAAAACCCTTACGTCAAAATATGCATCTTGGCTTTTTGAACAAAATCCTCTTGCTCTAATGTCTGCCCTGGCCTCAGCATCTGTGATGGCTGTATGGTAAGAAAAGGTTTCTCCATTAAGAGGTTGCAGTGTTGGCTCTGTTGCAACATTATGACAAACTTACGTCGGCAATGAGGCAGTAAAATCTCTGATGTCATTGTGCCTAACAGTTAGGAAACCACCAAGATGGCAAGTCATGGCATGGTCAACAGAGAACTGTTTTCCACAACTGCAATGTTGAGGGACATTGGGAAGTGACCAGTCGTATCTCAGTCACAAAGCATCACGAAACTCTCCTTTGTTTAGATGCATGGAAGCCATGATCTGCAATGGGAAGGGCAGATAACCAAGAGGACGAACCTTTTTCACAAGCCTGATCAAAGCAGCGTTGCAACGATGGAGGTAGTAGCTTGTATATGCCTTCTGCTTTTTGTTGTAGTGACGTGTGATTTTCTGAGCTGATATCCCTCTCCGGGGATTGAAGTAAGTTGTAGTTTAGGTGAGTCTCAGTTCCCTTTGACATGATCATGTCAGTATAAGGGAAGCAGTTAGTTTTACTGATGCAAGGAAGGCAGGAGCGGACGTTTCGGTGGGATTGGCTATGCCCAGTCCCCCTAGTCGGACTGGTAGGGCAAGATAGCTACGTTCCAGACTGGAGCATGAAGGACGGCCTGTTAAGGCTGGTAAGAGACATTCGGGTGCTAATAATGCCGCGCGCGGTTACCATCAAAGTCAGGTATAAAGTTGAGGAAAGAGCAGGAAGCTTACTTTCAAGAAAGAAACGGTTACAAATATCTGTAAGGAGAGCCATATATAAGCAAATTCAAGAATATGGGACACAGGAGGTGTATACGAGCATCGAATTAACTCAAGGCGGGCTAAGCGAAGCGACTCAAAGCGGGTGGTACGATGGTTAGCCTCTGCAAAATAAAAATAAAAACGCATTTCTGTCGTTGAGAGCGATGCAGAAATACCTGGCATTGGTAGAAATGCTATCACCAGTACTGTTGGGACATACAAAGAAATGGGGGATGCTCGGACAGTGATAATAAATTACACTTTTCTATTATTTTGTGTACAAGTTAAAATACAACTTCTACCAAGAGTCTGGAGGTTCTACCACCAATAAGTACTGAAAAGGAGTAAAATTGATATGTTCAATGCTCTTTGTAAGCATTACAAACTATAAATTGCTAATCATTTAATTTATGTAAGCGAGAGCAACGAAATGTGCTTATGCATCTTTGAAGTTTGGGCAGCTTTCTAGATGATAAAAATTATTCCATGCTATAGAATGTGCGCACCATTGGTGACAACAAACTGCTTCTATGTTTTTATGGTTTTAATTTTCACTGCAATGGTTGTTATAAACGGAAGAACTCATTATCCTGAATTCAGGATTTTACCGATCCTGAATTCAGGATCGTTTCACGCAGATTAAAGATATTTATGGACCAGCTGTTTTGTTTTGAGTTACGGCGCATTATTGCAGTCGAGCTCAAGCAAGTGTGAACTTGTGGGTGGAGACGGCACTGTAATGTGCTTCCTGTACATGGCAATGATGCTAGGCATCGATCAGCTGCTGCCTGCAAATGGTTTCCAACAAAGATGTGTGTTCAAGCAGAATGAACAAGTGATTAGCTCGGCTAGTGTATACGGTTTTTCAACTACATGTAGCAGAATGTCTAGCTGTAAAAGAACTGTATATCAGTTTGGAACTTGTTCTACTGAACTGCAAGCAACCATGCTAAACCAAACATGATGGCATCTTTAGTTCTTCACAAACGTATTCTAATGTGTGACTCTGCAACTGCGAGGTCAGCTTGTCGATACCTGATTGAAGCAGCCGGTGTTATATGTACTATGCACAAAATAATCATTATGTTAAACTATGATTGTTTATTCCCATTCCAGTAAATAAAAATACACATTGCTATTTCTATACTGCACAATATTTCAAAAACATTTAAAAAATAAAAAAATCTTTGTCATTTGAAAAGTTCCATGATTGCAGTATCCACATTGACACCAGGTATGGAAAGAAGATGCTCCACACATGTAGCATGACCTCCTATTACTGCATAGTACAATAGAGTATGGCCTTCCTGGAGTGCATATGGTACAATGGCTCAACAAACATGGCAGGTGCAATGCACACCCAAACTCACCACCTCAGTGTTTCCATCAATACCAGGTATGGAAAGGAGATGTTCCACTAATGCAGTATGATCTTGCATAATAGCAAAGTATAATGCAGTATGACCATCCTGGAGTGGGTACAATGTACATGTTACATGGTCTTCGTGAAGGCCCTACAAACATATATGTATGTATAGTAAGATTGCCCCAACTGTAGATGGAACGTGGAGGTGGTGAGCAATTGGGATGATACTTTGGTTAAAAGTGTTGGTCGAACCCAATTACAGTGATACAGTGGCTAGAGCAATGACATGCAGAGCACTTTGAACTAACTAACTGGCATAGAGAAACGAACTGTATAGGAAATTGCAAGTGGGATTGATATCCCACTTTTGCAAGTGACGTCACTGGTAATATGGTGGTGGTCAGTTGGTTGTAGCTAATTAATAAGACCATGACTCAAGTCACAAATCATAGTTACTAGAAATTGTATTCAGGTCATTCAGATGTTACATGTAGTTACCTTTCCTGTGGCTGATTATACGACAAGTATACTGATAGAAAATCTGTGAATGTCATATAATGACAACAGAATATATGATGTAAAGTAAATCAGTACTCATAGCAACAAACCTCTGTCTGAGGGACTTACCCACCAAATGGAGGAGTGCAATTGGAGTGGACGATGGAGCAAGGTTGCCCAGTATCTTTGCCTGAATGTCATACTCATTATTGTTGTTTATGTATTTATCATTTTTATTTATTACTTGTTTGTTTCATTTGTGTATTTATTAATTTATTTATATCTATTATCATTGAGATTATGTTAGTGATATTACATAATAAACAAGTTGCCTTCACTTTTACAAATAAGAGTGACCCAGGGGGTCTAGGGTAGGGCAGAATGAACAGCTGGATTTTTGGGAGCTACATGTAGGTGTCCATCATTTTAGCGCCACCCGAAATTCAGGAGACTCAAGGTGTAAGTTCTGCTGGGGAGCTGACATGACTGAAAGTCAAGCCGAGGCATGTATGGGAGAGGACACAGATAGGAGCCAAGCATGGTTAGCTGGTGATGAAGAATGGTCAAAGAGAACCTTGAGCTGATGGTCTTCTATCTTAGAGGACAAGTACCTTTGGCGGAGAGGAGCATCAAGAATGTTCTGTAAACAAATAGCTTCGGTGCCCACAACGTAGCCATTAAACTCATCGATGGACTGCTCCAAGTGGTGGTACTCTCAAAGGGCAATACCAGAATGGCCAATCAGAGATAATATATAGAGGGATTGGAAGCTAGATGATTAACACTTTATTAACGCTGGCTGTCCTAGCTAGGGTCTAGAATCCATAACAGTTGAGATTAAGCATTGGTTATAGCTATACCATTAACTTCTCCAGCTACATTTGTAAGTACATGTAGTCAGGGAAACTACTTAACGTCCTGGGGAGACATGCATGAATCGCCAGCGTTTGTCTTGGAAGAGACACCATTAAAATTAGAGCAACAGCCTTGCTGCATTCCGCGTATTAAAGACGGCGACCCAATGTACTTCGCCTACGTATGCCACACTATCGGTTTCGCTCTTTCATACTACTCACCTGAACCCTCAAAATGGCATAACTACCCTTCGGTGACGCTCAAACATTCACTACACCACCTATAGAAAAGAGTGTGTAATGTATACGATCACAGTGACGAAAGGCATAGGGCAGCGGTACTAAGACGTACGACAGAGAAAACTTTTCTGCAACAAATCCTTTTAAAATGCATACTGGCTCAAAATAGTTTATTCCACAAGTATTAGTGTCAAACAATGCAGAGAATGCATAAAGTGGACAGAGCATATGCCTACTATAAAACCCTTCTTTCTGCCTTGAATCCACCCCTTTTGACAGGGTCGGAAGTGTGGTATGCGGACATATCATTGCATTGAATGGCGCACGTGATGAGTCCCTCTATGGGCCAATAGAAGCGATGAAGCAAGCACTCGAGTGGTGAAGGAGACTTCGAAGACCCAGGCCTCCCCTGCTAGGGCTCAGCTGAGCCTACTGCCAAGCAACATCGGAGATTATAATTAAATGATGTAGGGTAAATGTTCACTGTATTCCAGCAGCCCTGATTTCAGTCCGCAAAACTGACTGAAGCAAATTTTGTTCTTTGATGTGTATTCTTCCAGCCGGGATTAGCTCTTAAATGTTCTACTGCATGCATAGAGTAAGCATAGCAGTGCATTGTTCCAAATCCTTGTTGTACACTGGAAGAGTGCTAGAATGTGGTAAAGCTGCTTCAGTTTCACTTACAAGCCTTGCGCAATTAGCCTGGGTGATTACACTTTTATGTATTAAGCTAGCAAGCCATTCACAACATATATCTGCATGAAATCAGGCCAGGGTTTGCTTTGCATTTCCTAGGCGGGAATCGAACAGCCAAGTTGCTAATTAATAAAGAGATCACGTTATAGTTATCAGTTTTATCCCATTCAGGGAGGAAGGCTGAACCATTTTTGGACACTGATATAGTAATACATTTCTTTTAGGCATGCATTAAATCATGATTTCTGCAGTTAAGGACTTAATCCAGTCAAACATAAGTGAATTACATTGCACATGTAGACATCAATAGTAAAAGGTCCATCATTCTTGCATGCATATATACAAAAGGTAAGCATTGGTTTCAGCAATGCCAAAATATTGTTACTACAACAGGTCCTGGCTTTGCTAGGTAGTTTTAACAACCTTAGTTAGTTATATGGTTAGCCTTTTCAGTGCTGCACACTTATAAGGCTTTGGTACTGCAATAAAATGCATGTACTTGTATGCATGGTGATGCATATGCTTACACTTTTCCCCAGACCACCCCATACAGATATTTTGTTGTAAACAGGCTAAAAAAACCTTCGTTTTGCTGTCTTTTCCTCCAGGACCTTGCTTGTGTTGCATCCCACCCCTCCAAAGCTGCGTCAGACGTCCAGAGATTAAATTTGACATTTTAATTTTGCGTGGAAAGCATGCACAGAACAAGCTACATGTAGGTCATGCAATGCATGTAATAATGAAAGGGAGATTCTTGTTGTTTTGTAACCGTCTACATAATCAGCCAACCAAAGGTAACTAACTTGGAATCACTTTCTAGTAACTAAGGGTCAATATAATATTTGTAATCAGGTGCCTCTAATGCAGCAGGGGACAGGACAAATGGTCGGAGTTGTCTTGGAAGAGGATGGCTTTGTGTCCCTCTAGTACCACAGGTATATGGAGGCTTGGGGATCATGGCTAAGGGCTAATGAATTCTGTTTGAGCTATTGGTTGTTTAAAAACAACCAGAGAATGCACTGTGCTACTTCAGATATGCATGTGTACTTAAGTTGTGTATGGACACTGCAATCAATTGAAGATATTTGTTGTGTGCGTGTGGGGGGGGGGAGGGGGGAGATACATGTTGGCAAACTGAAAGCAGGAAACTAACGAAGACAAAAGGTACTTACATACTGTAGACTAGAAGTTTTGCAAAAGGAAGGTAGTAGCTTTGAAAACTTTCCAAAAGTGGAGTACTTAAATGGATCGAGAATTGTTATGTGTTTCTTGGCTCTATAGTTCAGAGGAGATTGAGAACTAGAAAAAGATATTGCAAGAATTGATTTGTATACTTTCGAAGTGATTGGCATAGCATTGTGCAATGTTTCTTCTACATGTATCTCTACCTTTGTGTACATTGTGCATACATCACTTATGAAAAAAAAAATGGCTGACCATTTCTAAAACTTAGATGTTGCATTGAGGGACCTGGACTGATAAATTCCCCAGACCTCATACATACACACATGTGCTGGAATTGGTGTGCAGTGGTACAATTACTTTGTTTTGTTTGCTTGGCCAGGGGAGGAATAGTTATATGTACCACATTCTGAGGTGCTATTGAGAGGTTATGATTTTGAAAAGGTACCTTCATTTTAGCTTGGCCAGGAGCCATGCATTGTTTTTCACTGATCGACTGGAAGCTCTGACTCAGATTAGAGAATGTATGGTTAGGGTGTTGTGAGGAATGTCAATGAGGTTTGTTTAGCGGGTGGTGGGGAAAGTCAATGAGGTATGGTTAGGGGGTGGGGAGGAACGTCACTAAGCTGTGATTAAGAAGTGGAGAGGAAAGGCTAAGGGGCTGGGTAAATAGGGTGTAGAGCATTTGTCAGGACTGGTGTCAGCCAACCTACTCAAAACAAGCCCCTCACCCTTTGTTGGTGAAGTGCTGCACTCATGTGTGGTAATCTTCAGCTGTCACATCACTGATGTTTGCAGGCTATATAGTGGACCCTAGTAGTCAGATGAGGTGCCGGCGTGGGCAGCAGCATGGACACTTCACCTCTACACCTGTGAACTCCATGAACCATTTCGCTGTGCTGTTACATACATGTGCCCTGCATGGGAGCTCTAGAGGTTGGCAGAGGATCATCAAGCAGGTTGGGCACTGCAGCTGGTCCAAGAAATGTTGTGTTATCAATTGGAACATCTACTGGTTTGTATATAGATGTAGGACCTGTGGTTGTGCAATTCCAATAATCCAGGCAATATACATTGTAAATTGTAGCATTACAGCTAGGTGTAGCAATTGTGCTACCTCTTGAATGTGGATCTGATTTTTAATTTCTTTTCCTCTTTTTGGAAGGCAGATCTATAGGTGTACTTTCGGGTATGCATGCATGTACATCTGTACTATACCATGCAAATGCATAAACCTCTTCTGCATGTGCTGTCCATTGAAAGATAATGGTGGACCTCTATATATACAAGAAGGTGATCTTGAACTTGTAGACATCTGTGTAGTACTGGTTGTATGAATAGCAAAACGGTGAAGAGTGGGATGCATGCATGCATGGTACATCATTACATATGTAGTGGTAAATACAGAAATGAGCTGTGCTGCAAACTCAGAGCATTGCTTTTCCTTTTCCTTTTCCCTGTAACTACCAACAGGTTTCATTCACAGATACTCTACAGTGCTTTTAAATCATCTCAATGATTATTCATAAGATACAGAATTGTACTGTGTTGCGATAAACCAATATGGCGCGTTTTCAATGGCTTTTCTGAACATTTATACTGGGGCCTCTTCTCTATGGTGATGCATACTGACCTTAATGGAAATTTGTTGGGCGTCCATGTCATCGACCTGAAATAACCCCTCCCTTGCAAGATGACGAATATTGGTGTAAAAATCAGCTGTGTGTTTATAGGAAACGTTGAGTACAACATGTATGCGGACTATTAGTAGCTACATGCATAGGGTTAGCGAGGGAAATATTTTCTCATATGTTGGACTTCAAATGAGCACGATATGGCTAGCTAAAGATACAGTATTTATAATAAAGCTCGCACATAATTTCTTGGAGATTTACGGTATACATCTAAGTACAAAACCTAATGCCTGCCATACAGCATGTCTTTTAACAACAATTAACTGCTTGTGGTTAATTTATATACAATTTTCCTTGATTGTGAAATACCCTGTACAATTACACATGTACATGTATGTACATGTAAGTTTTCATCTCACATTGGTGGATGTCCCCACCCCCACCTCTCAGTGGTGACCTCACTACATGTTGTATGCTCATGAAATCATCTTCTTATACATGTATTAACACAAAGCAACCCCTTCCTATTTATAGGACTTTATAGTACCACTTTGGCTGGTTAGTTCATCTATGTATGTACGTTTTTTATCACAACAGAAACATTACATTCTGTGCTGCTCATGGTCTCTCAGGAAAAAGACTCTACCACTCCCATGGAAAAAATGTTTATACAAGCACAATGACATCAGCATGATAGCAATGTCGTGCTATTCTGGTTAGGGTATTTGAAGTATTGAAACAGGAATGTTAAGATACAAACATCATGTTTAAAAACAAAATCCTATTTATGGTGGGAGTGGAGGGGCCAGACCAGTGCCCAGACCAATGCCATACCGTGGGAAAACAAAAGGCTCATGTTTAAACTACCATATTTGGTGGGGGTGGAGGTGGGAGGGATGGACCAACTCACCCAATCCTTAATGTTCACATCAATACCAGGAGTGGAAAGGAGACGTTCTACACAAGTAGCATGACCTCCCATTACAGCAAGGTGTAATGGAGTATAACCATCTCTCTGTAGATGCAGTCAGCATGGTCATGCAAGTAGTACATGGTCACCATGAAGGCCATACAAACATACATACATGTATGCACACCGCATTTAAAGACTGAAACATTGTTACTGTTAATAATGATAGGGATTCAGTTATGTTTGCAGGCAAGCGTGAATAGATTATGTTTGCGGTTAAACTATACTTTATTATGCAGAAGCTATAACTGTAATTACAATAAGCTACTCAGGTATACGCATTACAGAAAACTAAATGCTGAGCTAAACAATTATCTACTTCACTTGTGGTTCTTCTTCCAAGCAAAGCCCTAGGATTCTGGCGCATCAGCGTAATGCCCAGGCGGCAGTATATTGAGGCTAATACATAAGGTAAGAAATGACTTGTCCTTATGGCTAGTTTCTTGGCAACCCAGTCTAATGAATGTGTGTAACATTAGTAGCTTATTGCGAGTGAAAGGGCAGCTCGAGGGGCAGCATGTCAGCTGTTTGTTGGATTCTGGGGCAGCGGTGTCTGTGGTTACGTCATTGCTACCCAACTGTAAACACTTCCTACTACAGTCGATCAACACATCATTTTTCTCCATAAAATCTGCACCCAGCAAGCATTCGACCGTGAGCTCCTTCGAAAGTCATAGATCATTTTCATAACTGCTAACATTATGCTTCAAAGGTGACAAAGACACAGGGCAGTAAAACTCTTATCTAAGATAATCTTACATGCAACAGATCCTAAGAGTTTTGTAGGGTTTGACTATGGGAACGAGTGAGCAATATCCCCATTGTATGAGCAATTGTACTACAATTTTACATGTAGGAATTTGATGGCTCTATTCAAATACACTTGTTAAAGTCCAGTTGATTCTACAGTATGCTGGCAATAGTGGAATTGGTTGTTTTGCTAATAGTATTCACAACACTTCAAACCTTACATAGAATCTACTAATATCTATAGGCTCTGACAGTACATCATAACGTTGTGCTTATTTATAAACTTTGAAAGGGCTTAGACTTATATAAGTTTTCATCTCACATTGGTGGATATCCCCCCCCCCCCCCCCCCACCTCTCAGTGGTGACCTTGATATACATGTAGCATGTCACTACATGTTGTATGCTCACGAAATCATCTTCTTATATTAACATAATGCAACCTCTTCATATTTATAGGACTTCATAGTATCACTTTGGCTGGTTAACTCATCACTGTATGTGCAGTTTAGGCTTTTATCACAACAAAGACATTATATTCTGCGCTGCTGTTCTCTCAGGAAACAAAACTCTATAACACTGCCATGGGAAAAAAAAACAGACATCATCATGATCACAATGTTGTGCTATTCTTTCTAAACTCCTGTTGGTGAATTTGAAGTGTTGAGACAGGAATGTTGAAGCTTCAACAATCTCAAAGATACAGACATTACATTTAAAAACAGAAGCTTATTTGTGGTGGGGTTGGAGGGGCCAGACTAGTGCCCAGACCAGAGCCAGACTGTGGGAAAACAAAAAGACTGATGTTCAAGCTACCATACTGATGTCATTTATATTGGTGTGGGGTGGAGGGGGGTGGGGTGGGATAAATTATGGTACTCTTAGCATTCATTGGATCAACTCACCTCGTCCTTAATGTTCACATCAATACCAGGAGTGGAAAGGAGATGTTCCATATGGTGGGAAAACAAAAAGACTGAAATGTTTAAACTACCATACTTATGCCATCTTTTTGGTGGTTTTTTTTGGGGGGGGGGGGGGGGGGGGGGGACTCACCTCTTTATTAGTACTATTCATGTAACATTCAATGCACTACTGTGTAACTCACCATATCTTTAATGTTCACATCAATACCAGGAGTGGAAAGGAGATGTTCCACACAAGCAGTATGACCTCCCTTTGCAGCAAGGTGTAATGGAGTATAACCATACTCCTGTAGATGCAGGTATATGCAATAGTACATGGTAACTACATGAAGGCCATACAAACATACATATGCACACCACATAATGTTCTAGATCATTACTGACCAATGGGCATGACTGCATGAAGCAGCAATGTGGGCATATGTCGCTATGCTTCAATGCCCTACACTAGTTTGGCCTGGTCAGTAAGATAGCCCCAACTGTATTGTCGGGATGGAAGGTGGGATGTTTGGTTTTAGCCACTTCTACATTGAAGTGGTTTTAGGCTTGAGTGAGTGAGCACATTTAATCGTACAGCTGGCTAATGGAGGATTGGGGATCATGGCTAATGGAGGCTTGGGGATCATGGCTAATGCTTCATGAATTGCTAGGTGCATGGCCCATTATGCTCTACATGCATACATCCTTCTGTTTAAGCTATTTAAAAAACACGAGCCTCTTTTCGGTGAGGGTGAAGGGATAAATTATGGTATTCTAAACCAGTGCCCAGACCAGTGCCAGAACATGAGAAAGCAAAAAGGTTCATGTTTAAACAACCATCCTGACACCATTGTTTTGGTGGGGTTTGGGGAGGGGGGGGAGGGATAAACTCTTAATATTCATTGGACCAACTTACTTTATTCCTAATGTTCACATCAATACCAGGAGTGGAAAGGAGACATTCCACACAAGTAGTATGACCGCTCTCAGCAGCATAGTGTAATGGAGTATTACCTAGACACCAATACTGTAGATGCAGTCAACATGGTCTGGATACTGGTATACATACAGTAGTACATGGTCACCATGAAGGCCATACAAACATACATATGCACACCACATGACCAATGGGCATGACTGCATGAAGCAGTAACAGTTTATATGTGCATACATTAGTCGCTGTGCTTCATTGCACTACACTAGTTTGGCGTAGTCTGTAACTATACATGGGGATGGAAGGTGGGATCCCATTTCGTTCAGCCACTTCAAAGTTGAAGCAGTTCATCAACATCTATTTAGGTTTCATCTCAGCAAAGACATTACATTGTGTGCTGCTGTTTTCTCACAAAACAAAACTCTACCAGTCCCATGGGAAAAAAAAGGCTCATGTTTAAATAACCATACTGACATCATCATAATCGTAGTGTTGTGCTATTCTTTTTAAAATCCTGTTGGTGTGTCTGATGTGTTGAAACAGGAGCATGGAAGCGCTAATAATTTCAATGATACACACATCATGCACGTGTTAAATACGAGCCATTTTTTGGTGGGGGCAGAGGGGGGTGGGGGGATGTACTCACCTTATCCCTAATGTTCACATCAATACCAGGAGTGGAAAGAAGACGTTCCACACAAGTAGTATGACCTTCCATTGCAGCAAGGTGTAATGGAGTATACATACCCTGGTGTGAGCACAATACGCATTTAATATCTAATCTGGGTCGATCTGGTAATGCCCATTATGCACTACATGTGTACATCCTTACTGGTTGTTTTAAAAACGAGAGAAACTATATCATGTGATTAGCACCTCAGCCACTGTACTACTTATACATGTAAGTTAATTTCAATTAATTGGCATCAGTTGAAGATGTTTATTGTAGGGGGGGGGGGGGGGGGGGGAGGTGGCATACATGACATGTACATACAATGTCTGGGGACCTTATTATCAGTCCCACAGAGCAAAATCTAAGTTTTAGAAATGATCAGCCATTATT
Source organism: Spongilla lacustris (assembly GCA_949361645.1). Taxonomy (NCBI): domain Eukaryota; kingdom Metazoa; phylum Porifera; class Demospongiae; order Spongillida; family Spongillidae; genus Spongilla; species Spongilla lacustris. The sequence continues at coordinate 6,412,148 of OX442422.1, forward strand.
TTTTACATGATGCATTTACACAAAGGTACATGTAAAAGTGTTTTAAGAAACATTGCACAGTGCAATGTTTCTTAAAACACTTTTACATGTACCTTTGTGTAAATGCATCATCACTTCTAAAGTGCAAATCAATTTGTGCAGTATTTTCTAGTTCTCAAACCTCTGAACTATAGAGCCCAGATACATTGTTTTTAACTCTCTATACACTTCAATTTTGGAAGGCTCTTAAAACTACAATCTTCCTCTGTACTTCTCCTCTGGCTCTATGTGATATTGCACATGTCCATAACAAATTGGGTGCCAGTTGTGTGTAATTACATACATGTATGTGCATGGTACCCAATGCAAATATGTGCAAGAATTGATTTTACTCCACAAACTATCATTACTAGTTCTCAGTTCTCCCACATCAAACTGAAATGTGCAGACTTAGCGTAAGACCAGAGATATGCACCAGTAACAGTTTTATGTAGCATTGCTGGAATACTACTTCCATACATGTATAACCATACATACATGTAATTTAAATATATAGTTTACGTAGCATGCTCCTCCTCCTTAACTCATAGTACTCATCTACACCAACAGAATGGAGCTACAATTGTGCATCCATTTATGTACTATCATGGACATTGGAGCACATACATAAAAATATGCCCTTGGCGCCCAAACAGTTAATGTTCACATCAAGAGTGGAAAGGAGTAGGTCCACAAAAGCAGCCCATTGCAGTAAGGTGTAATGGAGTATTATATTGTATGTACATGCATGTGTACTATACATCGTCACACCCTTCACAAGTGTATATATGGCGGCATTACATTTTGTTTGCATGTTAGACTACTTGCTGTAAAGACTGCATGGGCGTATGCAGGGGGGTGGGCGATGGGTTCGAATGACACCCCAAAGCGAGGTCACCATCACACTTAGCTGATTAATCCACCCATATACACACGCGTACGTGCTTTAGCATACATGTGTACATGTACATGTACATCCCTTGACGCGTCATCCCAGGAAGGTTCAAAACATTAGCAGCCATAGGCCTATTGTTTGGCCCATGCAAAATTTGTGACAATTTGTGTTTTCATTAGGTACCAATGATATAATAGTAACTACTGAAGACTACGGCCTAATTAAGTGCATTCATAACCGTAAGTACATACACGCATATGTACTTGGAACCTTATGGGTTGTTGCGTGCGTACAATTATATTACGTAAATCGTCATCTTGTACATAAATAACGCAGGACAATTAAAAAGTACTGAGCGTGCCACTGAGGTCAGTACTGGATCCAAGGTGAAGGTACATGTAGGCCTGCATCCTATAGTACGTACACCGATCTTCTGACAGAAGGGCTGATAAATATATATACGTATCTCACCTCGCTAGCTGAATTAACGGATACGCCACTTTCGATCAACGTCGCCATCTTGCCAATATCACCTCTCTCTGCCGCATCTCGAAGCTTCTTTTCTTTTAACCTAGCTGAAGATCATACGAGAACTAGATGATATCAACTTTACGTCGAGTGCACACGCCTATAGGCCTATATGAACGTGATGACTGTTAAAAAAAAACATGTAGTCACGATCTAAATATATCCCACCCAGTTGTCTATTATCAATTCATACCGACTTCCAACTTCATCCTAGCGGTCGCGCGACCAAACATTGTACAACGATGGGGGACGGTACGGTTTACCGGCCAGGCCACGGCTGTTTCGAGCACGGTGGTCTGCTCTCATTGAACGCGTGGAAACTAAGCCCTACGCCCCGAAAAATTGAAATGGTTACGTACACCCATAGCAACGAACCTGACAACCGATGCCTTTTAGAACCAGCTGTGCACGGGGTACATAAAACGTAATCAAAACCTAAAAGCCATACTAGCAGTGATAAACACCTTTGAACTATATTGTAAGCAAAAATCACGTGGCCTGGTGTTGCCAACTGTCGGCTCTGGTACTTCAAACCTATCGACTTACGCACGGCGATCACCGACTACATGTGTTCAAAAAACTACAACGACGCTCGGTGACTGAATTGGAACATGCCAAAGCTATCACGGTAAAGTTAGTTGTTTGTACTGTCGTTTTTTGGTACAGGTTAGTGGCAACGCATTTTCTGAAGTAGATTTCTAGCCTTTGAAAATCCACCATTTTGGTGTCTTTTTGGGGGTGGGGGAATTAATGTTTGCGCAATGAAGTGGGTTTTAACAGAGCGTTTAAAATATAGCCTTAGATTTCTTTTTGGTCTAAATTTGACTCCATGCTCGTATGTAAATAGATTGAGCTTGAACTGAATTATTATTTATTCTTTACTCTCTTGGCTGGAGGGGGGATGGCAGCTACCAATTGTGGCTCAATACTTAGTAAGTGTTCTTGCACAATGCGCATCAGGTTCTGCATGTGGTTGTGGATTGGAGCAAATGTCAAGCCAAGAATTTTGCATGAATTGACTTGGCCCCTGAAAAGGGGGCTGTTTCTCCTTTGGGGTTATCGCCAACAATTTGGCTGGATATGTGGTGCATCCTTTCCTCACCAGCCAGACAGATTCCTGATGATTTGAGCCACCTGAAACACCAGTGAGTTAGAATTGAGCCTTTGCTGTATGTTGTGACACACCGCCTTAGAAGCCTCAGTGTATTCCAAGGTATGGCAAGCCCAGCCTTAATCACCGGCAATACATGTACCTGAACTTCAGTCCATGATGAGTAGGCAGCTGTAGTTTAGCTCTGGTGACATGCACGAATGTTATTGGCAGAAGTGAGTGTATATATTATGTAACCTCTGTACAAGTCATTGACATTCACTTAACTGCTTCCCCTGTAGCAAGTTGTATGATGGCTTTGTCAGGACTAGCTGGTAGAGATTACCCTCTTCAGCAAACTCGCTGCTTGCTTCTCCTCCTCAGGTGTAAGTGTTGGTGCACACTCATGCTCTTCATAGTCACCATCCTTAATATCCCTGCTGCAGTCTGTATACAGTGCTCCAGAACATCTGACAGCAGCATTATTACACTTGATGATAGTCTGACTAGGGGACCATCCTGGTGACCGTCCTCTGAGCAGCAGGGGATTTTCCTCTGGGCAGCAGGGGATCATCCTCTGAGCAGCAGGGGACCATCCTCTGAGCAGCAGGGGACCATCCTCTGATCAGCAGGGGACTGTCCTCTGAGCAGCATGGGACTGTCCTCTGAGCGGCAGGGGATCATCCTCTGAGCAGCAGGAGATCATCCTCTGAGCAGCAGGGGATCATCCTCTGAGCAGCAGAGGATCATCCTCTGGGCAGCATGGGACCATCCTCTGATCAGCAGGGGACCATCCTCTGATCAGCAGGGGACCGTCCTCTGAGCAGCATGGGACTGTCCTCTGAGCAGCAGGGGATCATCCTCTGAGCAGCAGGGGATCATCCTCTGAGCAACAGGGGATCATCCTCTGGGCAGCATGAGACCATCCTCTGAGCAGCAGGGGACCGTCCTCTGAGCAGCAGGGGGCCATCCTCTGAGCAGCATGGGACCATCCTCTGATCAGCAGGGGACCATCCTCTGAGCAGCATGGGACTGTCCTCTGAGCGGCAGGGGATCATCCTCTGAGCAGCAGGAGATCATCCTCTGATCAGCAGGGAACCATCCTCTGAGCAGCAGGGGATCATCCTCTGGGCAGCATGGGACCATCTTCTGGGCAGCATGGGACCATTACTGAGCAACATGGGACCATCTCTGAGCAGCAGAGGACTATCCGTCCTCTGAGCAGCATGGACGGTTCACAGCATCATATGCTGCTATCCACTCCCGGAGGCATTTGGAGCACACCAGTGCACCACACAGCAGTTCCAGTGGCTGTGAGAGGGTGTTGGAGCACAGTGCACACTTCAGCTCCTTTAGCATTGATAGGTTGTTAGCTCTTGCCAAAGGTGGGCTAGGCTCACTATGGAGAACTAGAGGAGGGGCAATCTTCTCAAGATGACCTCTTATGATGTCATATGTTTACTTGTTTTGCCACTCAAATAGCATCACTACACATTTGTGATGCACTCACTTTGTGATGGCACAGATGGTTCTCTACATACCCAGCTTACATTGCATGCAGAACATCTCAGGGTTACATCATCCCCAGATGTGTCAATGTCAAAAGCTTTTTACAGCTCAGCTGAGAATGCTATGCACTCAGAGCTGGTTCTTTTCTTTGCCCTGCACTTCGTTAGCCTCTGCCCACACACTCTGCAATGTATGGAAATTGTAATCCATACCTATAATGTATAGGGCAAAACCACAACGTACGTCGATTATTCATGAAATACGCTCAGCTTGTTCGTGGTGACAGAAAATGCGTTGCCACTTCAGGTTAGTAAATTCTGGTAGCCACATGCCTCCTGAGCATCGCTGTAGTACTCATACCTTCCAGTTCAGTCACCAAAGGCTACGTCGTCGCATTTAGTAACGCCCTCCTTCTAAATACGTATCGCGTGACCTTGCTAAACGGTATGCGCATGCTATCTATGTGGAATTTCAATTGTGCGCATTGACTGGACATGACAGGAAAAGGAATGCAGTGTTTGAGTTCGTTTTCAGTGTTTGATTTGCTAGTTCTGGTGAGTTATGGTTTGCTTTTAAACATCAGATGTCTATAATGAGCCATCAGTTAAGAAATATATGGTAATACCGTAAATGATCTAATTGTTGACTTAGTTTCCAGCCGCATACAACCGTGCGAGCTGGACATTAGGTTTGTAATTAGAACACATTCGAACATTACGGTATTTTGGTATTTGGGATTCTAGAGAAGCTAATTATTTTGTGGTTTACGTTCAGAGGCGCTGCTTGCCACTACCAATTCAATATACACAACCATTATGCTTTTGAGCTATTCCACAACCAATTTCGTACTTAAAAAGAATGATACGCACAGTTAAAGTACGCTCTTCTTTGGCCCATAATTGCCGCGCATGGTACTATTGAAGGCACGCCTTTTAATGTCTTCATTAAGTGCTCAGGCGGCAACCGATTTTTCTCGAAACCCGCCCGGCAGATGGTTTTAAAAACTTCTCCTACTCAAAGAGCAATCATTGTACTTCACCTTTGCGTTTAGTACATGATGGGGCTTATTTTCTGGTGAGAGAACGACACGGTTACTCGGGACCATGCAACTAATGAATAATGCACGTCGCCACACCCATCTGTATAAATTTGACATACAACGACAATGGAAACATAGATTAATAACCTAAGGTTATTAATCTATGATGGCAATGGACGTCATGTCCAGAAGTTCTGTCAGATAGTATTTGGTCATAACTGAACTATATAAGGGTGTAAAACGAGTTCTTCAAACAAAATATACCCGTGCTGCCTTTTCAATGGAGCTCTTATTTGACATGCAGACATACGCAATGATACTGTTTGATATCCCTCCAGAGCGTGCAAGTACAAGAAGCAGCAGTAGAGAAATTGTATACAGGTGTATGGTAAAGCCATAGAACAGGCTCCTAGCAGGAAAAGGACAGTAAACATGCACCTACTCGAACACCATGGGTGGACATGTGCAATCATGAATGCATGCAGGCTTTGGGCTGGTGGGGCAACGAAGCACACAACCATTTCAATCAGTCGTACAGGACATATGAGTATGGCCAAACGCCCAAGGACACTTAATTATTAGGCGTAGCCCGAATATACGCGAAGGTCGGGCTAGTACGCCTGATTGTGAGTGTGTTTCCAAACTGGAGTCTTTGAGGCCAGAAAAGCTAAGTCGAAATAGAAAACGCAAAGAATAGTGTGTGATTTTTGTTTTCCAAGCATACTAGTAGGGCCTATGTGTGTTTCGCACATACACGATATGAGAGGACCACTTCGCTACGTAAATAAATCTGCCCTTTTCAAAGCGTTGGCACGACGCGCAGAAAATTAGCCCCGTTACACCCTAAACAGAACCAAATACAGCCGTCTCTTGAGTACACGTTTCTAAAAGAGTTTTTTCATTTGGCCGGGCGGATTTCTCAAAAAAGCCTATTGACACGAACAACTCAAAATAAAGCGCATGTAGTCTCGGCCCTCTCTTCGCGCGTATGTAAATACAACAAAGATGAAACTTATACTGTTTTAGTCCTCGTAGGACGCCTGACTGATATATCGATTCAAAGTGAGCTTACGTTGTACGGATAAAGAAGGATAAGCCACATTCCAGTGCCATGCGGTAACTAGGGTTCAGTTGCCTGTCTCCAAGCAGGGAATGGGGACGAGACCTAATGTCCAACTTTTCAATGGAATGAAACCATAGGCGTCGGAACCGGGGGGGCAGAGGGGGCTATCGCCCCCCCTGCAACGATAAAGGGGGGGGCGAACGTATCGTTCCGCCCCCCCATTATTGGCTCGGGTTAATTTTATTCACAATCCTAAGTGGTGCCAATTACGATCGAACATCCGCATAGCACAATCAATTAACATGTACAACATTGCAGTGAATCAGATAATGCTAACAGCTGCCAATTGCCGCTCGCGTAGGATTAACTGCCATATTAATTGCTGGTTGGATCGTGTATCGCAGTGATGAAGTGTCAGCAAAGAATAATACTATCCCCCCTCCGCCACCACCAAAACAATGGCTCGTGTTTGAACATAGATAGTTTAAACTATCTATGGTTCGAACGAGCGTATTGTCGTAATCCTGCGCGCTGTTCTTCAAAATCTTGTTAGAGCAAAATTTCTTTCCAGAAATGTTAATGTGTTGAAACAAATAACGCGCTAGCGTTAATGATTACGATACGCTCGTTTAAACATGAGCCATTTTTAAAATGGGGGGCTTAGTATACATGTAAAATAAAGGCCTAGGCCTCTTGCGTGGCCGCCGCGTTTTTGTGTAGTTTTTGGAGTTTTTTTAAACGCAAAAAGCGTTGGCTTCTGGGGCTCCGCCCCAGACCCCGATGGGGGAGCTCACAGCGCTCCCCCATACCCCCTAGCTGGGCGGGAGGGGTGCCCCCCTCCCGGACTCTCCCCGGGGCATCACCCTTAGCGCCCCCCCTACTATCATCTCCTTCCGACGCCACTGAATGAAACAGCCGTGAGGCATGCAGGTGAACTATTGTTAATTAACCGCGAATTATAATTGCGCGCATATCATTGTTACGTGAGACCCCCCCCCCCCCCCCCCCCCTCCCCCGAGGCATGGGGAGGGATTTGACCGTTATTAAACCAAACTGCCCCCTGTTTATAGAGGATGCTTGTTTAGGTGTGGTTTGTGTGTGACGTCATAAGTGTACACGTGATTCGTGAGTAGTTGCCGTAGGTAGCGTGTGTATAGGCTGAGTTGTTGGATCTTAAGTCCTAAGTCGAGGGTTTAGGCCCCGAAACATGGTGTCAGGAGTGGGATATCTCTGATAAGTGAGTTTCGGCATGGAGAAGTTTCTAGCACCTGCCCCAATAGGTGAGGGCGAGTTATCAGACCAGTGGGAACGTTTCAAACGGGAGTTCCAACAGTATTTAGTGGCGGTGGATAAAGAAAAAGCCTCCGAACAAGTAAAGTTGGCTATATGCTTGAGAATGGTTGGGCCGAGGGTCAATGACCTGTACGAAACAATGGCGTTCACCGCTGAAGAAGATGGTACCAAGTGGAGCGTAGTATGCCAGAAGTTGAATACTCTATGCGCCAGGAGAACTAGCAAGCATGTTACTCGAGACCGCTTCTTTCAGTTGAAACAAGGTGGCCGGAGTGTGGACCAGTTTGTTACGGAACTGCGTAAACAAGTGAAGGACTGTGAGTTTGGGTCGCTAAAGGATGACTTGATGATGCATGTTTTAATTCGTGGCGTGGACAGTGACAGAATGAGGCGGAAGCTGTTAGAGGCGGAGAATTTAGAATTGGCGAAAGCTATTCGGTTGTGCCAGATAACTGAGTCTACGAAGAGTGAACTGCAAATACTAGCCGGGTCGAGCGCAGACACCAAGGAAGAAGTGGCTGGCATCAGTTCCAAGTCTAGAGTTGGTACTCCCCAAAGGGAATTGTTGCAAAGGAGTCTTAGGTCTGATCAGTTGGCAAACAGAGATGTGAAAAACGGCAGTCAGACAGGATCCCCGTTTGGAGTATGCTCAAGATGTGGAAGGTCACACCGACCAAGACAGTGCCCAGCTTTTGGCCAACTATGTAAGAAATGTGGAAGACGCAACCATTTTGCAAGAGTTTGTAGGGCCATGTTTACGCAAACCCACCTGGTGGAAGGAAGTTTAAAGGATGAAGAGGACACCTTCAGTGAAAATGAAGACCAATTGGTGCTCCAGATTGCTGTAGAGAAGGTGGGGAAGAAACTGTTGGCTAAAGTTCCAGTAGTGGTGAATGGGCGTGAACAAACACTGGAATGCCAGCTAGATACAGCAGCATCCTGTAATGTGATGGCCCTCCGAGATTTTCAGAAGCTTGGTCTGCCCCCTTTTCAGAAAAGTAACACTAAACTGACCATGTATGATGGCACAGTGAAGGGTTCCAAGGGCAAGTGTCAGCTGCAGCTGACAAACCGACAGGGGGAAGTAATCTCGTTAACATTCGAGGTTTTGGAGACCAAGCACCACACCTTACTGTCATTAGATTCATGCCTGGAATTGCACCTACTTTCGTACGAAGTAGAGTCAGTGTGTCTGGCGGAAGCACTTCAGAAAGTCTCTAAGGAACAACTTCTAAAGGATTATCAAGATGTGTTCAGTGGCCTAGGGTGCCTACCTGGTGAATATTGCATCGAGTTGGATCCAGCAGTTCCACCTGTGCAGAATCGACCCCGCAGGATTCCATACAAAATGAGGAAAGCCGTTGAAGAGAAACTGGCTTGCATGGAGAAGGCTGGAGTCATTGTAAAGGTGGAAAGCCCTACCAGTTGGATTAGTAATATGACAGCTGTATGGAAGCCTGGAAAGGCCGAGGTTCGAGTTTGCTTAGATCCAAGGGATTTAAATAAAGCAGTCAATCGAAACCATTTCAATATGCCTACGCTGGAAGATGTTTTACCGGAGTTGACAAACGCTAAAGTCTTCAGTCTGTTAGATGCTAAAGATGGGTTTCTACAGGTTCGCTTAAGTGACCAAAGCAGTTTTCTCACTACATTTTGGGGCCCCACATGTTGATTCAGGTGGCTCAGGCTTCCGTTCGGGCATTCATCAGCCCCTGAGGAGTTCCAAAGGCGGCTACAAGCGGCGCTGTATGGAATAGATGGTGTAGTGGTAGTCGCAGACGATATTCTGATTTATGGGAAGGGTAATACCCAGGAGGAAGCAAGGGGTAATCATGATGAAGCATTGTTGCAAGTACTGCGACGGGCTAGAAAGTGCAACCTGAAATTCAACAAGGACAAGTTGAGATTGCATCTTCCTGAGCTTCAGTACATTGGTCATCGCATATCATCAGAAGGAGTAAGGCCAGACCCTGCTAAGGTGGCTGCCATTAAAAACATGCCAACTCCAACCACTGTCACACAAGTCAGGTCATTCCTGGGGATGTGCAATTATTTGGCAAAGTTTGTCCAGAATCTGTCACAGGCCACAGAGCCACTGAGGAGATTAACTGAGAACAATGTGAAGTTTGTCTGGGATGAGGGTGAGCAGCGGTGTTTTGACCAGGTCAAGGAATTGATTTCAGGCGACCTTCTTCTGGCATATTATGATATGAGCAAGCCGGTGACCATTCACTGTGATGCCAGCATGGACGGTCTGGGAGCTACCTTGTTGCAAGAGGGCTTGCCAGTAATGTCAGTATCTCGTTCACTGGGTAAAAGTGAAAAGAACTATGTAGCTATTGAGCTAGAATGTCTCGCAATAGTGTTCGCCTGCAGGAAGTTTGACAGATATATATATATGGAAAGAGAACAGTAGTGGAGACTGACCACAAACCATTGGAAGTCATATGCAAAAAATCCATACTGGCAGCTCCAAAACGCCTTCAAAGAATGTTGTTGTCATTACTGAGATATGATCTGGTTGTGGTATACCGTCCAGGAAAAGAGCAAGTACTCGCAGATGCACTGTCACGGTTGCCTGTGAAAACCTTGGAAGAAGAAGAACTGGAGCAGGAAGAGGTATTTCAGGCCGAACTTGACGCTGAGTTGCTAGAGATCTCGGCGGTGCAAGGAAAAGATGCAGTACATGTGAGCGATCAACGGTTGTTGGAAGTGAAGAAAGCTTCAGTGACAGATGAAGAACAAAAGGCACTGCAGAAGTTAATCACCCAAGGGTGGCCTACGCGGTTTAAAGAGGTGCCGGCACTGGCCAGGAGGTATTGGAACTTCCGGGAGTCACTAGTGATCCAGGATGGCATCACATACAAGGGTGAACAGGTGGTAGTGCCTCAATCACTGAGAACTGAGTATCTAAAAAGGCTGCATACAAGCCATATGGGACGAGAATCAACATTGAGGAGAGCAAAGGACGCTGTGTACTGGCCGAATATGGCACGGGATGTTGAAAACATGATCAACACATGCAGAATTTGTGAAGAGGATGCTCCAGCTCAAGCCAAAGAGAAACACCTAGCCCATGAGATCCCTAAACAACCATGGGTAAAGGTGGGAATGGATTTGTTCCGCAGTAAGGGCGAAGACTATTTGCTGATGGTAGACTATCTTATGGATTTCATTGAGATCTCCAAACTGCCTCACACTCTGACCACTGCTGTGATTACTGCGTGCAAAGAACAATTTGCTAGGCATGGTATCCCAGAGTTAGTGCACACTGATGGAGGTCCCCAGTTTATGTCTTATGAGTTTGGGAAGTTTGCAAAGGAGTGGGAGTTTGCTCATTCGTTGTCAGCACCATACCACAGTCAGTCTAATGGTAAGGCCGAAGCTGCGGTTAAGATTGTGAAGAGGTTGCTAAAAAGGAGTCCGGATCCGTATCGAGCTATCCTGGAGTGGCGGAACACTCCTACTGTGGAATTGGGCACCAGCCCATGCCAAAGGTTGTTTGGAAGGAGAACCAGAGGTGTAGTTTCAGTACCGGCCAGTAAGTTAATGCCAAGTTCCCCTGTGGAGATGTGGGAGAAGAAAGCTGAAAGGCAGAGAAAGATCCAGGAGTACAAAACACGGTCTGGAAGGAATTTGCCTCCTTTAAAGGTGGGAGAGCCCGTACTAGTTCAGGATGTCAAAGCAAGCTGTCAAGTCGGTTGTATGTTGTAGAGGTAGAGGGTCAGTTGCTACATAGGAACAGACAGTTTTTGAAGCCCTCTAAGAATCTACCAATCGAGACTACAGAACAGGCAGAGTCACCAGAGCCGGAAGCTGAGTCTTCAGGTCCTCCGATAAGAACCGGTGAACTACTGTCAGACAAGGAAGGAAGCCCGAATGTGGTGAGGGGTTCTCCAGCTCTACAGTCATCTCAGGCTGCAACACAAGTTCAGCGACCAGAAGTCATACAACGTCCAACTGTGGGCACAGATTCTGAAACGAGCCGGTCCTCGGAAACAACGACTAATATCGATCAAACAGAAGAAATATCCTTGCCCCTGCCACACCAGAGTAGTGGAGGCAGACAGTCACAGAAACCCCCTGAGGTTCCTGTAACCACCAGGAGTGGAAGGCAGGTTCGAAAGCCAATGAGATTCCAGGATTATGTCAAGCTGTAATTCGGAGTATCGGAAACTCAACACTTCGGAACTTCGGAACTCTTATTTGTTTTTTAAAAATGGGGGGGGGGGATGTTTATAGAGGATGTTTGTTTAGGTGTGGTTTGTGTGTGACGTCATAAGTGTACACGTGATTCGTGAGTAGTTGCCGTAGGTAGCGTGTGTATAGTCTCGGCCCCAGACCCAACGGACGCAGCTGCGGATGGATTACATCACCGCTACGCGTCAGTAGGGTCTGGAGACACTGGCAACAATTTTGTGGCCCGAGAATGCCACGATAATCAAATTTTTTCGCGCTCTTGTCACGCGCATATAGATATGAATATACTTCCGATAAATGAATAAGTCATAAATTATGGCTTCGTCATGCGGTAAATGTACAGATCGTCGAATTCTGCATAGCAGCTTAACAATACGTGCTGCAAGTGTTGTTTCACATCACTTTGCAGTAAAAAAGAGATCGAGAGGAGCTAGACAAGATAGAAAACGATATAAAAGCAGCGATAAATGCAGGGGTGCATCTGTAGAATTTACAGCTACAACATCGTAGCAGCTGCAGGTACTTTATCACCATCTGTGTCGGTAAGACGGACACCTCCATACATGGGTGTTTTATCTCAATTTCATCAGGTGGTTGTGAAGCATGCTAGAAACCGAGGGGGGGGGCAAAAAAAAAAGTTATAGACACCATCCCAAAAATTCTTAAAACCAAGGGCCAGGTCAACCCCCCCCCCCCCCCCTCCGCCTTCGAACACGCCCATTTTTCGACCACGCCCCTTAAAATAATTACGTAATTGACCACACCTACAATTAAAATAATATTACAAATTGAAAGCAGGCTTCGTTGCAGATTGCTGTTGTAAGGTGTTGTCACTTCGTCGCTTGCAGCTGGAGACGCTGTTTCACTTGTACCATAGAATTTCGCGATACTCAGTCTCTCGTGCCATGACGTAATGCACAGGCTGTAGGCCTATCGAATATTACATCCCTGCCCATCAATTAAGGTTTGCGGTACTCCAACAAGATTTTGAAGAACGGCACGCATTATCGTTCACGATTTGGTAAAGTACTCGTTTAAACAATAGCAGGTGGGGCATGCTCGCGTGAGGCGTGAGTCGGCGTGACCTCATGCATGTTACTTAGTACCAGGTGTATCCGTGGCTTACTTAGTAGCGTTAGTATAGTTTTTATCTTTACATTGCTTTGCGACGCTTCAATTGTTGCACTATTGGGTAGTGAATTGGTATGAAGGCCACGCCCACGAATTGTGTCTCAGTCACGTGATAATATGCTTTCCACAATGAAATAGCTTACAATCGCACTAGATAGGCAGTTAAGCCCTATCTTTGCACGAATTGGACACCCATGAACACTACAAACAATATGATTCCATCATTATGTTGCTGTAGTGCGAGCTAAAGTGCAAAAAAAAAAAATTAAGAAAAGTGATGAATTTTTTTTTTTAAATTTTTTTTGGCCAAGACCCCCCCACCCCCCTAACTTTGATACCTCATAACTTTTTTCCCTAGACCCCCCTGAAAATAATAATAGCATATTCGTGATGCTCTCAATGAGCTCTTCAAAGTTGGGGGATGGTGTCTTTCACTTTGTTTTTTGCCCCCCCCTCGCTAGAAACACACCAGAAATTGGTAGCGACCTTCCTGTATTTTATCCTGTACTTGATCGTCGCACAAAGCGTCCCCCACACATACAGCTCTAGACCCTCTGCCTTTAAGCGCTTCAACCTGCTCCCTCATCAGAGCTTTCAGCGGACTTACAACTACCACGATGCTATCGGGTCCTCTCAGCCTGTCAAATACTCCGGGGAGTATCCAATAGCACAAGGACTTCCCGCTTCCGGTTGGGAGGCAAACGAACACATCACGACCGTCTACGAAGGCTTGTACCACTGCGCGTTGTTCAGAAGACACGTCTTCGTACCCAAGATCTCTAGCAGCAAGTGTAATTACGTCTGGATTCATTGCGAGACGCACTAATTAGCATGCGAGCGCGTGACAGTCACGCGAAGAATGCTAATTATTGCATTGCTGCAATCTGATTGGGCAGGTTGAAATTCCTACCTGGTTGGCCACGAAATTGTTGCCAGTGTCTCCAGACCCTACTGACGCGTAGCGGTGATGTAATCCATCCGCAGCTGCGTCCGTTGGGTCTGGGGCCGAGACTAGCGTGTGTATAGGCTGAGTTGTTGGATCTTGTGTCATCAATTTGTACCAGTTCTAAGTCGAGGGTTTAGGCCCCGAAACACCCCCGGTTGGGGGATAATAATCGGTCAAATGTCTTCGCTACGTGGTCAAATGCTTAGCCGGACTATGTCAAATGTACATGTATGGCCCAGTAATGATATTCACGCGTCAAATCCCCACCTAATCCCGATTTGGCCCCGGGGGGAGGGGGCATTACTGTGGCAATGTGGAACAGGTCCCGTACAGACAGGTACCGTAAGGTAAGGATGCAGGCACACCCACAGTCATGTGATACTGTACATAAATATATATCACTACTGTTCTACGTGTGTCAAGAACGTTAACCCCATATCAATTCATACTGCCTTTCGACCAAACATTAGAGCATTGTCCAAACTATTATTGAAGATAACGAGCGTCATGTGACGTACGTTTAGTCTCGTACCCAGACCGGTAAAGTCAATAATCTCGCTTATCAATCGTTACTTACATTTGGGTCTGGGTACAAGACTACCTACCCTAACGTTAGTAGATTCAACCATCCACGGATGATACTAAGAGAGTCATTGTGGGGTGTTTGTGGAGCGCCTGTAGCAGTCTGGACATGGGAAGTCATTGCCTTGCATGATGAAAACTCCATTGGCGGAGCCAAGATTTTATTGTGGGAAGGTCCAACTTTTAAGTTAAAGGAGGGGTGGGACATGCATATCCCCAGCAAGGGGCCGGGGTATGGGAGAGCGTTGTAAGCTCTCCCATCGGGGTCTGGGGCAGAGCTTACACTTTTTGCACTTTTTGAGTCCCAAAACATAGCTTATATATAATTGCCTGTAGTCTCGCAAATCAAATACAACGTCGAGTCCCAGTCCATTTTATATCGATCGTTGTGCCGTGCAAATTGTAATAACGATAGGACTCTGTAGTGAATCAATATTATTATAATGTTATTTATTATTTACAGGTAGGTCAACCCATGCAACATAACTGATATTATCACCTTTGTTACATGCCGCTACCTCTAGTATCCAACCTGAATTGT
>OX442422.1:6427182-6450035 GCA_949361645.1 Spongilla lacustris
AATGATGAGCATTCCAATGTTACACCACACATGGACCCACTGGTGGGAATGATTCAATAGAACATATGCATGTTTCAGCACTTTTTCCCACTGAAAAATACCCATCCGCCGCCGGTCATTGAATTATTCACACCGGTGGGTGTGACGCAACATTGGAATGCACCTCGTTCCCATGCAGTTACCTTTGGAGTGGGTAAGTCATGAAGCATCAGATAACAAACTGTTCACAACTCCATATTAGAATGGGTACTGTATAATACACAAATTTGTGGTACATTAAATGTCGGTTATGTCTTTTTTGTTCTAATCCATCACACAGAACCTAGGGAGGCTGTGTTGTCTTTTAATTATTGCAGGTACTCGTTACCTACAGATCTGAACATCGCTAGCCCAGGTCACAAGTACATTTCAGCAAAAACGGTGCACTTGAGTGTTGCTGTTCTGTCATAAGTCTACAAGCACATGATCTTTTTTAACACATGAATCTATCAAAGCACTTTGTAACCTCGCCTTCCTAATGTGTATTAGCATGCAGTTTTACAACAAATGCATGAGGGCATCCATGTTTTCAATCAGTTTTGCTCCTTTAATTAACAGCAACACTAAATTTAGTATCTACATAAATGATTAGGGAAGCCATTGTATAAATTATCTAACATTTTAAACAAATCAGCTCCAAAAGACATGCCACGAGCCATTTTGAGGTTGGAAATTGCTGCACCCAGTCAATTGTGTGTATATGTCTATGTATTAAGCATCATATCATGTACCACAATCATATTGTTCCTAATATGCATGCATGATTTGGTGTTACTTCTGCTATTGCATACAGGGAAAGATGAAAAGCAGGTTTAACACATTTGCAGCTACAAAGAAGTATACTGACAAGCCACATCTTTTACCATTTGCATTGATATAAAATTGCTTACTGTAGTATTTCTGTGCATGTGTGTGTACATGTACATAGCATGAGATTGATGTAAACTTTTTCAGTTGTGTCTTAGTAAACAAAGCATAGACATGTGATCTGCTGCCTGACATATTCTTCACACATGGCGATGATGCCATCAGCTGATTTGCAGTGGTTTCCAACATTGATTTGTTTTCGAGCAGAATCAGCAATTGATCAGCTGTACATAACAAAGTCACAGAATTGATTCTCGCAGATGTTTAATTGGCCTTGAACTTGTGTGTAGTACTTGTGTGCAGTGTTTAGTCCATGTTCTTTTAGAAAAAATCTTGGTTTCCCTTTACAGGTATTGGGATCAAGGTCTTTGATCGAGCATGGACATTTGATCTCAACTATTCCAGCTCCACAACAACTGCAAAGGGTAACACCATCTGGACTAGCACCAACATATGGGATATAAAGAATTAACCACAAGTCCAGAAATTCGACTTACAAAATTCATATGAGTAGAAGCCATCTGATGGGTATAAAATCTCTTGCTTTGTTATCATTATAAATCACCCAGTTGATGGCTGGTATTGTAGTTAGATCTTTTGGTTTCAAAAGCCTTGAAACCAACATATCAGCATTGCCTTCTTTATTCCTAAAGACATCATGAAAAACTGATGCAGTCTAGCGCCCTCTTCTTTGGTTATACCATTTCGTGCACTCTCTCTGTGATCTTGTATCATTTCAGCACCTTCTTAAGACACCTTTGTGATACAAAAAAACTGTTGTGCCATTTCTTCATATGTTTGACCATCAGTAAACAGAATAGTATCAAACCGTTCAATCGGTGTCTCATGCAGGTCATTTGCCGATCAATGATGGTAATGGTGATGACAGTTGAGCTTCACAAGTTGACAAGACATCTGATGAACCAAGCACTGCACTAGAAGTAGGCAATGAAGATACTGCTGTAGCTGGGGCTAATGGTGCTATGTGTTGTGATGATGTTATGAACTACAGAAGTGGCTGAGACAGGACTGATGTGTAACGAAGAGGCAGAAACTTGATCGTCATTTGAAGAAGCAAAGGGGATGCAAGTAAATATGCAGGCATCAGGGACCACTTTGTGGAGAGACTGTAAAATAGATGATGGTGAAAGAATTGGCATGTGATAGTTATGCACTGTACTGGGAACATATTCTGTTGTACTGTATATCCTTTGATCTTGATTCGCATTTTTACTGTAGGATGGTTTCACAAATTCTATATCAATTACCATGGCTGGTTGTACCTAAATGTGTATGAGAAAGTGATTAACATGCTGCCATGTAGTTAGGCTGGCTATACACAAAGATTATCATACCTTATCAACATAGCTCCTGTTCCAAAGGCATGGCTGAGCCATGCAAGATGGACTGTTGCAGCCTAACCTACAAGCAGCTACAATCTTGAAAAGCAGTGCATCAACATGGCTGCACACTTCACCCAAACTTTAAGGCCAAAGCAAAAGTATGCATCCATGTTTTTATAGCTTGCATGCGCATTCATGCACAAGTCCATGCTATTAGCATGCATGCAACATAACTTACCCAGCCATGCAAGAGCAATGTGCAGTTTCCACAAAACTCTTGATCTGATTGTGCCTCGTTTGGCCGGCTTGTCGATAGCTCTTTGGTTGGGGTCGATTTTAAACTGGTTTAACAAAGTGTTAAACCCGTTTAACACTATTCCATTGCAATTATATACCCCTATATAAAGGGATAATTATCTTTTAAAACTATACAGTGCTTCTCACAATGAGAGGGAAAAATGAGAATGTCCCGTTTTTTAGCCATAACTCTGTAACCAAACATGATGTAAAATAATTACATGTTTGGAATCAGCATGTATTTTTGCATCATCCTGTGAATCTATGTTGTATCACGTGATGTGTTTCGTTTCAGGACCACAACAAGTAACATAGGGTTAAAGCAACATTTTTTGTTTATAACTCATGAACGCAATTGAGTTAATGCTTCAAATGTACAACACAACTGCACCATCATAGTCTGCATGTCCATGAGCAGTTTGATTGTTACACGCTCTCTAGTTAATTATGGAGATCGGTTCAAGATTGTAAAAAATTGAAGGTGGGTAGCGGTTAAGGAAAAAACTCCAGAAAAGTTCCGAGGTAAGGTTTAATTCTTTGTTCATTACATTGCAAAGTCCCTGCAGTTAATATATGAAACATTTTAAGCTTATCCGTCATTGCGATCGTAAGTTGCAATTCGCCAAAGTTAAAAATTCCATTATCGGATAGATATTTTAACGTTTTTCCGTGGTATTATCGTCCACTTTGACGTCACAACTGATTACATATATCGTAATAATAACGCAATAGCTTCTGGCGCATGCAGTTTCCAAGTCTTCTGTGATTCTGTTTCTGGTACTTGTTCTTTCCAGAACCTACCTTATACATACACACATGTATCTGGGGGTACCAGAAATAGATAGCGAAGAAGTTGGGAGGTAGAAGGCGTTACTGTGGTTGTACAACAGCGGTCGAGCAAGGGGTGGCCAACTCTGGCTCGCCTGTTGAGAACACAAATTTGTAGAACAGGCATTCTTTACTGATACAGTTTAAGAGTTATTCTCGACACATCACAACAACGCGTCATCACTATCATGACATCATGTTTTGATACGTCATCAATAATCAAAATTTCTATCCGATAATGGAATTTTTAACTTTGGCAAATTGCAACTTACGATCGCAATGACGGATAAGAGTACAATGTTCCATATATTAACTACAGGGACTTTACAATGTAAACCTTACCTCGGAAGTTATCTGAAGTTTTTTCCTTAACCGCTACCCACCTTCAAATTTTTATAATCTTGAACCGATCTCCATAACTATAGAGGATGTACAACGATCAAACTGTTCACGGACATGCAGACTATGATGGTGCAGTTGTGTTGTAAATTTGAAGCTTTAACTTCATTGTGTTATAAACAAAAAATGTTGTTTTAACCCTATGTTACTTGTTGTGGTCCTGAAACGAAAGTATATCACGTGATACAACATAATTTCACAGGATGATGCAAAAATACATGCTGATTTCAACAATGTAATTGGTGTTTCAACATCATGTTTGGTTACAGAGTTATGGCTAAAAAACAAGACATTTTCATTTTCCCCTCTCTTTGTGAGAAGCACTGTACTTCAGCTGCAAATCTCATTAATTTGGAGCGCCACCATAAGTTGTTTTTTCACCTTTGCTTTTCGTTACTCTTGTTTTTATATAACTTCGTATGCTGGTGAAGGCGCAGCCTTTTAGTGATTGTAAAAGTGTTGTTTGTTAGGTTGAAGCGGCTCGGAAAAGAGCTACAGTGTACAGCTGCACTATGCTATGTCTTTTTGTTGTTTTGTGGCGCGGACAACTCATGCTTTAGATTAGTTCGAATCAGTCAACGCTCAAAAGTGCGAGCGATGAGGTATAATGTTAAACTGGTTTAACACACGGTTTAACAGCGAACGGTCAATCTATGATTATAACTGCAGCTTTTAGAATGCAATATCGCGAGCCGGGGCCACTGGTACTACCATCGTAGTAGAACACCGTACGGATATACCCATTAAAGAAATAGTTATATGCCTCCAAGGATCTGTACGCCTTTAGTGTTTCTTGAGTGAACAACCCTTTGGTATTCACTAAATACGAGTACAGGTCTCCGAACTCCAAAGTGGGCCATCTTGCCATATATTCGAAGGGTTACTCCACCAATATTGAGCTTTTCTGCGTAGCGTTTCCGAGCCTCCCATGGAAGAGAAGAAAGATACGCACTAATCTGCATCGCCATGTTACGTACTTTTGCCCTACCACCCACGCAAATTTGGGTGTGGCATGTCACATGATGAAAACCGTCTATAACCATACTTCGAGGACACTCCTAGGGAAGCGCTACCTTAAATAGGAAAAATACGGCGACCCCACTAAAAATCATGGCAAATGTAGTGTACTAACAACCCAATTTGGCAAATGCCGAGAAAAATCTGGCGTGCTCTTGGTATTGAAGTACCCCATACATTTACATGTACATGTCTATGGAAGATATACGGGAATATTCGTTGATTCGCAAACCGCGAATTAATTACTTCTGACTTTTGACCACTCATTTCTGGATATGGGTCATGTGTCATATAATATACGCATGTGCGCAGTGAGATGAAGATTAAGATTTAAACTCTTTAAACAAACTCTAGACAGATGGAACTACTATACATTACTCATAGCATGATAAAATCATCACTGTATATGCAAGAGGCTCATGGATTTTAAGTCCTTTTTAGTTAATATCAGGATAATTTGCAAGTAGCCCATATGTAACATTCTCCCCTTCTTACTATGCTTCATCTGTTTTTCAATCACTTTAGATTTCGTTACAAAGGTTTCCACTATAGAGTACGTGCATTACGTAGCAAACATGAGGTCCCAAGAAAGTAATATCTTTTCCATTAGGCCTATATATTTCTTCTCCTACTTTAGATCACTTTTTAAAATTGCATGCATTCCAAGTTCATATGCACAATAACTAACTGTGGATGGAACAGGTAGGCTTAAACATGCCAGTTCTCTTGAAACAATAACTGGAAATGTATTACCAATAAGTACACCGTACTCCAAACAGCAATAGATTACTTTATGCGACAACATGAAAAGCACAAAAATCTAAACTATATACATACAACTGAGTCACGAAAATGATGCCGATTGAGCCAGGAGGGCTCGGGCATTTTGCCTCATCAAAACAGTGCCGAGGCGACAATATATTGCATTTAGCATTTCAGTATTGGATGAGTGGGAGTGGATGGCCAAACGCCTAGTAATTCTTGAGAATGTTTCCTTTGCAGTGATTCCCCAGCCTCCATATGCCTCCACTACGAGAGGGACACATATCCAACCTCTTTCCATATAACCCAAAGCATTGTTTTCTAATTTCTCTTGTTCACCCGCTGCAGCTGAGGCACCTGAGGTCTGACCAGCATCTGATATCAATGAATTATTGAGGGGATGTATAACCTTGATGTCAAATGCTGCAGATCGAGACAGTGACCAGTTTGGTATCAAAATGTCAGCTGGGCGTGATCTGTCTTTGGCTGGACCAATACCACAACCTTGCTCCAAAAGAGGAGAAAGGTGGGCACGACGGCAAAAGTCAGCAATACAATTACGTATGCAGTTGTGTCGTGTCACCACATCCCTGGCATAGCGACAAGTTAAAGAATGGTGTCCCAGGGAGTCAAGCTGGCTAGAACAATGAGGCATGTTTCTTCCAAATTACAGAGGGGAAGGCCCAACCACCATTTCAGAAGAATGTGGGTTTCGTCAGGTTCAAGTGCTAGTCCAAGGCCTGGGGATGGCACTGTTCTTAACCACGCATGAGCCTGTGGGACTGACTCTGCCAACAGTCGGGCTTTAGTTGCTGTTGTAGCATTGTGTAAGAGGCTACTCAATGCAAGGTTCTCGACTTTCTCTGAGAGTAAATGCTGCCTGGGTGGTGAAAGGAGGACTGAAACCATTGTCAAAGCTTCTCCTTCGGTGACATGCTGATTAAACATTGCAATAGCAGTCTGTAAATGGGTGAATTCGGTGGTGGGTGGAAAAGCTCCTGAGAGAGAAATACTGGCCGATGCGATGTAGGCAGCTGTAGCATGGGAAGATAGGGAGCGGAGGCCAAAACCTCCATGACAAAAACTGAGCTGTGCTTGCCGACTTGCCATTGGTGAAAGCTGAAGTTCAGTACACTGCTCAAGGCAATGGAGCACGTCATTGTCAAAATTAGCTAGCAATTCCAGCACGGCAGAGGTAGGTGGAGTGCACCGGGCCAGGTGAGCCAATTTACAAAAACTGGCACACTGCCTAAAGACAGCTAAGGGTCGCAAAGCCTTGGAAGCAGTGACAAAAGTTTGCAAGCTGACAACCGTTGTTTCTCAATGAAAGAGGCACAAAAGTCGTCGTCGCCAATGGGGGCACCCAGGATGTCAAAGTTGAGTGCCGACTGATGGGGAATGGAACAATGAAAACGTGTTGGATCACATGGTCCATACAGCTGGCATTAGGATGGATTCAGAAGCAGACCCTTAGTAGAACCATAGGTATCCAATAGATGTACTGCCTTAACTAAGGCAGCAGTGTCCCCTGCAAGAACACCATCATCTATGTACCAACAGTTAAAATCTAAGGAATTGCACTGTGCATCCTCAGAAAAAGATTTGAGAATAGATTGCAGGACTATGGAGAACAGCAAAGGGCCCAAAGGGTCTCCCTGCTGGACCCCAGAGGCAGAGTGAAGCACCCCCAATGGATGCCACAGTGTAGGGTGTTGGGAGTAGCACCACACTACCCAAGGCAGAAGCTCAGGAAAGTTAGCTAAACACTCATCTAGGATGGCTTGGCGAGAGACAAGATTAAATGCGTTCTGCATATCAATTTTGAGTACTCCAAAGTCCAAATCTGATTTATGCGACTAGAAACAATATAATTTTTCATCACTTTTAGTATTTATGCTCTTCAAGTTTTTTCCCATGTACTTCCTCTTTCAATTGCAATTGATGCTAGTTATTTACAGCTTTCATTTTACATTCTTTCATTATTTTATTTTTTCAACTTTTGTTCTTTATTTTTAGAAGATATTTTGAATCTGCAATAACTCCGATAAGAATATGTCAATGCAACCAGTGATCTTTTTAACTGCCTTACTTCAGCCTAACTTTAGTTGACATGGGAAAGGAAATGCTTGGTTGTCTGCTCTCATGAGTATTAAATCTGAAAGAGAAGGATAGATATGTGCATGTTCTATGGGGATTATATCAAATGGAAGTCTAAATGGAAGATTTACAAATAAAAACAGCACCATTCCAAACTCTAGAAAGGGTGCATGATTCTTATGCATTTAGGCTGATTTGCTCCGTTGTCAACTACCTTGGCTGTTTCATTTGGGTTAGTTAAGTTATGTACAATGCTAATCCATTTATTATTGCAGGAGCTGTAAGGGTACCACTGATGCTGACTTATTTATGTGTTCTTCAATGAGACACTCTAGATCAAGAACAATCTTCATTCTGAATAGCAACAAAGCAGATTTGAACGTTATTTAGTTCATGTATGAATATGCATAAAATTGAATATGAATAAAGGGCTTGATAATATCTATGTGTGGGCACCATCTTATTGCAATTCTAAAACAATAAACATAAACTACTCTCTTAAGACTTCAAGTGAATGTTGTTCACAACTAAGTGCTGCAAAGAATAAGATGTGTAATAAATAGAATTGTCACAACATTAACACAACACATTGTGTTATAATAAAGGGCTACTTGGTTATGCTCTGTATGTATGAAATCTTATAGACTGAAGCGTAAAAATAGTGATTTCAAATAAAATGATAGGTACTTTTAAGCAGGCCAATACAAAATGCCTAGGCCATTATAGCACCCTTTGGGCACCATCCAAATCTCCTGAAACTATCCTGTGATAGTGACGTAACGGAGCAAGTTTCTACGCTTCTATGTATACTTTTCAAACTTTCACAAATTCCAGTCCAATTTGGGACATACTTTTAGATCATCTATTTATGGACCCGAATACGTGATTTTGTCAACTACCTA
Source organism: Spongilla lacustris (assembly GCA_949361645.1). NCBI lineage: Eukaryota > Metazoa > Porifera > Demospongiae > Spongillida > Spongillidae > Spongilla > Spongilla lacustris. Next base: position 6,435,734 of record OX442422.1, read on the forward strand.
CTGTAGGAAATTTGGAATGGGCGTACCAAGAATCCTAGGATATTTGGAACAGGGGTGCCAATTATTGGGGGTGCCGATTATCCCATGACACTGGACCAAAAAACTGCCCCGGACCGTATACCCTATGACACCAGTCCATTGCCAGAGCCATCCTGGCTAGGGAGCTCCCACCCTCTTAACTGCTTATGTTTGTGTTTTGTATGCATATGACATTAGCAGTGGATATTATCTGCAACACAATTGTCTATTTGCTTCCAAACTGTGAACAGGTGTGCACACATTACTCTATAACTTCCTCATTGTGTTACACCACAGAGGAAGATCAGATCAAGACATGAGTTATACATAACATACCCAAAGGTGGTAGTTCTTTATGGCTTTAATCTTGTTCGAAACTGTTAGGTTCATATGATGGTGTTTCATGTAAGAGTTGTTTGTGAAGAATTTCAACTAGGAAATGCAACCTAACTCTACTGGTATGTAATTATTACCAGGGGGAATGTGATTTTCAACTTTCATGGTATGACTGGTAATTATCACTTGACAATTTTTAATCTTGATATCATTGCATACATTTGTATCAGTACTTATTTTAAATCATTGTGTAAGGAAACACCATGTGACGGGGTATAACTCACAATGCACTCAGTGTTGCTAATCACTTGCTGAAAAAGAGGAACTAACACTGCTTCTCTTCCACCTCTGCAATGCTCTCTGCTTCTTATTACATGTATTTGTAGGTACAATACCTTCCAAGTGAAGTATCAGACACCTGCGCTTTGAAGCAGGGCACAAGTACAGTGCAGCAGCTTCCTTCCACCTTCTGGACTTCCCAGGTTCATGAGAGGATCGGGCCTCAGGCCACCACACATGCACACCTACGGGTGATCCTACCACACATCCTACAGCGGCCCCTGTTACAGCTGACTAACTCATGCTCAATATCTGTTTCAGCCTGAATCACCCAAGCAGCACTTGCATGCTGCCTCTCTTTCAGCCATTATCCACTTATTTGTCAGCATTTGATGACAAAGCTGCATGCGGAAGTGTGTCAGAGTTGTCCCTTCTTGTCCTGGCTTAAATTTATTTCAGAGAATAAAAGAATTCACTTCCGACATACCAATTAGCACTTGAAAGTCCCTCACCCACCAGCTATGTGTCTTCCATGTATCCTCAAAGGAGGTTCCTCCTTGCCTCTTGGCATTGTACTTATCAATAGCAATGAAGTTAAAATGATAAAGCTCGTGAATATGCCATTGGTCTAAGTGTGCAGTCATAGTCTGCCAGTCACCATTTAATTTACTGTAATGTACAGTAAAGTGCCTTGTGAGAGTGTTTCCCATGTTTTTGGTACCTGCAATTCCAATGAGGGACATTGGCTGCTTGTCTTTATCAATGGCTGCGAGGACACCCCACTGTTGACCATTGACTGTAAAGAAATGCATAGCACATGCCTGCTCACCCCTTTGAGAAACCTTGCTATTTAGCCATTGTTTTGGAAACCCTGTGTGCACTGTTTTTACATGGTGAAGTGAGTCTCATAGCAGTCGCTGCACCATTCACATATTCTTTATCAATCCATCAGGGCCTTTCCTTCATAGATCTCATATCGAATAATACACCCAGTTTCACTGTCAGCAACAGTATGCCCTTATCTTCCATCTGGGGTAAGTTTTCGAGCAATGTGCATCAATCCGGGCATACCCTTTCCCAACCATTGCCCCATACTCTCGTCTACCACCAAAATATGACCTGGTATTACACAGCGCAGCATATTTATGTTCCATTCATCAGCAAAATGTCGAATGAATGTGAAAGGATCAGTTTGACCATCAACAATAGGGTACTGTGTGAAAGTAAAAGCCTGCTGAAGTCTACGAAATCTGCTATAACTAATACAAAATTTCTCAAGATCAGGTTTAACAAATGCATCACTTTTGTATTTTGTAGAGAGTGGTCCTTCCCAGTAATCTTGTGTGGGGAGGTCAGCTGGTGGCACAAAATGTAAAGATGGTACCCCATGGAAAGCCAGAATTCACCCACTGTAACACTAAAAGGGTGCCTCTTTCTGCAAGCATTTCCCTTTTGAGTCATTTGAATGCATACTTCGTCTACGAGGTTGCAGGGAAAGCATGACAAAAAATAATCAAATTCAGTACCTTCAGCTGAATTGAGAAGGTGAAACTGAGTTGATTGGGAATAGCCATGAACCAATGCAGGTCAAACAGTGCGTCCAGTATCCTTTTCCTATCTTACATTATGAGCATACACATACTTTTCATCCTCCCTGTGTGGTTGCTGAACCCCTTCTAACTCCTCCTCCTCCTCTGAGTCTAGGCACTCACCTTCCCTGGATTCATTAGAAACCCTACTATTTGCTGGAAGCCGCTTATCCATTCTCACTGGTCTGGCACGTTGTCACTGATGACTCACTTCTTTTGTACATCCCTTGCCACGTCCTTTCCCAGTGCTTGCTGGTCTACCACGTCGTCGCTGGCCTGCTGCTTTTGCACCACTGCTGCCTTGTTGTGATTGCTGGATAGACTACGCTCACCAGTCTTGCCATGCAGGGGTGCGCTCACACCTATAGACCTACGTGCAGTGATTCCGCGGCCAGCAAGGACCGTCGATCCGTGACCGTATTCATTTGACGGTTTTTGACGGCCGACCGTGACCGTGACCGGGACGCTTACCAATCACGTGATTGAACCGTGAAAAATAATTGGCCGTCAATTTTATTTGCTGGCCGTCCGTGGCCGTCAGAACTTTTGACGGTCCATTAAAAGCGTCATCAGCGTCGCGTGCAGTATCTTCTTTTTTTTTTTTTCCTGCGTGGCAAATGTCGTCTTTCTAAGAAAGCTAAAACCTTTGAGGATAAGCCACCTGTACTGTATTATCTATGGCGCGGTGAAGTCTGCAGGCTGCAGCACACCCGACTGTCACCAACTGAACATGTGGTTTACCGTTATGGAACCATTTTAAGTTGTCTCGTCCCCAGCCTGATATTGCATTCGCGTAGCGGTGACATGATTATGCTCTGTTTGCAAAAAAGAAGGTGTTATCGCGTGGATTCTGAGTTCTCCGGCTCCCAGTATATACACAGGGAAAATAGTTATTTCACAACGTGGAATAAGTAATGCGTTTTTGTTGTCAAACCGAGGGAATCGTGTGGTATAATGTTGTGTTCGCTTATAATAAAACACAACAAAATTGTGCTTTCACAATGTGTGGTTTTTTCACAACGTTATGGAATTTCACTACAATGTACATCAAGGCACAACGTATGGAAAGAAAGAATACGACAAAAGACAACGCTATACGCAGCCAACTACGTTCGGATATCAGTTGGATACTAACGAGATCCCCTAAGCGTATATTTTCCTGTATACGTAATGGTAATCTTCTCACGTATTCTCTTTGATGATGCAATCCTTATTTCAGGTCCCCAGTCTTTCATCTCTGGTCCCCAGTCTTACATCTCTGGTCCCCAGTCTTTCATCTCTGGTCCCCAGCCCTTCACCCTCCCCCCCCCCGCCCTATATACCTACGCGCACTACCATGACCTTCTCGTTCACTTCATAACAATATTTCAAAAAAGAATACATGTATACATGTACATGCTACGCTGTTAGATATATCTCCTAACACATTGTATCTTTCAGCGTCTTCTGCAAAGAGTGTCTGATATGCAAACCATTGGTGCACCACTTCAAAGCCGAGCCTGTACATGTACATATGACACAACTTTTAAGCGCATACATTAATGTACCTTGTTTACATTGGAAGATTGAACCTGCTAGAAAATAAAATCAGTTATCGCTTCGCTTACGTACCAAGTTTACGCTTCACTTACGTACCAAGTTTCTCATATGCATAAACGTGGTATACGCTACGCACACCATAATTGTGACGAGAATCTAGGAGGAAAAATAATCATTCACGCACGCACACACCTCCGTGTCCATGAGTTTTCAGGAATACAAAATGCGAGAAGACTTTCTAGAGGGGGAGATAAGAAATTACTGACGATTACAGACGACCTTAAGACTATCTGTGACTTAACCGCAAAGCCAAAGATAGTACCGCACAGTTGCAGGCTTTTTTTTCCCTGAAAAGGAAAAAAAAAACATATATACATTGTTATATACCTACCGACACTTTTGTTTTCTAGGCGCGTCCACTTGAGATAGAAAGAAACAAAGTTACAACGCACAAATATATTATTATCGTACCTCAGTTACACACTCGGAAGCCCAATGTGTAAGCAGCAGGAAACGATTATCTTCATGACGCGGCTAATTAACAGCTGCCTAAAGCGCTTTCAAACACGTGACTATACCGTATATATTCAACAATTACCTATACATGTATATGTGAAAGTTGGTGGTATGAAGGCAATAGTGGTGTAAAAAGCAGGGAAACAAGGGTTGAATGATAAGGAAAAACGAAATAGTATATTTTTTCCCACCTACATATATGTTTAACCGATTACTGGCCGATCTAAATATACCCGTCGATAGGAGTGTCACTGCCGTATATATAGAAAAGAGTTTTGAGATGCTATTAAAAGCAGAAGGAAGCAAAAAATTTGTTGCAAGTTTCTTTCTACCATTATTACAGTCATTCTTGCATATTTTAAGACCTACGCTTTGTTGCGATCGCTACGTGTACAAAATACGCTAGGCTCAGCCCCGATTCGGCGAAGACACGAACGTTCGTATCTTCAGTCAAAATACAAAGTAAGTGGTCTTTTCTTACGTATCTTTCTAAAAAGTGTGCTTGTCATACGCTACAGTTCGAAATATGATGAACAGCTGATCAAGTTAGTTCTAATTATTGCGCGTATACTAGGTATATTAAAAACCATCTATAGTTTGACAATGTACCTCTTTCTGTAGGAACAGCTTATCTGTGACCCATTCACATATTTTGAAGGCCACCAGTAAAGCTTTGCTGCAGTTCAAGGTAGGTTTGCTGACACAAGTATATTCCACACCTAAATGTACATTTGGTGGGGGGATGGACTGTTGCATGGTGGGTGGAGGGTACAGGGTGATAGAGTGCAGTGACGATAGAGGGTGGGAGGAGGATACAGTGGTGATGGAGGTTGGTTGGAGGATGCTGTGTTGATGGTGGGTGGGTGGAGAGTACAGGGTGGGGTTCAAGCTTCATATATATATATATATAATATCTATATATATATCTCACACACCAGTTTAGCATTTGTAATTAGCGAGTGATAGTGGGTGTTCAGTGTGCTACATATAGATAGATGTGGGGAGTTATAGGAGGGGTGTGTTTTGCTAGTAGTGGACTGGGGACTTGAGAGGCAGAAAGCTTGCCGTCTTCCCATGGGTACGGACACAGCGCACAAGTGGAGTGCAGAAGTGTTGTGGATGATGGCCCCCAAGTCCTGGGTGTGTTTGGGTCAGGGCCAACGTCACTACTCCTGTCGCATATTAGCTAGGTGGAAGATTGTGGTTTGTGTATAGAAATTGTTGAGGGTGTACACAGGGGTGGATACCAACAGTGTCAAGCGCTAATGACTTTTTAACTGTTTTTAATAAGCTGCTATCGTTGTCATGTCCAACAGCTGGACAACTAGGTTGCAGTATCATTCATCAAAGATAAGGACGTAAGCTGGTGGTAATGGCTATATACATGAATACACTATATGCAATATAAATACAGCAATATGAATAACATAAATACAGGAATATGCATAAACTAAAGTATTATAATGTCATCTTTTGTGATACCAGCACTTCTGGTGAGTTTCACTATTTTTTCATCCACAAGCCTGTTTCCAGTATGTATGAGCAACTCTCTGAGAGTACAATTCTTAGTTGGCCTAGGAAGCCCGGCATCATTAATAGCAGAGAGCAATGAAATGATGCTTGGTCTCATCGCTGGGTGTATGCTACTCCACCATTTATTAGCCACCATGACTGCATCTTCATCTTCCATCACATTACACGTTGTGGCTGAAATCTAAGACATACTTCCATCAGCTAAACACAAACTCGTACCCAAAACATGCTATAGTCTAGTAATCAGACCCTTATTCCCACAGCTGGATGGGTTACATCACCACTAAGTGATACGTATGTATATGTTCCTTTAAACCTCACCAAACAAACACAAACACACACACTCTTCACACACATAATAGGGCACATACGTATACACAAACACAACAACAAAATTTGTAACCCCTTACTTGTCTACCCTAAAGTGGGGCACACTTACAAGGGAAGGAGCAAGGTACAGCTGGTCCCTGGTCCAATGAGCACTGGGCACCCGAGAGTGGAATGTTGGAGGCACAACCCGTAGTGTTCACATCAGTAGGAGAGGGGAGACATTGAACATAGGCTATGAGGGAGGGAGGGAGGGAGGGAGGGAGGGAGGGAGGGAGGGAGGGAGGGAGGGAGGGAGGGAGGGAGGGAGGGAGGGAGGGAAGGTGGTGGGGAGGAGGAGGGGAGGTGGGGAGAAGGGGAGGAGGGGAGGGGGTGGGGAGGGGAGGTGGGGAGGGGGAGGGGAGGGGGAGGGGAAGTAGGGAGGGGAGGTGGGAGGGGGAAGGGAGGTGGGGAGGTGAGAGTGAGGGTGGGAAGGACGAAAAGTGGGGAAGAGGTGAAGTGGGGAGGAGCAAACAAACACACACTTCACAATCATGTGCATAATAGGGACACAATACACACACAAATGCACACCACAGACAGTGTGTGTGTGTGTGTGTGTGTGTGTGTGTGTGTGTGTGTTTGAACCAAAAGGTGTGTGGGTGTGAACAATGTGTGTGTGGGTTAGAACAGTGTGTGTGTATGTGGGCGGGAGTGTGTGTGTATATTGTTTCAGTGTGTGTGTTTGTGTGTGTGTGGTTGGATTAAGCAGTGGATGGTGGCATGGGGAAACATGTGTTAACACATGCTACACACTTACATATTTACATGTATCGCTATGCAAAATGCTACGTTAAATGCGAAACACTAACCAGTCCAGATGAATGAAAACATGTGCCTTGTTCCCTAATGGAAGGAGCAGGGTACAGCTGGTCCTTGGTCCAATGAGCACTGGGCACCCGAGAGTGGAATGTTGGAGGCACAACCCGTAGTAGGAGAGGGGAGACATTGAACATAGGCTATGAGGGAGGGAGGGAGGGAGGGAGGGAGGGAGGGAGGGAGGGAGGGAGGGAGGGAGGGAGGGAGGTAGGGAGGGAGGGAGGGAGGGAGGGAGGGAGGGAGGGAGGGAGGGAGGGAGGGGAGGGAGGGAGGGAGGGGGGGAGGGAGGGAGGGAGGGAGGGAGGGAGGGAGTGAGGGAGGGAGGGAGGGAGGGAGGGAGGGAGGGAGGGAGGGAGGGAGGGAGGGAGGGAGGGAGGGAGGGAGGGAGGGAGGGAGGGAGGGAGGGAGGGAGGAAGAGAGGGAGGGAGCAAGGGAGAGTGGTGGGGAGGTGGGGAGGAGGGAGGAGGGGAAGTAGGGAGGAGGGAGGTGGGAGAGGGGAGGATGGTTGGAGGGGAGGATGGTTGGAGGGGAGGAGGGGAAGTGGGGAGGAGGGAGGTGGGGGAGAATGGGAAGTGGGTAGGAGGGGCAGGGGATGAGGGGAAGTGGGGAGGAAGGAGGTGAGGGTGAGGGGTGGAGGAGAAGAGAAGTCGGGAGGATGACAAGATAACATTTATGCAAACAACACATGTGTATATTGTGTGAGAGAGACTTACAATGTAATCATTATTTATTTCATTATTTTGCAGTGAAGAAATATCCTTAGCCCTGTCCACACTACACAGAGGCGCAGTGGAGAAGGGGAAGTGCAGTGGAGAGGAGGCGCAGTGAACAGATGGGAAGGAGCTGTATGTTTGCGTCTGTGTGTGTACCAAAAGGGTTGTGTGTGGGGTTGAGAGGTGACTGTGTGTGTGTGAGGGAGGGGTGGCTGGACTGAAAAGTGTGTGTGTGTGTGCATGGGTGCGACCAAACAGTTTGTGTGAGTATGATCTGAATGGTTTGTGTGGTGGCTACTGTAGACCGAAGAGAAGAGAGAGAGAGAAAGAGAAAGTGTGTGTGTGAGTGTGTGTGTGTGTGTGGTTGGATTAAACAGTGTTTGGTGTGAATGTACATGCACTGGTCAAATGCAAACACACACACACACATTATGGGTCTTAACACATGCTACACAGCCTACACTTGCATTTTAAAAATGCTTTGTTAAATGCTAAACACTTGCTACTTAACTACCAGTACTGTACATACTCTGCAGTGCAGCAGTCCAGATGAATGACAGCAGGTGCCTGTTCCCCAATGGCCAACAGCTGGACATGCTTCCCAATATACTGAGATATACAACATCAGAAAACGTTATGCCAATTGGAGACAGCAATCCTGTGGAGGAAGCCAAGCGTATGAAGTAGTTGCATACTTTATAATTAGCTATACTGTAACAAGAAGTTATTTCAAATAGGCCTACATGTACCAATCAGCAATGGTGATGGAAGATGTACCGCGAACGATCTTATTCGACACTCAAAGACAAGCAGTTCGGAATCGTTGTAAACGTACTACTGGATCGGGAAGTCTTCGTATGTCTTCCAACTGGAAGACGTATACAGTATACACTTCGGACATTGTGCTAAGTCTCGTATCCAGACCCTTACTCCCACAGCTGCGGATGGATTACATCACCGCTAAACATACATACGTTTATATGTTTATTTAAACCTCATCCAATTACGCCCGCTGCACTGAGTTATAGCAGAAGACATTCGGATTCTTACGCTTCGTACAGCTACTAGTAGTTTGTACCGACAGGACTTTTAGTCTGGGGACCCAACTGGATTTGTTGGGTCCCCAGACTCCGTTTGCGATGACGAAACTAAGGCGGAGCGCGAAGAATGAAAGGCCTGGGGATTGCGATTACATCACGTGATTCTAATTTCACGATGATTGTTTGCTGTTGTTTTATCAGATTCGCAAGGTTTGCTCATCTCTAGTCAGCCAAAATACAACATTCAACAACATATACCGTTCATCTGTTGTATTTTATTGTATTTTCCACAACGACGTTTTAAACTAACGTTGTATTATGTTGTGATTAAACCCACTGTACTTAGTATATGATGTCAAACGTTGTTAAATATAGTAAATGAACCATTGTGTTTTCAACTTTTTCCCTGTGAGTTGAAACTCATTGTGAAGATGGAGGATGGATCCAGCCAGGATTGAATCTATTCTTTTTCTCAGATGCAATAAAGACTTTAGTTAATTGAATCTGCTCTTTCACACTTGTTCTGCCATATCGCTCATGAACCATTTCTATTGATACACGGATGCCAAGCATAATTACTGACCGTCCGTAACCGTATAAAATTTTGACGGCTGACGGCCAGCCGTGTACGTGACCGTATTGAAATCATACGGTCCATCTTTGACCGTGAACGTGACCGTTTATATCCAAACGGCCAGCCGTGAACGTCACCGGATTGTAAAAAGCTGGCCGCGGCATCACTGCCTACGTGTAAACGCGTTAAAAAATACCATAGGATCAATAATCCCTATACCTTGAAACACTTCTTGTAATGCCAGCTCTTTGAAGCCTACTGGAAATTCTGCATGGAAGGTTTCTCAACGTCCTCGAAGGTCCAGAGCTTGCCGAGTTTTCAGCAACTCTCACACATAAGCCTGAAGGTCATGCCTCCTCCTCTACAGGTAAGAAAGTGTCCTGGATCCAATCCTCAATTTCAAGTAAATCTCCCATGCCTCCACTGAATTGTATTATTCCTTCCATAAACACGTGTACATATACTGCGCGCGAGAAGCAACTTTGCGATTAGTAAACTTAATAACCTGCGCTTAAAATATTATTTTAATCATTGTCCACACATCCTCAAGTCCTTTTATATGTAAAAATCTAAAATACTGCTTATTTGCATCAAATAGTGCAGAGCTGAAAGTGAACTGTGAACACCTGTGCACACTGTGCGTACAGTGTGCACAGGTGTTCACACAGGTGCAAATAGACACAATAATAAGAAATGTGTAATATTAAGCCCTCGATATCGCGCAATGCCATGTAATATATGACATCTCGAGCCCAAACACGTTCACTGACCGTGTTTGACACAAATGTAATACGTGCACAATGTATAGTAGAACTTGATTTTAACATAACGATTGTTTGAAATTTATACGTTCATGAGCATTTTAACACGCCAGTTTACAAAATTAATAAGCAGGGAAAGAGATCTGGCAATGGACTTCATCGCAGCATCGCTGGCCATTACGTGGAGTGCTGCAGTACTGAGCAGTGACGGAGTAGGTCCCCGGAGCATCGGCGTACTGGTGGGTGGCTTGGAACGGACCCAGGGTATCGACGTGCTGGTAACTGCTGGCACCATCTCCCCAGCTCACATACCATCTGAAGTGGGAGAGTAGATCATGCATTAGTGTTACATCATTGCATGCACGTGCCGTCATGTTGCTCACTCAAAGCCTCCGGCCGGCTGGGCAGTGCACGTTCCAAAATCAACAATGATAGCCGCGTTACCACGGCGACCGGAAACGGGACCGATGACTGATCCTTTGTAGCCTCCCAAAGGTACGACAATTGGGCAGCATCCCTGGATGTTTCCTAGCAAGAAAGCATCGTGCGATTTAATGACTGATTTATAAGAAATTTTGTGTTGCCAATATTGCATGGTACATGTACCGCATGTCATCTGAATTTACCATATCCGGTGTATGTGTAGGCCTGAACACAGCCAAAAACAGATAGGGCGAAGGCGATCACTGCGGTTGCTGTCTTCATCGTTCTTTTACTTGTATAATGATAAATATTCAAAGCTGCATGGACTGATCGTGTGAAACAGAGGCGGAATGCTAGCTGAGCTTAGCTCATTTATTATATGCGCGTGTATATGCATCCCATGATCAGCAGTGCGTCTATAGATGTGTTGTTGCCACACTTTAACTAATTGCATTGTTACCCTAAACAATTCAATTGACATGTTACGTATCACTTCACTGTGCTGAAACGGGTAACAAAGTACACATTATTATACACGTATTACATCATTAATGTATACATGTACGTACGTACATGTACAGGACATATTTCGCGGGCAAGTGGGTCCTACTACGGATAGTTGCTGCATTGGCCCGCGGATAAGCACCATGCAAACTAAGCCGCTCATATATATCCTATAGGACCACAGACTTCGATTTGTTGGAGGTGATGACAAGCCAAGACACAACAAGCCTCATGCAGTCCCCAACGGTCGCGCACCCCAATGACTCAACCACCATGTATGGGAAAGCATTTCTAACCATGTTTTATGCATTTGGTACCATTGGCTTTGTATTTCCAAAGCTTAGTGGCCCAAACACTAGCACCAGCTATCACCCATAAGGATCAGAGAAGTGGTGGCTGATGTAACAGACACACCAGGAGCTGCTGGCTTTCCCATATTTCTTTCACCTTGGTAATATAATTAATATTCAGAGTTGTACAGTTGTTGATGGTATCATTCTTGTCCGATCTAATGCCAGAGCCATATACTGATGAGATCCCTGATGCTGGTTACTGAAGATTGAGAACATTATATTATCCCACATGTGTATAAATATGTAGCTTTCCTTCCATATCCACAAGATCCTAAGCATCATATTTCTACTGACAGACCTTCTGCACAAGAGACCTCTGTGTGACATGGTCACAGGGCCATCAGCAATACAAAGGCAGTCGCTGCAGCCATGATAGACCAAGCCTCTGACGCCATCACTAGGGCTCTCTCTCCAGGAAGGAGTCTGCGGGGGCCTGGCTTAACGCTGTCTTATGTTCCGGATAATGAGAGAATTAAAGTGTCAATTGGAGTGCATGGCTCTATGCATGCAGCCCATGCACGTTCTTGCCAGCATTGCGGTGCAGCAGTTGACTGTTTTGGACACCATACATGGTCTCAGCTGTCATTTCAGTACTGATAATGATTACTGTCTATTGTCCTGCAGCTGCATTGCTGCTCTAAATGACAGCATTCACTGAGCTCTGACAATGCACTTCTGCACACATTCCAGACTGGAAACCATGCGCCTATAAACTGCTCTGATAGGAAACCTCCTGACAACGTCATGTCGATTTGAATCCATGCATGGAAAGGGTAGGAAATTTAGTTTGGGACACCACATGTTCTGACACTCTCACCTGGCACAGTCCACTATGGAAGCAGGTGCTGTCACTAGTCAGGCAGTGGACCTGGAAAAGGACCTTATAAGTACTCATGTTTGGAGGGACTATAGCCATTGAAACATCAGGAGTGTATGTTTTCCTACATGTATTTCCCTGATCTCTCTGAGAGAGCTATATACGTTGCTAGTGACACGTATAATGCTACAGTTATCTGCTCTAGGGCATTTCGGTGACTGTACCAGCCTCGAACATCATTCATGCACTGTATCATCTTTGTCCCCTCAGACTGCATATATAATGCTTACTGCACGATGAATAAATTAACACGGGGCACCGCCGGCTCTACATGTACTATCGTAGGTTGATCTTGTGTTACCATAATTTTCAATGCTATTTATATAATTATAACTATGTGTTCGTTTCTTAGAATACTTATAAAGATCGATGACCACACGGGAGCCCGCACAACTGTACAAACGATTGTACAGTTGCGCATTCTTATTCCCTTCAATTACTATATACTACAGACCTGCGCGCGCCGTGCTTGCCGAGGCCTGCGCGCGCCTATAGGTGTCACCGGCACCTTAGCATCACTCCTCCGTCTTTACACTGCATGTGCCCTCAAACGTATACAAAACAAAACGAAGTGCCCAAGGACGCACACAATAAAACGGTTCCTTAATTGTTATGGCAATTGCAAAGACGCCATACGTATGTGTTTGCCAAGATTTTAACACCGCGTCCGTGAAATTCGAATGTTTTTTGGTCGAACTCAACTTTTAAAAATTAGTCGGAACGCCCCAATTGTCTGGAAAAGCATATTTTTTAATACAGTTCAACTATCGCCAATACATTTGGCGTTGTTGTCTGCCTTATATCTATCATGGACACGGACCTGTATGTGTTCAAAGTGACGCGGTTTGATGTTTTTCGGTTACGAAGCGTTGCTGGGGACACTTTTTTTCTAGACAATTAAGAGCCGCTTTAGATACAATTTTAAATGTCATTTGGTACGAATAGGAGGCCACAATGAATACTGTGTTGGCAGTTAGCTTAGTTCCTGTACAAAACTTACTTACAGTTAATTCACCTCGTTCGAGGACTTACATAGATTAGTGAGGTTGATTTATATCTGGGTACGAGATAGTCAAATAACCGGACGGGAACGAACAACTGGAGGAAAAAGGGCGGTTTTTGTCTCACGTGGTGCATATTTATAGTAACTTATCGTAGTGACGTATTGTAACTCAGACTCGCGTGACGTCATCAACACGTAAAATTACATTACGTATGGCCAAAATTAGGCGTTTAGGTCCGGAGACGAGATCCAAAAGAGTTTTATTCCTTGTTTCTATGCTAACACGATAGGCTATTGCCAGAATTTGTTCAAGCACTACCTATCCAATCCAGTTGAACATATATATGTTGTTTTTAAATTCCGAAACCTTGTCAGAAAAAAGTGTCCTTTTTCCGGTAAGAGTCTTACCCTCTCAACTCTCAACAAACGCAGGTCCTCGGCGGAAGTGGTTACAAGGCTGGCAGTAGCTCCAAACATCGTGTAGGGAGTTGAGCTACTAGGTACATCGCTATTTGTGGCTATTGGAACCCTTCCGACTAATTTTCTAAAAAGTGAGTTCGACAAAATAGGCCAAAAAAACATTCGAATTTCACGGACGCGGTGTTAAATGTTACTAAACTATGAGCTAAATGTCCGGAAAACTTGGGATCCCATTGTGAACTGAGACCTTCCAAGCTCGTGTTAAAAGGTGTACTCGTAGATGAAAGCAACTACACATGTACAGTGTTACGTATAATATATACCGGTATATAGCTTTGGATTAGTCTTGGCTTGCTCAAAACCCTTTCCTCCCGAATTCCGCGGTGTTCGATATGCAATCCAGTATACTTACTGCTTAGTACACAGCTGCGAAGGTTAGTAAGTCATATGTACCTGATAGTTTGTGCTATCAAATGATCAATTCAAGCTCTGACAGTGCATATTCGCGACATGCCAATTAACTAACTTAACGTCGGTTGCTGGAGCTCAGTATGCACGTACGTATATACTGTCCAAAACTATAGACTAATCGGTACGTGTTTTATATGCATAATTATTACGCACATTAAAAATAAGACA
>OX442422.1:6450235-6522984 GCA_949361645.1 Spongilla lacustris
AGTATTAATGTTATTTAGTTTTAAAGCAGGTCGACCTGCTTTAAAGCGGGTCAGTTGCTGCACTGATGAAGTACGTTTGATATCGGGTTGACCGACTTTAAAACCGTTGGCCAGCTTTAAAGCCTGTCGCGCGGGTTTTAAATCGGGTCGTAACAAATGCAACATTTATATTAAAGAAAAGTTCCGAATACAGTCGACTTGAATTAATAATTATTATGGCTTTCAAACTCATTTGCCAATATATATGTCAGACTCTTCTTTATGCACATGCAAATGCATGCCTGAACCAGTTTAACCGAATCTGTTTTCAACAAAAATTTGGAAACTCCACATTATGATCTTCCAACTTCTTGTTGGGTTCGTTTGTGGACGGAATGTATTTGCTGTTTTATCACCGGATATGACAAGAATCTCTGCTATGGGTAATAATAGATGCTTGCCAGGGGTATTCGGCAAACTAAAACGGTGTGGTCGTTCAGCAATAGTCTGTTTTGTCTCACGGACTTATCTTCTGCCATGTTCGCGTGGGTGTTGTTTGCTCATTTGCAAGCCAATTTGAGCCAATTTCGATGCATTCCTCATTACGTGACGTGCGTGACGTATAACTAGGTACTTTAATAAATTTTTGAAAATGAATAAAACTAGAACTTTTATGCATAGCCTAAAAGAGCAAATTGAATGCATCAAAAATATGCTTTTGCCAAGGAAAACAGATTACTATTTCAAAAGTTATAACGTTTCAAACATTGCGTCGCGGGTGACTAACAATGTACGCAATGTGAATGGACCGCGATATAAAAAACTGTGACCGCTTGACTTCTCCATGCAGCTACTGTAAAAGTATTCAAGATAATGATGCCATAATTGCATAAAATACAACATAGGTACTCTTTATAAGGTTCACAGGGTCAAATACACATTACATCTAAATTTAGGTATCTCATTATATAATCTAGCTGCCAATACGGCAATAGCCCGTATAGCGATATCATAATGTTCTCCCCTATTTATTCAAATTCATCATTCTTCATTCATCATTCTTCCAATGTGTAATAATTACTTTAGGAACTTGAGACTTCTTTGATTGATATATGTCCATTGTATAGCAAGCACATTTGGATGATCCACATACCATATAGGTGTTCAATATACAGACCATTAATAACTGATCACGTCCATAGCCATTGAGACATCAGGTGAGAGCTTGACCATCACCTTAGGCAGACATCGGGAGAGTGCAATGCCTACTCTTACTTGCTACAAAGGCTATCAGTTACAGTACAATGTGGAAATGCTGCTTCTGTTATGCCAGCATGCAGTGGTAGACTTTTTTCTGTATCTTTTTACTAGTATAGTTACTTATTGTGCATTGTTTATGCTTACCTTTATTATTTTATTATTACAAATAATTGACACGTTGAATAAAACGCTTTAATAATTTATTTTTCATTATGAGATATTAGGAAACTGATTTGATAATTCCCACTTCCTTTTCTGCCACACATCGCATCTTCTTTTCTATCTTCCTCCTTGAACTGTTCTCCTTCTTTAGAATCTTATCTTTAAGTTGCTGATCTTGCAATATAGAAATGTTGTGTTCATGTTGTTTACTAACTAACTTTACTCTCTGAGCTTGTCTGATGCAAAATTTAACCAGGCTAAATTTTCTTGCTTGTTCTGAGAGTGTGCACACAACCACTGCATTGTTCCATTAATTTTAAATCTTACACTTAACATTAGATGCTTTTCTATAAAGGTAATCAGCCAGGCCAAGGGTGCATTGTGTTCAGCAAACATACTTGGTGAACAAAGGATGTGATAGATTAGCTATGCCTTCAAGGTACATGTAGCCATGCAACTGTGTCTATATTACACATATTACACCTTTAAGTAGCTAGTGTACTACAATATCTATTATAAAGAGCAGTAATTTTCAAACCTGCCATTTGATCCAAAGCTACTTCAATAACTGGGCATATGCTGGTTATGGGTACGTGTATTTCTTAATGTTACTGCATAGCTTGGATACACTAACATGAAAATATTGTCTTGAAAAATACACTGTGTGGGCACCATCATATTTTTATGATTGAGCTGTTTTTAATGATATGGCGGTCCATGCTGTACAATATTTTCCATAACTAACGCGTGCCTTGACGAATTCGGTGCGTATTAAATAGAACTATCACACAACTCTTTGACACATAAACAAAACAGATTGTCTATGCGTTGAAAATACAAAAAATAAGTTTAATTCCCAGGGCTCTAACACAGAAATACCAGGTTAAGCATTATTATGTCAAGCTCTAAGCAATCCAACAGTAAACACCTGTGCCGATAAATGGACCCTTGGGCACCATCCAAAGCTCATGAAATTTTATCCTAATATAGGCTAGGACCTAATAAACATGGGAAACGCTTCCTCAAGTGAGTGCTTTAAGAATCTAGGGAATGGCTAATCGCGACCGATTACTATGGAAATCAACGAGGCACACAAAATAACGCCGTATGCTGGCTTACATTTAGATACCAAACGTGTATCGGGCAACCCCTTTTGTTCTGTATTCTAGCAATAAAGTCCTAAATACCTTGCAAACAACTTTACAAAGCGCGCGTCTTCTTGAGCACTCGTAGAGAAATCCTAAATACGGTCACAATTTTCGACGAGATTTAGATCACCAGTTTCCGCCTACGCAAACGCAATTTATTGAAGTACCTAGTATAACGCAATAATTGCTCGTTAGAACCAGTCGTGTATAGGCATTTGCCCAGACCCTATCAGTATGTGGATACTGGCTACGCCAAACTAGAGTCTAGCAGCGCCTGCGTGCGGCCCTAGCCTAGGCGAAAAAGGTCGAGGCGGCCCATTCCATATAAGGCTTGAGTGGATCTTACACATATCAGCCCTGCACCTATTCTCGTTATGTTGTACTGTTTGTTTATGCGAATATAATACACAACAACGCGGAACTAAAACAACAGTCAACATGTGACAGCATGCAGTTACGCGGAACTGTCTGAAACAACAGGTAACATGTTACGCAGAACTGAAACAACAGGCAAAAGTGGGAACTGTAAAGAACGATACAAGCTATAGATAAAGATCGCCAAGTTAATAAAACTCCTTTGCTAAACTTTCTTATATACAGCTAATATTAAAATGCATGGCGGGGTTCACGGGCATATACGGGGTACTGCCTATACATTACTCTAGGTACCCGACTGACCGGCTGCACTACCAGGCTGGTGTCAATTGCGCTGAATTGCGATTGGAGTACCGCACGAATTCTTACACCATGCAGCGTAAATCTCATCTAAGCGCTACCTTATTGGCTTATAGCATTAACAAAGCCATCGTACGCGTACCGCACTACGCAGCTGGAAAATCAGGGTTTAGAGAATTGACGAGTCTTCAGGTTGACGTAATTCAGGCTATAGGGAATGGTCATGATGTCTTTGGAGTACTACCAACCATGGGAAGAGTTTGTGTTTTGCATGCCTTCATCTCATCTTTAGCAATAACTCTCAAATATCTAAACACTGCGATGGTGGTGCTCCAAGGCTCCGTCTTTCATGAGCAAGCTCAGCCAAATCCGTTCAACAAGCGATATCATAATAGAACGTCTGCATGGGGGCTGTTACATGTATCTAAGCTCACTATACCAATCATTGCATGATACGTCATGCCGCGTCACGTAAACAAGTCTGTGAGACAAACCATGCACACTATTGCCGAACGATCACACCGACTTAGCTAGTCGAATATCCCTGGTTGCCCACAGCAGATCGATATATATTCTTGTCATATCCGGTGGTAAAACATGCAGCGTGGCAAATAAATACCGTCCACATATATAATCAGAGCAAGATGCATTGTTTTTCAGTCCCGAATAACCCAGTCTGTCACCACCTCAACTACAACCATTTCTAAATTGCCTTCAACCGCCATGTGTGCGTACGAGATGTATATTTGCTACCGGATATGACAAGAATATGCTCGTGTGCCACACCTAGACCAATTGCAGTGGGGGAAAACCAAATGCTGGAGGGAAAGTGGATGTGTCCTTTGTTGAACAACGAGGCTATATGCTGAGTTACTTCCAGCCCCAGCTAAAGCAACATGCAAGTGGTATTATAAGATATAGATTATATGTAGCCGTCCGGAGAAGTACTGAATGGAAACTGTATACAAGATGGACACGAGAAATTCCATCAACATCATCACCAGATGGTCCTGGATGAGTGTGCCTTCTTTTCCCCACATGTGTTACAAGTGCAAAAATACGATCACAAAATTTAGTAGAAAATTTTCTGGAATATAGTATCCAGATCAATCCCAGGAGCAGAAAGAAGACATTCCACACAAGTAGTATGACCATCGTTTGCAGCAAGGTACAGTGGAGTATGACCATCCTAGAGAGTGGGTATAATATACTGTGCAGTATACAGTCATAACTACATGTATATGTACATGCCTTAAGTTATACATGTACATTGTGTGTAGGTATTAGCAGTGATTTTATGTATTCCTGTAGAGTGTATAATTAATCATATGCCTGTAGTAGACCAAACTGCAGCAATGCATTTGGGGTGGGATGGCCGGACCAAATGGGGGAGGGTATAATGGCAGGGTGATAGAGTTTTATCCACAAGATTGCATGCGTTATTTTGACATGGCAAAGCTCTCAAAGCTGGGTTTGGAGCAGCCGCCTACAGCTATTTTGCTCTCGGTGCTGAGAATACAAAGGGAGTGTGATGCTGAAAATCAGCCTAAAATGGTAGCTTTCTGAACATACACCACATGGTGTGCTCTAATTAGTATTAGGTGCCTAGCTAATGGCCAAAAAAAAAAAAGCTTCAATATCGTTTTTGCTAGGGATAATTCAACATCTGACATCTGTTATGTAACTTTTATGCAGCCGGCTGACAGTTGTTAAATTAAGCTGCAGAGTGCTAGAATTTTGGGGTTAGCCTTATCAGGCCCAATTGTATGCAAATACATCTGATTGCTTAATTTAAAGTGCTCTTTCACAAGTATGTGGAATCACAGCAGGTTAGCTTTGAGCAATTAAAGGAAAAGGTCTTTTACAGGACTCATGAACATGAAAAAAAAATTCCTTATACAATTTAGACTCTCATAAATTTTACGTGTTCACACCCAATACAAAGCAAAACTTGCTGAAAGGACTACATCCCTTACAGTGGTCATGTACATGTACATCCCCTAGGCCCTCCTACATGTACATACAACATCTGTTTTATATCCATTCTCACTTTATTCATAATGTTCATATCAATATCAGGAGTGGAAAGGAGATGTTCTGAACAAGTAGTATGATCATTCTTTACAGCAATGTGTAATGGAGTATCACCATTCTGGAGTATATAATACATGTAGTTTGACATATATCTATATATGGTGGGTATAATGTAAATTATGTACATGTAAATGTTCATGCATAATACCTGTATCGTCATCAACATGTCCCTTCATGCCAGTATATAACAAAAATTCCCCCTTGACATGCATGTACCATTTCATATCAGTAAACCCATCTTAGGGCTATCCAAATTTAAATGTATGTATACATAGAGATAGTGGAGTTAAACATCCAAAACATTGCTCTGTAATTTCCCTGCTACATGTAATTGTATGTGATGCGGTGATTCAATACAAATATGCCTCGTGGTTGAGGGTGGAGGGCAGCATGAAGATGTGTACATGGTTGAGGGTGGAGGGCAGCAAGAAGATGTGTACGTGGTTGAGGGTGGAGGGCAGCATGAAGATGTGTACATGGTTGAGGGTGGAGGGCAGCATGAAGATGTGTACATGGTTGAGGGTGGAGGGCAGCATGAAGATGTGTACATGGTTGAGGGTGGAGGGCAGCATGAAGATGTGTACATGGTTGAGGGTGGAGGGCAGCATGGAGATGTGTACATGGCTGAGGGTGGAGGGCAGCATGAAGATGTGTACATGGTTGAGGGTGGAGGGCAGCATGGAGATGTGTACATACATTAGTATGAACAAAAAGGCATGATGGAATTTGTGAACACTCCCTCACCTCCATTGCTCATTAAAGAAACTATTGAAAGTTTTTATCAATCATGCAATTGAAATAAAAAAGAGACATAAAAGTACAATACAGCCAGCTAGCCTGCATTGGTACATACAATGTAGTGTATGCCACATACACATGTACGTTATGTTAATTATCAATGTTTTACATGCATCACATAAAAGCTTGCATATACATCTATGTGAGTTACAAACAGTCATCTTTATAGTTATCCCATCAACATTGCAATGAAGTACATGTCATGTAGCCATATTGACAAAATTTGAAAATGATGGTATTAGTTCCTTGGTGTGTGTAACATTTGGACTTGTACCACCTTAGGGAGCATTAACGTTACACAATAGACATGTACAATGTATTACATACAGCTACACGTCTTAACATTCAATGGACCGATTCACCTTATCCTTAATGTTCACATCAATACCAGGAGTAGAAAGGAGACTTTCCACACAAGAAGCATGACATCCCCTTACAGCAAGGTGTAAAGGAGTATAACCTACATGTAACTGGCTTAGGTAGAATGGTTCAGTCACCATAGTGGGTGCAATTATACATGTACAAACATGTAAATGTAAACATGGTAGAACTACATTTAAAAATGTACACATGTAAGCCTGAACCAAAAAAAAGCATTAAAGCTACTTGAATTTACACCATATTAGAATGACTACAACTATTATGTACATGTGTATATGTACAATGTAATTGCTATCCAAAATGTATGAGGGACTGTTAGTTAATGCAAGGTGATATAATCATCCATGCTGTGTAATGGGTCTGGGACCAAGACTAGAGGTGGGAGGGTGCACAATTTTCAGTAAACGTATGATCATGTACATGTACATGTAACCACTTGTCTGTTGTATGAACATGTATTTCAACAAACATTACATGCACATTCTGTGCTGCTGCTCTCTCAAAACACAAGTTGAGTTGGCGGGCTCCATTGAGTGTTGACAGATGCCTGCCCTCGTGCTGAGTAACAGACCGACACATGCATGTACATATATACATGTAATAAAGATATATGGGAGGAGACATAAACATGTACACACCCTCGGAGCTGTGTGTGAGGGATGTGGACTTGTCAGTTGCTCAACAACAAGTCCACATCCCTCACACACAGCTCTGAGGGCGTGCCCATGTATATGTCTCCTCCCATATATCTTTATTACATGTATATGTACATGCATCTGAGGACATGAATCTGCACGCTTCATACAAACATTGATTGATGGATTGGGGAGGACTAATTGGAAATATTTCTATCTTTACATGTACATAATCACCACTGGAATAGCCAATTGGCCTGTATAGTTGGTAGCTCAAAGGGAGCCCACGTGAAGATAGCAGTGTTTGCATGTACCAGTACTTTCCAACCTGAAAATAATGATTCCAGAAAATGATATCTTTTAGCAGCACATGTATGGTCTTGCAACTTTGCATGCCAACTAAGAAAGGCATACACAATTACAATTACAATTATTTCTTCCAAATATTGTACTGCATATGCCGCAGACAGAACAGAAGCACATGTACTTGTACCACGTCACGATATCTAAAAAAAACAATTACATTGAGAGCGCATGGGTGGTACAATTATAACTAAACAATATGGGACTCATGAATCTAAAATTGTTTGGAGAGACTGTACATGTACAGAATCTTGACATGGTAACCATAATAACAATGTATACATACAGAGTAGTTAATAATGCGTGCTATTACTTATAATGAATAAATGAGTGCACACAAGATACACAAGAATCTTTGATCGGCCTGCTGAATGACTGTAGCTATGCAGTGATGTCAAGAGCTGATGCCATATGTGCTGGATAACAGTGCCCTTGCATTTGCTCTGACAAGGACCATATTGAGCATACCATATAGTGATGAGGTGGCATGAGATTTAGCCTAAAGGTGAGGTGTGAGGCAAGGCAAGATAGATGTAAGCAAGCCTCAGCTCCCCAACAGCCAATGGTATGCATGACCAATTATTATTTATTTTGTGAAATGTATACCAAAAATGGAAGGAATGGCATAAAAGAATGTACTTATAAACTGCTTAAACTATCTATATGGATATATAGTTTGCAAAAGGGGGTTAAGTTCGCATGACTTAGATGAGCTGTAAATACTTGATGCAGATACATGTACATGTACCACTTACAGTAGATGGGCAGAAAGTTCTAAATTGGTACATGTATATGACACCTTCAGAAAACCATGAATACAACCCTCCCATTTACATGTATACAAACATTTCATAAATGGTCCAACTCACCCCCTTTCCAATGTTCACATCAATACCAGGAATGGAAAGGAGACGTTCCACACAAGTAGTATGACCTCCCCTTGCAGCAAGGTGTAATGGAGTATAACCATACTGGAGTGGGTACAATACATGTAGTCACCATGGTAGGGAACAATGCATTCTTCCACAGTGGATAACTGGTCTGGATCTTGTATAACATGTGATGTGACCACCTGGGAAGGCCATGTGATGGTAGGTATTTAAGTATAGGCATGGGGAGGAGGGGTGTACATGTACGAGGAGGGAGCCGACTTAGGCATAAATGCATCTTGTGCACTCATCCAGACTCACTATATCCGTAGAACAAACTAGGCCAAGACCAGTAAGGACCTTAGGAACAATTAAGAAAGAAATATTGCCCCTCCCATCGGTTGTTTTTAATGCAATAAAACCCATGTCCTAGGGAAGTACTTACTGTACACATGCCACAGTTACACCCACACTCACAAACATACATGAAGGGAAGTGAACCCATTGTCTGTTTGATGTACCCAGTTTCTAAATTGGCACTGCAGAAGTGTACCCCATAGTCTGTTTGAGTGCTGAGTGCTTTTATATTTTTGTGCCCTGCAATCTCCATTTTTGTGCACACTTTGAACATGTGCAATGCTGAGAATGACATTCATTAAAAATTCATGTATGAGCACAGCTGCACCTAGTATATGTGAGCTATGAAGCCACCATACTACATGTACATCCCTCATATTGCGCCTACAGGCATGTTCATCCCCTCCTACCTGTACATGCCTTTATTAGCACATACATGTACATGCATCATTTGCTTTACAAGGGACATGCATTTGTATTACAAATACAGCAACATGCACCTCAGCTCTTCAAACTTGCAATGGACCAACTCACCCAGTTCTTGATGCCCACACAAATAGCACGAATGGAAAGGAGACATTCCACAAAAGCAGCATGACCTATCATTGCAGCAACGTGTAATGGAGTATCACCACGATACTGCAGTGGGTACAACAGCTCAACCAATGGATGCAATGTAGACATACATGTACCTGGAGCACAACTACATTTAGGACATACATGAATATAGAGGGCCTAGTCTACCCTCTCTTAATTTTACTACCTTGCCGAATTACATGCATGACCAATTAAAAAAGAAATTGATACATTGGCCAAATAAATTGTTGTTTCCAGTACTGTACATGTATACATGTACATGTACATGTTGTACACAAATGAACGCAACACTTTTAAATCAGCATAACTCATGATTGAAATTAATAAACCACTTGATTTCATAATGTGCATAACCAATGTTACACAATCCAATTAGATACGGTAAGCAGTTGAATAATGGTATCAAAACCCTCATAAATCAGTACATTCAAAAAAACCCTATATCAAAATTATTCAAGATTAAGGTTAGAGATATCTGATAATAATAATTTATAAATAGCACAGGATATTAATATGCAGTGGAATAACATTGATTTCAAGTTACTATACATTATATAGTGAGATATAAGGTCGCTTTTTAAAAAGTTATTAGGACTGAAGCTGCTGTTTATAACTACAATGCAATAAGCATAGCTAATTAGTCCATTATTAAATCAAGTCGGAAACACCATGCCATAGTGAGTTATTTTAAACTCAAACCTCATTAAAATTGATGTGGTCTTCTAGCGTTTTCAAGTTTGTTTTTGTTGTTTGAATATTAACTAGTAAAAAGGCAATAGAATTTCATAATAATGTTTTAAAATCCATTAATGTGATTTTGCAGTTTATAAATCTTGCATAGTTTTAAAAGTTTCCGTACATTATTGTGTCACATTAATTCATTAGAAGCTATTTGATTTTATCTTTTTGATTATTAAAGGCAATCGAATTTATATTTGCCTAACTTAGTCTTTGTATACTTTTAAATTCATTTAGATTAATAATCCAATTAAGGAATTATATTCAATTAAAAGTGTTGCATTCATTACACCTGGTATACTATTTGGGCACCAGATGTGTATAATAATGACATAATGGTATCCTGTGGATGTAAATGGACATGTACAGTATACAGTTTATGATTTGCTCCACAAACTGTCAATTGCTGATTACTAGTTTTTCCCACATCAAAAATGTGCACACCTGACCTGGGGGATGCACCATAACAATTTATGTATATCGTAGAATCTGAAGAGTTGTACTACCTTACTTATATATAACCTGATCCTCATCATTTATGTGCTATTATGGACATTGGAATTTCTATACATGTATAATAATATGCCTTGTCACAAATAAGGTACCACCCCCCATCCCTGCATCTGATTTATGCGTTTATATAACACATGTACAATTACATACATGTGTAAACCCTAATGGCGAGGGCCATGTTGATGACCAAGTAAAAACCAGAGGAACTACATGACCATGTAAATGTCATTGTCATTAGAATTGGCCATACGGACACATCATCATGTGTTAACGCATCAAAGTACAAGTGACAGATACACTTGCCTGCATGTATTTCACTTCCAACAGCATACATGCATGTAATGACATGCATGAATGCGGCTCACCCATGTAGCATTCACGGACCATCCATATTCGATCAACTTCCTCGCTTCATCAACGTCACCCCTTACTGCAGCGCGGTGGAGCCCCCAGGGTACAATCTAACGGCGTTCAAAAACGATAGAAATTATCTATGCCGCACGATGCATGTGTACATGTATAGTATTGTTTTTGCTTGAATATAAATAAGAACGTGAGCGTGGCAGAAGATAAGAGATCAACAGGTCACCAAATTTGCTTTGAAGGTGGCTATTAATCTATGCAGACTACATAGGCGTAATCATCCCCGCCCCTTCCCCACTCAATCAGATCGGCCATACATTATCGTACATGTACCTCCTTCCGTCTTCGTGGATTGTTCATCTTATAGACCCCTTGCCGTATCATCCCGGGAAGGATCAAAACATTAGCGGCCATATTGTTTTGGCCCAAAATGTGTGCGTTATTTAGAATTTGTGTTTACAGTACGTACGAATGATGTAATAATAACAACTTAGACCGGTGAAAAATCACGGCCTATAGCTAATTAATTGTATTCATAAGTTTATGCACGTATCATATACTTAGAACCGAATGAAATGGTTATGGGTTATTGCGGGCGTACAATTATAGTGTTAGATTTACGTCATCGTCGTCGTAGATACACAACTTTCTAAATAACGCACATGTTTTGGTCCCAAACAATATGGCCGCTAATGTTTTGATCCTTCCCGGGATGACACGGCAAGGGGTCAATACAGTAGCCATCTAAGACCACTTGCATATAAGACCAGTTATCGTACATGTATACTATACTACCGTTCTAGAGAACCTAACGCCCTTGTCAAGTGACTTTTATTAAGGGGGGGGGGGGGGGGGGGGGGGCGAGTCAGTCTGTCATGCAGCTTAACTCAGATGGTTCGATGTTTCACAGCGGCTTTTAGATGGACTTTAATACAGAACATGCATGGATACCTTTCAAAGAAAAAAGAAACTGATATAAGCTAATCAAATAGGCTTTGTTGTGTGTGTTTCACTGTGTGATCTGTGTGTGTGTGTGTGTGTGTGTGTGTGTACTTTTGGTATCTCGCTAGCTATATAGGCTGATTTATACTACACGCAGTATTTGCGTTAAACACTGCTTACACTTCGCATATAATTTACTTTGCATGTGTCTTGAAATAAAATGGTTACAATAACAATTAAAAAGTAACTGATGTGAAGTGATCTGAAGTCATTTTTATTGGGGGCAGATGATTTCAGTGAAGACTCCAAGTGTCCATTTTGCCATCATGACATAAGCAGGTCAGGACATCATGCAACTGTTAGCGAAGTGAATGGCAATCTAATCAAATATCACAACGCTATTCGTGACATCATGCATGTTTCACATTAAAGCAGAAACTACACATGTATCTGATATTTTATTCTCAATGGATTTAGACCTCAATCTTCAGCAATGGACATCACCATTGTTAGTCATACACAGCTTCATCTTCTAGCTTACCATCATCCACAGTTGGAGCAACTTTGTCTTTGTGCTGCTTAATTGAGAGCGAAGAAAAGAAAAAGTTGTTTATTATAAAGTGGGCATAGGGGTATGTGTGGAACAACAGACTTTATCCACACCACCCCACACACAATACCAAACATTCCATACTGAAACAAAGCATCTCATGTATTATTACCTATTACATTTATATTATATTACATTTGGGACAGTTTCCACGAAAATGGCCCTTCGTTTATATATATATAATGTTATAAAAATGCTTCTCGTTTGAATCGCTATATCTTCCGAACGGTTAAAGGTATCAACTTCTTATTTTCAACACTTCATACTATAGCATTTGTCTATCGTAAAATACATTTTGGAGTCTTGCACTTGCTCCGTATCAGTACTGCAACGTTCGATACCCCACCGGGTTCAAACCCGCCATAACTTTCTGTAGGAGTAATAAAATCGCTTCAAATTCCGTTTGTAGGTAGAGGGGTCCTATACCTATTGATTTGTTCTGTTCGTTAATTTTTATGTCATCCGTTACTGAGATACAGCGGCGCAAAGTTGGTACAAGTTTCCCGCTCGAATCGCGCCGTTGTATGTGCGCGAACCGTTTCCATTCACCGAAGTACATGAATATTCAACTATTTCCTGTGGGTTGGGACTTTGTTAACCTAGCCACACCTACAAAGCATTTATCGGTGAGGTCTTGCCTATTAGCAGAGATAATGTATAAGTAGTATTTACAGTTGTTATTCGTTATCTTCTGTGTAGATTTAAACGATATGGCGACAACTGACGACGAGCTCGTCGTGTATCATTCAGCGGACGAGTTCGAATGGTACGATAATTTGGACGTGGATGAGGAGGGTGGTGCCAATGGCGACGGTGAATATAGAAGTGGTGATTCCGACGGCATTTATAGCGATGTCTGTGAAGATGGAATCAACGATGATGGTGAAAGTGACGGAGATGACGGTGATGGTGAAAGTGATGATGGTGGAAGTGATGATGGTGGAAGTGATAGCGATAAGGACTGTGATGGAAGCGACTATGATGGTGATAGCGGAAGCGACTGTGATGGCGATGGTGATGATGTCAGCAAGGGCCCAGGTGGTGTACCAGCTAGAATAGCACGGGGACAGTGTCGTCCACGTCGCATGCTGAATGCCTACCTCACTAAAGGAGGGTGCTGCAAAGACGGCTGCTTATTGAAGTACGGTGACTTGCCCAAAAGACGAGCACTCACATTATCCAGATTGGACAAGAAAACCAGAAAGGCAGTTGTTTATGGAATGCTTGCTGTGACTCGGAACAAATCTGGTTCTCGAAATACATTCCAATATCGCCTTGACTGGTCCAGTCCTGTCTGCAGGGATGCTTTCTGTGCCGTCATTGGCACAAGTTACCGTACATTGAAGCGTTGGCAGCAGCAGGTGTGCTCTGACTCTGATGTTGAGCCCCATCCCCATGGCAACTGTGGCAGGGCTCCTCACAATGCCCTCTCTCGCGAGGACAAAAGGATGGTGGTCAGATTTATTGAGAATTATGCTGCCACAAATGCCCTCCCTGACCCTGGTCGATTGCAAGGGACGATCAGAGACTACGTTCTGGAGAGTGGCAAAACACTAAAGTCTGTGTACGCCGAGTATTGCAAGGCCATGGAATCCCTATCAAAGACCACACCAGCACCACAGCAACCTTGCCCTTACAAATTGACCACTCGGCTGAAGCGGCAGTACACCTTGCTCAACGTTCCTCCGGCTCCTCCTACACCTCCAGCTGCACGTGTGGTGAAGTACGTGTCATTTATTAGACTCTGGCGCAGGTACTGCTTCAACATCAAGATCCAACCTGCACGCAGTGATCTGTGTGACAAGTGTGACCAGATGTTGGTCACTTTGAGGCACAGCCTTTCTGATGAGCAGCGCAAAACAATAAATGACAAATACAACCAACACCTCATTAAGGCCATGGCATTCCGTGACGCCTACAATGCAAACATTGAGGAGGCTGAGAAGGAATGGGGAAGTAAGGGACAGAAGGAACGTGACCAGATCCTGGGTCACTTGGAATCCAGGGCTCTGATGGCTCCCTTCACCTCACACGCCCACCTGGACATGCAGATGCAGTACTCCTTTGACTACTGCCAGCAGGTGTCACTGCCCTACAGCTCACAACAAAGGGGCACTTTTTATTTCAGGACACCTCGCAAGGTCCAGGTGTTTGGTGTGTGTTGTGAGCCGCTGTGCCGCCAGGTGTTCTTCTTAATTGACGAGGCTGAGCAGGCCGGCAAGGGTGCTGTGGTGGTGGTCAGCCTGGTGCACGCATTCTTCCACCTACATGGACTGGGAGAGAGGCGTGTAACACTTCAGGCCGACAACTGTGTGGGCCAGAACAAGAACACCACCATGATGTGGTACCTGGCCTGGCGGGTGATCACTGGGCAACATAACGCCATACAGCTGAACTTCATGCTACCTGGGCACACAAAGTTCAGACCCGATTCCTACTTTGGCCTGTTCAAGAAGTACTACCGATGGCAGGACCATGTAGATGACATGGATGACCTAGCTGACTGTGTCCGACACTGTGGCCAGAATGTCACTTGTGTGCCACAGCTGTACCAGAACTGGCAGTACTATGACTGGAACACCTTCTTGGGCCAGTGGTTTACTCCTTTGGCTGGCCTAGGCCGCTACCACACATTTCAGTTTGACCGAGAACACCCTGGTGTCATGAAAATGAAAATGTTACCATCGGACACAAACCCCACCGAGATGAGCATGCTGAGGGCTGGAGTGGCCATAAAGGACATACAGGAGGCTTATCAGAGCCAATCGATGCCACCTGTTATTAACCCCAGTGGTTTGTCCCTGATGCGGTCACTGTACCTGTACGAAAGGGTGAGGGAATATGTTCGTGACCCCAAAAAAAGGGACAAAGTATGTCCAAAACCTCCACCAAACTCAGAGGCCACCTCTTCCTATCCATGTGGCAACGCTTCATCCCTACCAGAAAACGACCAACCTGGACCTTCAACTGCCTTTCCTCACTCACCTACATGTACTGTTGAGGGTCATGAGTCTGCAGAAGACACATACAGTGAAGTGCAAGACGAAGCCAATAGCTGTGTTTCTGGCAGAAGGAAACGCAGACCCAGGTCTGAACTGATCCTTGCCTACCAGTGCACTGTATGTGGCAATAAGTATGGCAGTGGCTCGGCCCTGTCCCTGCACAAAAAGATGACTCACAAGCAGCCTGCTGTTCCAGGTGATGAACACAGTGGTGCCACTAAGGTGGACAGTGCCAGTGTTGACGTAGGAAGCCAGGATCCATCCAAGCGCAGGCGTAGGAAAAAATCTGAAATTGACAGGCCATTTTCCTGTTTTGTGTGTGGCAATAAGTACGGCAGCTCATCCGCACTGTATACTCACAAGAAGAGAGACCATGGCTCATGACAAATGATCCATATTGTGAGATGCATTTCATGGTATTATTACCATTTCAATTTCATCTGTAGAAGTGAGGCCATTTTCCTTCACCCAAAGCTACATGTACCTGGCAAGTCCTACAATTACCCAAGGAACCCAGACATCTTGGAGATAGATCCAACTGATGTTCAACAACAGCAACTGGACGTTCATACTCCTTGACATCAATGGAGGTCTAATACCAGCATTAAGAGCACTTAAAGCTAGAGATTAAGCTCTCAGGTTGTGAGTTACCTTAGCAATTTAGTTGCCTGAATAGACACAGAACATGATGCATGCACCTCTGCAAATATAAGTTAGTTATTGCTCAGATTACTAGAGAGATGTTTGGTGCACCCATGAAGAAGTCGATTGTTGCTCAGATATACATGTACATGTACATGTAGCTCTGGTGCACTCGTGAAGAAACGTTGGTTGTTGCAAAGTGATAACTCTGGTGCACCCGTGAAGTTAAAAGTCGATTGTTGCTCAGATATACATGTACATGTAGCTCTGGTGCACTCGTGAAGAAAAGTCGGTTGTTGCTCAGATAGTGCAACTGTGTATCATGTTGAATCAAAAGTTCTTTTAAGAACTCGTTTGTCAGCTTGTCCTCACAATCTATTGAGGTAACATTCTGACAAACGTTACATTTACACAAGAAGTTACACCTTAGCGAAGCTTGATTATCATAACAAAGAAGTGATCACATGGGTACAAGCACATGAACATGTAAATGTTTTGAAAGAGTTCTAGTACGCATATTAATGGTAACAGAATGGTCCTTGTCCTGCCCAAGTGTGTCTGGCATAGGTCCAGCTGTCCATGGTAATGGTGCCTGGGACCATGACTGTGATGGTGACTGGAGCTGAATCCTTGGTGGAAACTGGACTATTGCAGCTACTGGTGGCCTCACCATTACAGGCAGTGGCTCTGGCTGATAGGAATGATGCAAGTATGAGTATGAGGAATGGGATGATGAGCATGGTGAGGAAAAACATGAAGATGGATGTGTTGAATGACTTGAACGTGTTTGCTAAGTAGAGTGACATGGTGAAGAACGTATTGGATGAGTTGAGTGGCGGGGTGATCCAGGTGAATAGGAACGTGTTGTATGTTTTGAGCGATTGAGTGAAGAGGAATGCACACGTGTTGAATGATGTGAGGTATGTGGTGAACTGGATGATTGTGATGGTGACCGAGATCTGCATGTACTACTTGTAGATGTACTTGTATCTAAGGATCCGCACTGTATACTCACAACAAGTGAGACCATGGCTCATGACAAATGAACCATATTGTGAAATTCATGCTTTTTTATGTAATTTAAGGTCACCTCTGCAGTATATATCATACTTCTGTGTCATTAAGGGTCATCTCTGTACACCTTATGTATGTGTCGTTAAGGGGTCACCTGTACACCTTACGTCTGTGTGGTTAAGAGTCATCTCTGTACACCTTATGTATGTGTCGTTAAGGGGTCACCTGTACACCTTACGTCTGTGTGGTTAAGAGTCATCTCTGTACACCTTACGTATGTATCATTAAGGGGTCACCTGTACACCGTACATCTGTGTGGTTAAGAGTCATCTCTGTATACCTTATGTATGTGTCGTTAAGGGGTCGCCTGTACACCGTACGTCTCTGTCGTTAAGAGACATCTCTGTAGACCTTATGTATGTGTCGTTAAGGGGTCACCTGTACACCTTACGTCTGTGTGGTTAGGATTCATCTCTGTATGTGTCGTTAAGGGGTCACCTGTGCACCTTACATCTGTGTGGTTAAGAGTCATCTCTGTATACCTTATGTATGTGTCGTTAAGGGGTCACCTGTACACCGTACGTCTCTGTCATTAAGAGTCATCTCTGTATACCTTATGTATGTGTCGTTAAGGGGTCGCCTGTGCACCGTACGTCTCTGTCGTTAAGAGACATCTCTGTACACCTTATGTATGTGTCGTTAAGGGGTCACCTGTACACCTTACGTTTGTGTGGTTAAGATTCATCTCTGTATGTGTCGTTAAAGAGTCACCTGTGCACCTTACATCTGTGTGGTTAAGAGTCATCTCTGTACACCTTATGTATATGTCGTTAAGGGGTCACCTGTACACCTTACATCTGTGTGGTTAAGAGACATCTCTGTATACCTTATGTATGTGTCGTTAAGGGGTCACCTGTACACCTTACATCTGTGTGGTTAAGAGTCATCTCGGTATACCTTATGTATGTGCTGTTATGGGGTCACCTGTACACCGTACGTCTCTGTCGTTAAGAGTCATCTCTGTATACGTTATGTATGTGTCGTTAGGGGGTCGCCTGTACACCGTACGTCTCTGTCGTTAAGAGACATCTCTGTACACCTTATGTATGTGTCGTTAAGGGGTCACCTGTACACCTTACATCTGTGTGGTTAAGAGTCATCTCTATATACCTTATGTATGTGTCGTTAGGGGGTCACCTGTACACCTTACGTCTGTGTGGTTAAGAGTCATCTCTGTACGCCTTATGTATGTGTCATTAAGGGGTCACCTGTACACCGTACGTCTGTGTGGTTAAGAGTCATCTCTGTACACCTTATGTATGTGTCGTTAAGGGGTCACCTGTACACCGTACGTCTGTGTGGTTAAGATTCATCTCTGTATGTGTCGTTAAAGAGTCACCTGTGCACCTTACATCTGTGTGGTTAAGAGTCATCTCTGTACAACTTATGTATGTGTCGTTAAGGGGTCACCTGTACACCTTACATCTGTGTGGTTAAGAGTCATCTCTATATACCTTATGTATGTGTCGTTAGGGGGTCACCTGTACACCTTACGTCTGTGTGGTTAAGAGTCATCTCTGTACGCCTTATGTATGTGTCATTAAGGGGTCACCTGTACACCGTACGTCTGTGTGGTTAAGAGTCATCTCTGTACACCTTATGTATGTGTCGTCAAGGGGTCACCTGTATACCGTACGTCTGTGTGGTTAAGATTCATCTCTGTATGTGTCGTTAAAGAGTCACCTGTGCACCTTACATCTGTGTGGTTAAGAGTCATCTCTGTACACCTTATGTATATGTCGTTAAGGGGTCACCTGTACACCTTACATCTGTGTGGTTAAGAGTCATCTCTGTATACCTTATGTATGTGTCGTTAAGGGGTCACCTGTACACTGTACGTCTCTGTCGTTAAGAGTCATCTCTGTATACCTTATGTATGTGTCGTTAAGGGGTCACCTGTACACCGTACGTCTCTGTCGTTAAGAGACATCTCTGTACACCTTATGCATGTGTCGTTAAGGGGTCACCTGTACACCTTACATCTGTGTGGTTAAGAGTCATCTCTGTATACCTTATGTATGTGTCGTTAAGGGGTCACCTGTACACCGTACGTCTGTGTGGTTAAGAGTCATCTCTGTATGTGTCGTTAAAGAGTCACCTGTGCACCTTACATCTGTGTGGTTAAGAGTCATCTCTGTATACCTTATGTATGTGTCGTTAAGGGGTCACCTGTACACCGTACGTCTGTG
This sequence comes from Spongilla lacustris, assembly GCA_949361645.1. Taxonomy (NCBI): domain Eukaryota; kingdom Metazoa; phylum Porifera; class Demospongiae; order Spongillida; family Spongillidae; genus Spongilla; species Spongilla lacustris. The sequence goes on from OX442422.1 coordinate 6,469,627, forward strand.
TGGTTAAGAGTCATCTCTGTACACCTTATGTATGTGTCGTTAAGGGGTCACCTGTACACCTTACGTCTGTGTGGTTAAGAGTCATCTCCTTACACCTTATGTATGTGTCGTTAAGCCCCCATGGCCCTATTTCCCACTACCTATCCTCCTTTACTGCAATTTGTATTCTTTACTGCAAGTTGTATCTGAGGCCCAGGCCATCCCCTACTCAATAGCACTCTCAGTCTCCACACAACCAGCCCTCCCACCCACCCACCCCTAAACACCCCTCGTACATATGGTGTAATCAGACTGCCAACAGGCCGGAGAGCTGCCAGCTGCCACATTACCAGGATTGAATGGGGTCATCACAAAAGTAGACCCCAGCATGTGGAGTGGAACATTGAACTGGAGCCGGCCCCAAACACTGGGGCCAGCCACAATGGCCCCGTATCCTAGCCCCACACAGTACTAACACCAGCTCCTCACTGCAAATGCATATGAAGCCACTACCTGTGAAACCATTAACCCCCACACTACAAGAGGACTTAATGGTAGGGGAACCATCAACTACAAGTGGAGCTACCAGCTCGCATTGGACAAATGGAATACCACCACTGAAGCAGCCTCCATTTGTAGAGTGTACATACGTGCCTACGTTTGTCTCTTCACACATTTTGTGTTGTAGATCTGAACTACTGTAGACATGTACTTGTACAGAGTAAAATTTTATCAGTGTGGATGCTGTTAGTGGTGAATATGGTTACCTGCCCTATCGGTACTGATTGCGGTGGGTCTGCACCCGTGGTTGGTTTATATAGACAACAGAGGGCGTTTTGCCCTACTGGGAACTACTGCACGCAAGTAGCAAAACACGTAGATCTAAGTGCCGTTTTGAATGTCACATAAATTGCACGCACAGTCACAGCTACAATGTGGCACGATGAAGACATCAGAATTCATGACCACACAAGTGAAGTTAGCAGACCCTACACTGTCAGAGATGTCAACAGATCTAGACATTACCAGTGTAACCCAGTTTCACCTGTGCCCCACGGCCGCTATATACACTAGCACATACATTTTAGCAGATCGATATACAACAGCCTAGGGCTAGCTATAGGTATACGCAAGTACGTAGTTGATGGCTAACTCCACTTGTGTGGTAGTGAATTCTGATGTCTTCATCGTGCCACATTGTACATTGTAGCTGTGACTGTGCATGCAATTTATGTGACATTCAAAACGGCACTTACGTACTCGTACAGTACAGTAGTTCCCAGTAGGGCAAAACGCCCTCTGTTGTCCATATAAACCAACCACGGGTGCAGACCCACCGCAATCAGTACCGATAGGGCAGGTAACTATATTCACCACTAAATGCATCCACACCAGATAAAATTTACTCTGTACATGTACAAGTACATGTCTACAGTAGTTCAGATCTACAACACAAAATGTGAGAAAAGACAAACGTAGGCATGTATGTACACTCTACAAATGGAGGCTGCTTCAGTCCATGGTGGTTCCATTTGTCCATTGCAAGCTGGTAGCTCCACTTGTAGTTGATGGTTCCCCTACCATTAAGTCCTCTTGTAGTGTGGGGGTTAATGGTTTCACAGGTAGTAGCTTCATTTGCATTTGCAGTGAGGAGCTGGTGTTAGTACTGTGTGAGGCTAGGATAGGGGGGCCATTGTGGCTGGCCCCAGTGTTTGGGGCCGGCTCCAGTTCAATGTTCCACTCCACATGCTGGGGTCTACTTTTGTGATGACCCCATTCAATCCTGGTAATGTGGCAGCTGGCAGCACTCCGGCCTGTTGGCAGTCTGATTACACCATATGTAAGAGGGGTGTTTATGGGTGGGTGGGTGGGTGGGTGGGTGGGAGGGCTGGTTGTGTGGAGACTGAGAGTGCTATAGAGTAAGGAATGGCCTGGGCCTCGGATACAACTTGCAGTAGAGGAGGATAGGTAGTGGGAGATAGGGACATGGTGGCGAATGCGGCATGCCCAGTGTGAGAGCTGCATTAATGTGGGAGCCCCCAATGACCCTGTAGGATTTTTTAGTACCTGGTTGCTCCCTTGCTGGCAGTCTACTGGTGCTAACTGGACATGTAGTGTGGGGCTATTAAGTTAACTTGCATTAATGGTTCTGTCCGCATGAAGTGAGGGAGCTGACCTGATTCGACCCTCGGCCAATACAGGGTGTAAATGGGACCAATGCATTGACCACACAACAGACACACATACAGAGTGTAAATGCGGGGATCATTCATTTGGCCCCACAACAGACACAAGCACAGGGTGTAAATGGGATCATGGATTTGAACACAAGTACAGGGTGTAAATCGCACCAAGGATTTGACCCCACAACAGACAAAAGTACAGGGTGTAAATGGGACCATGGATTTGATCACAAGTAAAAGGGGTGTAAATCAGACCATGGATTTGACCCACAACAGACACAAGTACAGGGTGTAAATGGGACCATATATTTGATTACAAGTACAGGGTGTAAATCAGACCATGGATTTGACCCCAGAACAGACAAAAGTACAAGGTGTAAATGGAGCATGAGTTTGACCCCACAACAGACACGAGTACTCAAGTACAGGATGGGACCATGGATTTGATCACAAGTACAAGGTGTAAATCAGACCATGGATTAACCCCACAACAGACAAAAGTACAGGTGTAAATGCGAGCATGAGTTTGACCCCACAACAGACAAAAGTACAAGGGTGTAAATGGGACCAAGCATTTGACCCCACAACATACACAAATACAGGGTGTAAATGGGACCATGGATTTGATCATAAGTACAGACTGGGTATAAATGGGACCATGGATTTGATCACAAGTACAAGGTGTAAATCGGACCATGAATTTGATCACAAGTACAGTGTGTAAATGAGACCATGGATTTGATCACAAGTACAGGATGTAAATGGAACCATGGTTCTGACCCCACAACAGACACAAGAACAAGGTGTAAAAGGGACCATGAATTTGACCCCACAACAGACACACGTAAAGGTTGTAAATGGGACCATAGTTTTGACCCTAAAACATATTTAAGTACAGGGTGTAAATGGAACCATGGATTTGACCCCACAGCATACACAAGTACAGGGTGTAAATGGGACCATGGATTTGATCTTAAAACAGACTCAAGTACAGGGTGTAAATGGGAGCATGAGTTTGACCCACAACAGACACAAGTACAGGGTGTAAATGGGACCAATGAATTAACCCCACAACAGACACAAATACAGAGTGCAAATGGGACCATGGATTTTATCAAAAGTACAGGGTGTAAATGGGACCAATGAATTGACCCTAAATAAACTCAAGTACAGGGTGTAAATGGGACCATAGGTTTGACCCTAAAACAGACTCAAGTACAGGGTGTAAATGGGACCATAGGTTTGACCCTAAAACAGACTCAAGTACAGGGTGTAAATGGGAGCATGAGTTTGACCCACAACAGACAAAGTAAAGGGTGTAAATGGGACCATGGATTTCATCACAAGTACAGGGTGTAAATGAGATCATGGATTTGACCCCACAGCATACTCAAGTACAGGGTGTAAATGGGATCATGGATTTACCCCACAACAGACACAAGTACAGGTATAAATGGGACCATAGATTTGACCATAAACAGACTCAAGTACAGGGTGTTAATGGGACCATGGATTTGACCCCACAACAGACACAAGTACAGGGTGTAAATGGGACCATGGATTTGATCCCACAACAGACACATACAACATGTATATCCCACAATAGACACAACAAGTACAGGGTGTAAATGGGACCATGGATTTGACCCCACAACAGACACAAGTACAGGGTGTAAATGGGACCATGGATTTCATCACAAGTACAGGGTGTAAATCAGACCATGGATTTGACCCCACAACAGACAAAAGTACAGGTCTAAATGGGAGTATGAGTTTGACCCCATAATAGACACAAGTACAGGGTGTAAATGGGACCATGCATTTGACCCCACAACAGACAGAAGTACAGGGTTAAATGGGAGCATGGATTAGATCTCACAACAGACACAAGTACAGTGTGTAAATGGGACCAAGGATTTGATCACACGTACAGGGTGTAAATCGGACCATGGATTTGATCACAAGTACAGGGTGTAAATCGGACCATGGATTTGATCACAAGTACAGGGTGTAAATCGGACCACAGATTTGAACCCACAAAAGACACAAGTACAGGGTGTAAATGTGACCATGGATTTGATCACAGGTACAGGGTGTAAATGGGACCATGGATTTGACTCCGCAACAGACACATACAACATGTATATCCCACAATAGACACAACAAGTACAGGGTGTAAATGGGACCATGGATTTCATCACAAGTACAGGGTGTAAATCAGACCATGGATTTGACCCCACAACAGACAAAAGTACAGGTCTAAATGGGAGTATGAGTTTGACCCCACAACAGACACAAGTACAGGGTGTAAAAGGAACCATGGATTTGACCCCACAGCATACTCAAGTACAGGGTGTAAATGGGACCATGGATTTGACCCCACAATAGACACAAGTACAGGGTGTAAATGGGACCATGCATTTGACCCCACAACAGACAGAAGTACAGGGTTAAATGGGACCATGGATTAGATCTCACAACAGACACAAGTACAGTGTGTAAATGGACCAAGGATTTGATCACAAGTACAGGGTGTAAATCGGACAATGGATTTGATCACAAGTACAGGGTGTAAATCGGACCACGGATTTGAACCCACAACAGACACAAGTACAGGGTGTAAATGTGACCATGGATTTGATCACAGGTACAGGGTCTAAATGGGACCATGGATTTGACTCCGCAACAGACAAAAGTACTGGGTGTAAATGGGACCAATGAATTGACGCTAAACAGACTCAAGTACAGGGTGTAAATGGAACCATAGATTTGACCCTAAAACAGACTCAAGTACAGGGTGTAAATGGGACTATGTATTTGACCCCACAACAGACACAAGTACAGGGTGTAAAAGGAACCATGGATTTGACCCCACAGCATACTCAAGTACAGGGTGTAAATGGGAGCATGGATTTGACCCCACAATTGACACAAGTACAGGGTGTAAATGGGACCATAGATTTGAGCCTAAACAGACTCAAGTACAGTGTGTAAATGTGATCATGCATTTGACCCCACAACAGACACAAGTACAGGACCATGGATTTGACCCCACAATAGATACACCTACAGTGTGTAAATGGGACCATGCATTTGACCCTAAACAGACACAAGTACAGGGTGTAAATGGGACCATGGATTTGACCCCAAGTACAGGTTGTACATATAAATGGACCATGGATTTGATCCCACAACAGAGGATGTAAATGGACCATGGATTTGATCCCACAACCCAGTATACGGTGTAAATGGATCATGGATTTGATCCCACAACAGAGGATGTAAATGGACCATGGATTTGATCCCACAACAGACACAAGTGCAGGGTGTAAATGGGACCACCGTCGTCACTGTACTAGCATAAATCTAGTAACCTTTCTCACGATCGTCGTATTCGCACCGCTCGAACTTCACGTCCGCCGATTGAAACTCTTATGACCTTGTCTTCAGTTGACGGCGCCATAAAGTTTATGTACGCAGAAGATAACGAAATAGGGATCGAATAGTATAACAACTGCATGTGAGTCCGACCGGGAGATGGATTCACGTATCCAGCGCAGAGTAGGTGTGGCTCTAAGTTATCCAAGTGTCAGCCCACAGGAAGTAGTTGCATATTCATGTATTTGGTGCATGGAAGCGGGTCACGCACGTACAACGGCGCGATTCGAGCGGGAAACTTGTAGCAACTTTGCGCCGCTGTATCTCCGTAACGGATGACATAAAAATTAACGAACAGAACAAATCGATAGGTATACGACCTCTCTACCTACAAACCGAATTTGAAGCGATTTGATTACTCCTACAGAAAGTTATGGCAGGTTTGAACCCACAGGGGTATCGGACGTTGCAATACTGGCACGGAGGAAGTACAAGACCCCAAAATGTATTTTACCATAGAGAAATGGTGTAGTATAAAGTGTTAAAAATAAGAAGTTGATAGCTTCAACCGTTCGGAAGATATAGCGATTCAAAAGAGAAGCATTTTTATAACATTTTATATATATAAGCGAAGGGCCATTTTCGTGGAAACTGTCCCATTTATATTATTATTAATATAATATATATATAATTATATTTTAATGCATAATACACTGAAATTATATACACAATGTCAAACACATACTCTATACTAGATAGAATGACCTTGGAGAGGTTCAAGTTCAATCTGCCATAGATCAGATTTGTTGTGATGGACTTAGGCTGCGCCAGTCTAGTAGCTAGTCTTCCGGCAAGTCTGGACTCTGGAGAAACTATGTTGAGCTTCTGGTCCCCAACTTCCATAGGACTCTACCACCAGGGGGATGCAAACCCAACCTAACCCTCCACATTTTGCATCATTACTGTGGTGCTTCCTCTGTTCTGCCTGCATTGCTTAATTATAATTATAATTATAATTATATATATATTTAAAGGAGAACTAAAAATTATCATTATTAATAACAACTTTTAATTAACACAAAGAAAAATAGACTGCCTAGACGATTAATAATAAAATAAAATAAAATAAAACATACTACATGTAACAAACACAGCGCTTCGGTGGGCTGAATACGTATCGTCGCAAATCCTGTATTTCATGTTGCTAGCGTGTTACAGACGAAACGTGTGGTTTTGGGCATCCGTAAGTTCCGTAATGTAAATGATTGCGTATAGTCAACGTACGTGAGATAGCCGTACAATATACGTGTAATAAAATTCCATATAATCGGTACGAAAGTAATATCAGAAAGAGTCCTCACTTTGCATTTGCAAATCTCGATGAATGGAAAACTACGCCAGCCTTCTGTCAACACTGCGCCGAATTTATCTAAACGTCTACTTACTTTGCAAATTTCACCAAAGTATTAAACGGCACTTGAAGGTATGTCGTCATCTATAATTACGCACTCTAAATTAGCACAGCTGAGCGTAAGCGTACCCGCTCGATGGTTGCAGTGGAAGCCTAGGCACTCCACTCACGTACACACCCACAATCACACACATGTACACACCCACAATCACACACATGTACAACACCCACAATCCTACGGCACTACACACATATACACACACCCACAACCCACACATGTACATGCACACCCACAAGTGAAAATCCCATGGTACTCCACACATGTCAACACCCACGTGCACAATCCCTAGGCACTCCACCTCTACATAACAGAGTTTTCATAAAGACAGCATATTAGGCAGTGCAACAAGTAGTTCACGATCGAAATACTGAATAAGGTTGTTCAGAGGCCACCCACAATCCCTTGCATAGTCTTGAAAACAAAGTTGTTCTCGTTGTATTGACCTATCTGATATTTCAGGTCTATATGGAGTGACTATCCCCTGAGAATACCGTGGCCGGAGGTGGGTGTTACCGTCATGTGATCCATACTCTTTCACACAGAATCCACTTATATTACCTATCTCAGGTACACTTCATATTTGATACACCAATTTGGACAGATGTATGTGGTGTGACTACCCCCTGAGGATAGCGTGACCGGAAGTGGGCGTTACCGTCACGTGAGCCATACTCTACCACACAGAATCCACTTATAATGACCTATTTCAGGTACACTTCATATTTAATACACCAACTTTGACAGATGTATGTGGTGTGACTACCCCCTGGGGATGGCGTGACCGGATATGGGCGTTACCGTCACGTGAGCCATACTCTACCACACAGAATCCACTTATATTGACCTATTTCAGGTACACTTCATATTTAATACACCAATTTGGACAGATGTATGTGGTGTGACTACCCCCTGGGGATGGCGTGACCGGAAGTGGGCGTTACCGTCACGTGAGCCATACTCTACCACACAGAATCCATTATATTGACCTATTTCAGGTACACTTCATATTTAATACACCAACTTTGACAGATGTATGTGGTGTGACTACCCCCTGGGGATGGCGTGACCGAAAGTGGGCGTTACCGTCACGTGAGCCATACTCTTCCACACAGAATCCACTTATATTGACCTATTTCAGGTACACTTCATATTTAATACACCAACTTTGACAGATGTATGTAATGTGACTACCCCCTGGGGATGGCGTGACTGGAAGTGGGCGTTACCGTCACGTGAGCCATACTCTACCACACAGAATCCACTTATATTGACCTATCTCAAGTACACTTCATATTTAATACACCAACTTTGACAGATGTATGCGGTGTGACTACCCCCTGGGGATGGCGTGACCGGAAGTGGGCGTTACCGTCACGTGAGCCATACTCTACCACACAGAATCCACTTATATTGACCTATCTCAGGTACACTTCATATTTAATACACCAATTTGGACAGATGTATGTGGTGTGACTACCCCCTGGGGATGGCGTGACCGGAAGTGGGCGTTACCGTCACGTGAGCCATACTCTTCCACACAGAATCCACTTATATTGACCTATTTCAGGTACACTTCATATTTAATACACCAACTTTGACAGATGTATGTGGTGTGACTACCCCCTGGGGATGGCGTGACCGGAAGTGGGCGTTACCGTCACGTGAGCCATACTCTACCACACAGAATCCACTTATATTGACCTATCTCAAGTACACTTCATATTTAATACACCAACTTTGACAGATGTATGTGGTGTGACTACCCCCTGGGGATGGCGTGACCGGAAGTGGGCGTTACCGTCACGTGAGCCATACTCTACCACACAGAATCCACTTATATTGACCTATTTCAGGTACACTTCATTTTTAATACACCAATTTGGACAGATGTATGTGGTGTGACTACCCCCTGGGGATAGCGTGACCGGAAGTGGGCGTTACCGTCACGTGAGCCATACTCTACCACACAGAATCCACTTATATTGACCTATCTCAAGTACACTTCATATTTAATACACCAACTTTGACAGATGTATGTGGTGTGACTACCCCCTGGGGATGGCGTGACCGGAAGTGGGCGTTACCGTCACGTGAGCCATACTCTACCACACAGAATCCACTTATATTGACCTATTTCCGGTACACTTCATTTTTAATATACCAACTTTGACAGATGTATGTGGTGTGACTACCCCCTGGGGATGGCGTGACCGGAAGTGGGCGTTACCGTCACGTGAGCCATACTCTTCCACACACAATCCACTTATATTGACCTATTTCAGGTACACTTCATATTTAATACACCAACTTTGACAGATGTATGTGGTGTGACTACCCCCTGGGGATGGCGTGACCGGAAGTGGGCGTTACCGTCACGTGAGCCATACTCTTCCACACAGAATCCACTTATATTGACCTATTTCAGGTACACTTCATATTTAATACACCAACTTTGACAGATGTATGTAATGTGACTACCCCCTGGGGATGGCGTGACTGGAAGTGGGCGTTACCGTCACGTGAGCCATACTCTACCACACAGAATCCACTTATATTGACCTATCTCAAGTACACTTCATATTTAATACACCAACTTTGACAGATGTATGTGGTGTGACTACCCCCTGGGGATGGCGTGACCGGAAGTGGGCGTTACCGTCACGTGAGCCATACTCTTCCACACAGAATCCACTTATATTGACCTATTTCAGGTACACTTCATATTTAATACACCAACTTTGACAGATGTATGTGGTGTGACTACCTTCTGGGGATGGCGTGACCGGAAGTGGGCGTTACCGTCACGTGAGCCATACTCTACCACACAGAATCCACTTATATTGACCTATCTCAAGTACACTTAATACACCAACTTTGACAGATGTATGTGGTGTGACTACCCCCTGGGGATGGCGTGACCGGAAGTGGGCGTTACCGTCACGTGAGCCATACTCTTCCACACAGAATCCACTTATATTGACCCATCTCAGGTACACTTCATATTTGATACACCAATTTGGACAGGTGTATGTGGTGTGACTACCCCCTGGGGATGGCGTGACCGGAAGTGGGCGTTACCGTCACGTGAGCCATACTCTTCCACACAGAATCCACTTATATTGACCTATTTCAGGTACACTTCATATTTGATACACCAGTTTGGACGGATCTATGTGGTGTGACTACCCCCTGAGAATGGCGTGACCAGAAGTAGGCGTTACCGTTACTAGAGTCACAGTGTTCCACAGTTCCTGTTGCCTCCCATGAATGCATAAATGTTCAAGAAGAAATTTTCAGACTCTGCCTTCGTTCCTCCTCCTTCCCAGCCGATTTTCTCCAGTTAATAGACGTTTAGTTTGTACATATGATATATTTTTTATGACGTGAATATTTGCTTTCGAACAGTATGGCTGTCACTTAATCCTCGTTGAGTTGGAAATGGAATGGCGGTTCACTAATTTAAAAACGCGCGCTTCGCACAAGTAAACGTGAGAATCTTTTCGACATGCACCTGGATTACCATGTTGTGTTAGTAACAAAATCTCTCACGAGATAACCAATCAGTGCGTGCTGATATTCGATTGTTCATACCTGTAACTATATCGGGGGCGGGGCAGGTAAACATCTCAAGACGTGACTGCATGAGACACCGGTACACGCTGTGGTTACCAAAATATGTACAATTTACATTTATAATCACGTCCTCCATGCAGCTAATGTACATGTCTTGGTGGACGTCATCAACCTGCAGAAATAGGCCTATAGCCTAGATGCACTACAGATGCATGCATTCTCTAACGGCAGAGCTCCTTCTCTTTGCTGTGATGTTAGAGCTGACATCGGTCTATAACAATACATACATGCATGCGAAGCTACGTGAACAGTTGAAAAGTTATCAGTATAACGCGTAGTAATTATTCGTCTCTCGAACTCAGAAACTAAATTTCGCTCCTCAATACATGTTTTCACTAAAACATCAATCCCTTTCTAATACACAAGCATAAACATTATATGTTTATTGTGTCAATAATCATAGTATATGGTCTGTATATAAATATACATTAGGTGAATCACTATTAACCCATGCATGCATGCATGCAGTTCGAGTCAAATCAGAAGTGAAAGTGATTTGCAGTTGCCTCGATCGATATACCTCTTCTCTTAGAGGTCTTATACTAGAAGATGCACAGCTGTGAATAAACTGAAGTACACAAACATAAAAAGAACAGCCATATCAAGATAGGATACTGATATATGCATCATATCAGTGCACCTGCCGGAGTGTCACAGCCGGCTATAGTATGTTAAACCTAACTCTAAAGTCTTCAATGCCAGTACATTGCTTATAATAAGAGCGAGTACTCCGGCATGGAGTAGTCAGCTATACTATACATGTATATATATAGCTAAATACGCCGGTATGTATTGCATGGAATGATTATACAATCTTATACTTTTTATATGCAGTGTACATGAATTTTCAAACCAATTATCTGGGTTTTTATTCATACAAGATGCACTATACGTCAGTTGCTATTGCCTTTTGTGCATCATCATGCAGTTCTACAGTCAGTTAGACAGTATACACCTAGCATGGACAATGATCGATGCATATACATGCATGCATGTGTATATATAAGACACATGCAAGCATGCAGGTAACTGACAAGCACAAATAAAAAATATCATTATACATACTGCATACTACAGACTACTACATGTAGTCAGAAGTCTGTAGTACTATGTACTGTGTGCTCTCTTTTCTGTGGTAGTCCGCTGTAGATGCTCTCTTTACTATACATGTATATACATTGTATAGTAGTCTGTAGTATGTCACTACTGTATGCTCTCTTTCATTCACATGCATGTGGATGAAAGAGAGTCCACATGCAGTGTCATCGTCCGTTCCAATAAAGCAATCTGGTCCCCTCCATATAGCTCTTAGTGTCGCGTCAGGTGTTAATACAATTTTATTATATCGCTTCAGATCCACCTCGCTGGCTAGCTCTTGCCGTAATCATCGTCCGTTGACTCCGTTCCAAAAGGCAATCTGCTCCCCTGCATACAGCTCTTAGAGTCGCGTCAGGTGTTAATACAATTTTATTATATCGCTTCAGATCCGCCTCGCTAGCTCTTGTATGTCAAGTTTATTAATTATTATCGTTTTGATCTCGTGACTATTATTTGGCTGTAGCTTTTGGCGGTTGAAATGGCGACCTTAGAGCTCTTCGATTCTTCATTTAACAGTAAACGAGACAGATTACTACGTCAACTGTAATGAGGTTTGTATTACTCGTGGATTGCCATCGTATTGCTATTTATTGCGCTATATTATTACTAGAGTCACTTTGGACTGAATCCCGGGAAGCTGAATTTGTGATGCTCCATTTCATACGAGAGAGGCAACAGCATGTAGCTTCACCTGATAGTAAAGCAATGGCCTTTGTTGTGTGCGAATCCAGAGTACACTTCGACTATGTGATCATGAGCCTATGATGCTCACGCCGTCGATGCTCACGCTGCTCTGGATATATAAATTGGCCTACTTGTCGATATTTGCAACGTAAAAGATGCCTCGGACGCTGAGAAAGCTAGGTAAACACAAAACGTGCCGTTAATTATATGCCTTTCGTTCTAATAACAGCGCATGCATGGCTATAGCGGTTCGAGCGCCAATTGGACATGCTAGGTGGTAAGCGAAACATAATTCAACATGCATGTGCCGCTATTTAGGGATGGCTTCGATCTCGAACATGCTACATGTAGGTGAGCGTCCGTTTTGATAACCAATTGTGTTTTGCTTGTTTTTATGCTACTGGTCCTATAGGCGATTTCGCAGAAAATCTGTAAGTTAGCATTGTTATTGTTTCCTAGCCTAATACTAGTGTCATTGCTGCATGTGTCACGCGCTACGACAGAAGTCAGTTCTCTTCCAATCTTGGTGAGTGACTAATACTTTATGTGTAGCGATTGTAACGCACGTCATCCAATGCAATACGCTAGTTCAAAACAATCCTCATTGTGGCCACAGAAGCGCAACATGTTCAGGTTAGTGCTATTCGCGACGTCTCTGCATGTGTTAGTATTGCCTTTTCCCCATACAGCACAAGAGTGTGAATTTATGAGTTAATCGAAGCATAGATATTAGAGGTATCTCTAATATCTATGACTGTGAAGTGACTTTGCTTGATCAAGTGATTTGTTTGCTGTTGTGTTTTTTAAATAATAATAATAATAAACATCGTTTGTATAGTCATTAAATGTGCGATGTTTAGCGGAGTAGGTATACTAGCTACTAAAAGGCGGGGCATTGATATTGTATACGTACCGCTACAGTGTAAGAACGGATTGAAAGACGGGTGAAACGTAATGCATACAAATTAAATACGTAAGCGGACGTACTAACTGCAGGGATCTGTATCCACATCCGTATGCAATCAGTCCACACACGGGGATCGGAAGCCTATGACTGCCGATGTCCGTACTCCTCCGAATACGGATGCACTTACGTAAGCATGCAGTACCGTATTTGCATTAGCGAGTCGCTGTGAAAAGAAACATGAGAAGCTGTGCTGAAACTCATTCTGGCAGGTATGGAAGCCCAGCTCCATCTTCAATCTCCATCCTTCTCCAGTTCACTCTACTGCCGCGAATGCACAGATTTGTAGCACCGAGGATAGCAAAAAGCATCCTTGCACACACATAGCCCAGCACTTCACTATTAGACTTGTGCCAAATTGCAGCTATTATAATATAATAATATATAATATATAATACATGTATCTGATTATGATAACAGTTATGCTGTAAATGGGACCTCACGAGCTACATGTATATGTATATAAAATCTCACTTAGGGCCTATAGCTCACAAATTTAATAATCTTTGCAACGGTGTTAGCTGTCGATGTCAGATTTCCACCCCACGTTGGAACATCATTCTCTCTCTTGTTTTAAGAGATAAAAGTAGACACTGTTTATTTTTCCGGTACACAACGAACTCGAGCCTCTAGATACACACCAAATTAGGTTAAATTACCTATACTATACAGATTGAGGTAGGGTAAACGTTAGCCAGATCGGTTCGACAACCTTGCAGCAGTATATTCCAATTAAGTCAGACCAGTAACAAATGGCAGTAAGGAGATACAATAACTTTGCACAATTTTCACTGTCAAAAATGAATAAAACTTTTAATCCTCGTAGGTTATTGGATACCGCGATATTGACATGGCCCAAGCTAGTGCCTGACTGACTCCAAAAAATATTTCACAATAGAGAAGTGGTAAGGTATGAAGTACTAAAAATACAAAGTTGATAGCATTAACCATTCAGAAGTTGAAGTTTAACCAAAGTTGAAGTTATTCTGATTGTACATGCACATATAACTTCAAGCATTTTAATATCATTATTATAAATCCACAAATGATTAAATTTAGTACTAAAAAAAAAAATTGTCTGAAATCCAGATTCCACATCAATATGAGGGGTAGAAAGGAGACATTCCACACAAGCAGTATGACCTTTCCTTGCAGCAAATTGTAATGGAGTATTACATTTCTCAAGCTGCATGAAGCGAGTGCCATAAAAAAATTAAGTATAATTATACATGTACACTTATAGTCACGTATACAAAAATATATATATAAATAATAAGGCACCATCATTGGCTAGAAAAGTAGGGGACACAATAACAGTTTTTCAATGGTTGTGCCTCAGTTAGATGTATGTTTGGCATACATGTACATGTAAGATGTATAGTTTATTGAAATCATTAAAACATGGCGGCTAATTTATATATCTCATCATAATAAGTCTGGTTGGCTTGTATCCCTTAGAGATCTCGAGTTTTGTACTAATTTGTGTGGCATGCAATCAGATTGCAGACATGCTAGTATTTACATGTACATGTATAGTGGCTATTACTATCGTGGGATGGCTTTGCGTTTAATAGAAGAAGCTTTCGATCTAAGACAAACTTATCATAGCCCTAACATTAATAAATGAGCACACTCTCTCCTGTTCTGAACTGTTCTCATAACTGTATCATTCATGTAACATTCAATGCATCAACTCACCCAAAAATGTAATTGAATGTTCACATCAATACCAGGAGTGGATAGGAGATGTTCCACACAAGTAGTATGGCCTCCTATTGCAGCAAGGTGTAATGGAGCATAACCACTCTGGAGTGGGTGCAAGTAGAATGTACACAAAAATAAGGCACATTAAAACTACATTGTCATCAAATGGCCTAAAGCCTCAGAGTACACACATGCACACATATGCACATGCCTGTATGTGATATGTCAACAGAAGTAATTCATTGTATCAATTTATATATCTCATGATGGTACCAACTCAGCTTATTCTTCATGTTCACATCAATACCAGGATGGGAAAGGAGACAAGTAGTATTACCTCCCACAGCAGCACAGTGTGATGTAGTATCGCCATACTGGAATGGGTACATTGTCAACATTCCTTCAAACATGGAGCATTTAGAGCATACATGTGTATGTATACATGTACATGTACATGTACATGTACTATGAAGACATAAAGTTGGAGGCTCTATTGCTAAGTTGACTTATTGAAATATTTCATCAACATGTACATCACAGGTGCTGGGGTATTTTAGGGAAAGTCAATGTCTTCATTTAAGGCCAGTGTATTTATTTATACATGAAAATGTATCAAATCAAATAGAGATGCAGGTAACAAAATTAAAGCCCTCAAACAGGAAAACCTTGATCCGTCCATCTTTTTTTGAAAAATGTTCTTATCCCGTTGATACATGTATACATGTACTGCATTATTTATACATGTACATGTTATTGTATCTCTTAACTCACAGTGGACCAGCCTCACCAGGTCATTGTTTTTTACATCAATACTAGGAGTGGAAAGGATACGTTCTACACAAGTTGCAAGACCTTTATTTGCAGCAAGGTGTAATAGAGTATTACCATCCTGAAGTGGGTCAACTTAGTCACTTAATGATGTACACATGTACATGTACGTGTATGTTAACAGATGTATGCTTTAAAAATTAATTAATGAAAGTAAGAACATAGAAAGGAATTAATTAATCTCATCACAGCTGCCAGATTTATTTTGGACCAAACATTTCTGAACAGCCTTGACATAGCCCTACAGCGTGAGCACTTCACTCAGCCCTTTCTATACGTTTCAACTATTACTTCTATCAATATCCTATATATGTTTTGAAGACTTCTTACCACACCATTTTTCTTTTGTGAAATGTATTTTTGGGTCTTGCACTCTTTGCCAAGGTGAGGTTTCAAAACCACAGTACATTTCAGCTGGAGCAAACAAATCAGTTTGTACTGTATCTATTGATATGATAATTTTTGTGCTACATGTTAACAGTTTCATAAAGTATGTTCCCATTTTTATGCTTAATTGTGCTATCTCATGAAAATTTTGGTCCGGCGATAAATTTGGTCCCGGACCAAAATTCTCTGAGAAAATTGGTCCACCCTAACTAATTTTTTTTGATAAAAATAATCCGGGTAAGAAAATATTGGTCTGGCTAGATTTACACGTGTGCCACATGCATCTATTTGTAACATGGAAGACGAAAAAGTGAAAGACGATCTAGTGCAGGAGGTCTATAGTTATTTGACTGCAAAGTGGTACCCTGATGGAGTTTCGGAAGGCAAAAAGAGAGTGATCAGAAAGAATGCCACGAAGTTTATGATTTCCGACAATGGAGAGTTGTTGTACAAGCATAAAAAGAAAAAGAAGGTAGCTTATTACGTTTCCTACATTTCCTATAGCGGATAGAGCCGTTTTTGCGATTAGTGTTCAGCAAATTCCCCACGCTCATTTATGCGTTGTTATTATTTATATAGGAACAGATTCTGCGGTACATATTGAATCATGACGAAAGAAGAAAAGTTTTGCTGGCTTGTCATGTACATCCTACTTCAGGTCATATGGGTAAAATGAGGACTTTGTGCAGGATAAAGGAGCGCTTTATGTGGCACGGAATGGTTAAGGATGTAAATGAACTGGTAAGTGAGGCTGAGTGTTAGTATTGCATGGGCATACACATGCTGTACATGGTAAAAGCATGTCATCATGTGAGCTTTACCTAATGAATTTTTACTTATGTTTCAGCTTACAACTTGTGATGTGCGCCAGAGGATGAACCAGAAGTTAACCAGTGGCATACCTGAGATGCATCCAATCGCCATTAAAGCACCTTGGTATATGGTTGGTATCGATTTCATTGGTCCACTTAGCCCAGCAAGTGAAGATGGAAGTAAATACATACTTACGATCAGTGACTATTTCACAAAGTGGGTTGAAGTAATACCCAGCAAGAACAAAAAGGCTGTTACAGTAGCAAATTGTCTATTTAAGGTATGCTAGTACATACATACATATATGTACATACATGCATACACACACACACACACACACACACACACACACACACACACACACACACACACACACACACACACACACACACACACACACACACACACACACACATGATAATGTACAGTACAAGCATATTTTTTACATGAGAATAAATAATCTCCTGGTGCAGTTGTTCATGCGGATAGGAGTGCCAAGGGTATTGCTGTCTGATAATGGTACTGAATTTTGCAATGAACTCAATGATACCCTTAATGAAGTGCTTGGTATCAAGAAAAGGCTCACAACACCATATCACCCACAAGTGAGTTTGAAATACATGTGGGCTTGAATACATGTATATATGAACAATTACTATTTCTAGTTTGTATAAATAACGTCTAATATCACTGTAAGAAATATCATACATTTTCTCTGATTGTAGGCTAATGGACTTGATGAACGTTATAATCAGACTTTGCAGAATATGCTGGTCAAATTTGTATCCTCTAAAAAAGAAAAATGGAGCTTATATCTGGACACTTGTGCATTTGCTTACAATACATCTCGTCATAATTCCACAAAGTTTACACCTTTCTACCTGATGTATGGCCGTCAAGCTTATCTTCTTGTTGATGCAGACTTACAGATTGAGTCTCCTGAGGAACTACATACTGGTTATTTTGAATTAAAAGATCCAGATTTGGCGTCGAAGGAATATGGGTTAGTCTTGGAAGAAGCAAAACAAAACATTTTGGAAGCTCAACTTAAACAAAAAAAATATTATGATAAAAAACACTCAAAACCTGGAAAGTTTTAAGTCAATGCATACCAAGGGAGGCAAATTAATGGATAGATTTGTGGGTCCATACAAAATCCTCAGTTGCCTTCCTCATGGTGTGTATAAACTGCAGGATAGCAAAGGCATTACAACTCGTGCCACAGGCAGCCATCTCAAAATCTTACACCCCAACCCCTCAGCCTCCATTTCAGAAAGTTGCAAAATAAGTTCTGTTGATGATTGTCCTTCTGAAAAAGACAGTTTGAGTCATTTTCAATCTGATCATGATGAAACAAAGGGGTCTCCTCTGAAACCTGGCATCTATGTTGATGACCCATCATCAGAAGAAGATGACGATGAATCAAGTCACTCTGTTCAGGAGAATTCAAAGGAGTCCCCTCCTAAATCAGGCATCTTTTTTTAGGAACCACCATCTGAAGTTGAATCAGATCATTCTTCTGTTCATGAGGATTCAAATGGGTCTTCTCTGAAATCTGGCATCTATGTTGATAACCCATCAAAAGAAGATGATGATGAATCAAGTCACTCTGTTCAGGAGAATTCAAAGGAGACTCCTCTGAAATCAGCCAGCATCTTTGTTGATCAACCACCAGCTGAAGATAAATCAAATCATTCTGTTCATGAGTATTCAATGGATGGTGTCCATGCCTCTGATGAAGACAACACAGGTGCCTCATATTGTGGGTGCAAAACCAGGTGTGCGACAAGATGGTGTCCATGTAAGCAGATTGGTTCCGTTTGCAGAAAGTACTGCCACCCCAACAGAACATGTGTCAACAGGCAGCAGAAACCTTCTGAAGCAGAACTCAGCTGCCTTAGTTCAGAGGAAGAAACAGGTATTTCTAGTGGTGTAAAGGTGTGGACTACAATAGGAGAGACAACATTGTTGGAGGAAGATAAAAATGTTTTGATGAATGGTGGATGGCTGAATGACAAATAATTTATGCTGGGACGCAACTTCTTCAAGCTGCTTTTCCTCATTTATCAGGATTTCAAAACCCTATCTTGCAGCTTACAAACTGTTTTGACATCCAAAGAAGCACTGAATTTATTCAATGTCTGAATGTTGCTGGGATGCATTGGATCACCATAACAACAGTAGGCTGCACTCATGGAACTGTCATGGTTTACGACAGCTTGAATAAGAAGTTGACTAAGTCTTTGAAGAATACGGTTGCAGATATTTTGCACTCCCGCACGAAGAAAATTGAAGTAGAGTATGTAAATGTTCAGTATCAGCTGGGCTCAGACGACTGTGGACTATTTGCTATTGCCAATGCTTGTGAAATTTGCTTTGGTAGAGACCTGTCAGTTGTGAAACACACCCAAAAAGACATGAGGAAGCATTTGGTAAAAGCATTCGATACGTTAAAACTGATGCAGTTTCCTTCAGAGTTGCGCACAGTCTCACAACAGGTGTCACAAATGGAATTCATTAATATATATTGCACTTGCAGATTGCCAAACAACGGTCGCCAAGTGATACAATGTGCAGTATGCAAAGAATGGTACCATGTAGATTGTGTAGGAACACCAAAAAAAGTATTGAACAATAGTCTTTGTTGGTGTTGTGGTTGTGAATAGTTTCATTTCACTGTATCTTATCGTTCAAGTACTGGTTATATTCATAACAGACAACAATTGTTTAAAAATAAGGTCCGGACCATTATTTTCAAACCGGACCGAAATTATCGAGAAAATTAGTCCGCCCGGACCAAAAATTTCAGCGATAATTTTGGTCCGGGACCAAAATTATCGCGGACCAGATTTCCAGTGACAGCTACTGATATAATCCTCTTCCTTAGTAGTTGACCCATTGGTAAAAGATCCCCAAAACATCCCCAAACATAACAAAAAAAATCAATTACAATAGAACCCCTTTACGTTCATGTATGAACCAAATTTACATTGGTTTGATTGCTCCTGCTGATTGATATTTGGTTTTGAACATTGAAACTCACTATAATGGTTAGTGCAAGCATATGAAGGTAAAGAAATGGTGTGGTATGAAGTATTGAAAATAGGATATCAATACATGTAGAGTTCTTTGAAAAGATATTACGAATGAATTGTACAATGTATAGCAATTTCGTATATATACCAAACCATCCTCTTCACCCCGCACCCATCTTCTCTCCTCACTCCTTCCCCTCACTCTACATCTTCCCCTTACCCATGCTCTAAAAATTACAACAATGAGATCCTATATACATGTGACGGTACTTACCGTATCATTGCTTCAGCAACGCGCATTCTGTACCGTTCCATTTCATGCACATCGAATCGCGAGCAGCTGGTAGAAAAGGGAGTTTGGCAAAAGCTCATCAACAGCAAAAAGCAAAACAGTAACGCTATAACTGAGTAAAACAACACTGACCGTGATGGTACAGTCTTCGGATCTTTTTTTTTTTTTTTCAAAACTAGCAATTCTCGACCATCTGAGGCGACATGAAAACGATGTGTGAAGTAGTAAAAAAAAAAAAAAAAACCTCGCGCAATGAGTTCAAATGCCACAATCAGTATAGCACAGCCCCTTTCTGACTTACATAGAGAAAAATTGAGGTTGATTGAACACTCCGAGTTAGAGAAAAGCCCGTAAGCGAAAATATGCTCCAATTAGCACAAACATATTGCAGATTAAGCTATAAGATGTATGTCATTTATTACGCTATATGTTCAAGCTAAAGTTCACACACCAGGACCCCTAACTAGGATGGCTCGAGCAATGGACCTTGTCAAGGTGAGGTTCTTCTTGCTGTATAGGTCATGGGTGACCTTGCTCCTCGCATACCCTGAATGCATGGCTATTCGGCGGGCCAGTAGCGCAAATGTATTGACTGCCTCCTTCCCCCAATTACCGTTATCGGCATAAGTCTCAACTGCTAAGGGAAGACAACTCCAACCAAGCTCAGAGCACTTAGCATCGTTGCTCTGATGTTTGCGTGTTTCAGCTATTAACTCAGCAGCAAAACCACAAATCTTTTTTTAAACCTCCGCATTGTGTACGTACGTGTAGCTTTGAATAATTAATTACGCAGCACAAGGGTTAAAGGTTATAAACGTAAATGGCCGATAACGAAGAGAAGAGGTTTCTGGATAAAGGCGCTACGGACGAAGAAGACTCAAGATTTCTGGATGAACGCGGACAGGATGAAGAAGACCAAACATTTCTGGATGAAAGGAAGCCGAAGATGAAGAAGATTTCAACGACCCCGGCTTTTAGTGGAATGAAAGAATTTCTATATTCTGAAAACATTGGACGTTACAATACATAAAAACTGAACGTTGTAAACGTGAGAGAAGCAAATGGAAAAGTTGTCACCGCACTGTAGAACAAAACCAGAGAAAAACATTTTTGAAAGATATGCTATGTGCCATCCTTGGTAGAGAAGTAACTGTTAAAATTCAGAGTGTAGTTCCAGAGCCTTTCACTGAGATATCTCCCATCTGCCGGCATTCCATACGTGGGGATGGTAATTGTTTGTTTAGAGCCATTAGTAAATTTGTAATGGGAACTGAGCAAGGCCATATGGTTATACATCATGGCATGATAGCATTTATGCATGCAGTCGAATGTTGCTGAATTTGAGCATCAATTTGGCTTCGGAGATGATTTGTTGCACATATCTTTATTTGATTACATTGAATGAACAAAGATGAACTCAGGTACATGGGAAACAGATAATGAAATCATTGCATTTGCAAAAATGGTTCATGGAGTTTTCATGCCAGTACAGAAAATGGCATTGTTTCACTCCTGCATTTAAGCATTCTCAGTGTGTGTTAGCTGGTAGTTATTCGCTACATAATAATGACCTGGTGATACTCCATTACATCTTGCTGCAAAAAGAAGTCATTGCTTCTAGTGTGGAACATCTCCTTTCCACTCCTGGTACTGATGTGAATGTGGTGAGCTCATAGGTAGGGGGGAGGGGAATGTTTATGATTGAAGCTAAGGGCAAGGTGGTTCTCCAAGCTCAATTTGAGTTAAGGTTTTAGAATGGCTGCAAGCATGTACACGAATAAAATCAATTAAGTAATTTAAATTTTAATAACTTGTAGGTCTTATCTGTGTTGAGTAAATTTGGTTTATTCTTCTTCTACTACAGCAAAATAATACACTAACTGCATGTCACAAGGTCATAATACCAAATAGACGTCTCTGGTCTGGTTGCTTTGCATAACCGTTAGTATACACAAATGGAGGTTTAGGCTTAAATTGTGTCAAACACAATACACGTCTTACATGTACACATCTGATTGAATGAGGATAGAATGAGTATGCATTACGTGTACTCTACTGTCATGCATTCTATGCATATCCAGTTTCACTATGTTGTAATATCTGTGCTAAAATAGTGTGTAGAGGCCATGGAGTGTGGGGATCAAGTGTTCACATCAATACCAGGAGTGGAAAGGAGATGTTCCACACAAGTAGTATGACCTTCCTTTGCAGCAAGGTGCTGCAAAGGAAGGTCTTTCCACTCCTGGTATTGATGTGAACATTAAGGATAATTATATATATAAATTATATTTATTTATTGACATTGTATAAAATCATACAAGTGCATCATGCACATATGCATGTACATGTACATGTATAGTACAGATGTACATGTACATATATACCGGGTGTCCACGAAAGAACGCAATGCTTTTGAACGGGAATAACTTTTGATAGGAGTATGAAAAAAATCTAATATTTAGAAACTAACAACTTGAGGTTAGGCAAATGTGTTTACATTATTTTATTTACAAGTTATTAACGATGCTTAATTAACTTTAATAAACACAACAAATTAACAACTTTAAAAGTGAAACCATGTTTAGACACACGTTTCGAAGCCAAAAGCAAAATGATCATATTTTTATCACCTTTTAAACTGAAAGTGAGAGGCAACAACTATTTCACCACGGTTACGCATGCGCACTTGTTACACTTCATTACATACGCAGGTCCCGTTCCGAGACTAGTGACGCAACCATTAACGGACCATATTGCTCCACCCCCTTCAACTTGCACATTATCACGTGCCACTGAGCCCCACCCCCTCGAATTGCTTAATTTTTAATTGTTTTTTTATTATTTAGTCTTATAAAGATCTAAGCTATCCTTGTGAAATCATAGATACTACCGTACCTGTGGCTGCCGTATTACTACCTCTTCCTAAAAGAAAACATACACCCGCCGTAGGTCATTCATACGGGCGGTGCGCACCAATTAGCGTTCTTGCTACGTGTTGTGGACGAGATCGAGATTCATTGTCATTCGCCTTACGTAGTACAAAACCACACTGGAGGGTGTCTTCGATGCAAATGGTTGGTGAGTTAAAGGCACGAACGACTGGGTGCCTATTGGCATACAATGTACGCACGGCCTACGGGTACACGCACACATTGGTGCAGTCCATGCATCAAGCAAACTATACATCCTTTCAGCTAGCTCTAACTGGTATATGCCCGTAACACTAGAGAAGCCGCGTGTATACTGCCTATAGCACCTACTAATATTGAAGCCTAAGGCTTCCCTAGCAAAAAATCCTGTAATAAGAATTATAATGAGTTAAGAATATGCAAGAAATTGGGACCAAGATCTTATTAGGAATCCCATAAGATCTGATAAGAATCTTATAAGTTTCTTAATCGAATCTTGAAGGGTCTCTTAAAGGAACTTGTAGGATTCTTACAAGATCCTTTTAGTTATTCCTATATAGGAATCTTATAAGATACAAGAAATTGGGACCAAGATCTTATTAGGAATCCCGTAGGATCTTGGAGGTTTTACTTTCAGGATCCTGAGATGAATTCCTGTAAAGGAATCCTAAAAGATGCAAGAAATTTAGGACCAAGATCTTGATAGGAATCCTGGAAGTAATTAATCTTGTAAGTTCATTTGTACAAAACAACAAAAATTACACATACAAAAATAATACATGCATTCCAATGTTACATATATAGTTAATTTCTTTATTGTGTTCAGGCATTTTTGATTGCAGCTGGCATCACTTTGACTTCCCTTGGAAGCAATTGTGCCCTTCCAAATTTCACTTCTATGCATTCTTGAAATGAAAAAAATTCCAATGCTTTACATTGAACAGGTGATGCACAAATTCATCATATTTATCAAATTTGCCTGCTTATTCAGCTCTTATCCCTTTCCTCCATTCTCCCTTCCTCTGTCACATTTCCCATAGTATCTCAAACACACATCCTTAATAATATTCTTACTGTCCTGATGTCTACATGCAAACGCAAGGTACACACACCATGCACACACAAGGTACACACACCATGCACACACAAGGTACACACACCATGCACACACAAAGTACACACACCATGCACACACACCATGCACACGCAAGGTACACACACCATGCACACGCAAGGTACACACACCATGCACACGCAAGGTACACACACCATGCACACGCAAGGTACACACACCATGCACACGCAAGGTACATACACCATGCACACACAAGGTACACACACCATGCACACACAAGGTACACACACCATGCACACACAAGGTACACACACCATGCACACACAAGGTACACACACCATGCACACACAAGGTACACACACCATGCACACACAAGGTACACACACCATGCACACACAAGGTACACACACCATGCACACACAAGGTACACACACCATGCACACACAAGGTACACACACCATGCACACACAAGGTACACACACCATGCACACACAAGGTACACACACCATGCACACACAAGGTACACACACCATGCACACACAAGGTACATGCAAGGTACACACACCATGCACATACGCAAAGTACACACCATGCACACGCAAGGTACATACACAGTGCACACGAAAGGTACACACACCATGCACACGCAAGATTCACACACAAAGGTGGTACACATGAATACACACTTCTGCACAATCCGCGTGGTCAACATGATTGTCTAACACATTCCAACTCCAAAGTACTTACTTTATAATAAAACGACTACAGTTTGCATCTTTCCTCTTTACAGCGTCCATGTCAACGAGAGCGTCCGTATGGAACATCTTCATCAAGCGCTAGTTGACTTTTGTACATTGTAAAAACGATCGGTTGGGTATTTGCGCATAGCTTACCACTGGTGTACAGCTGCGCCGGATTTTCCCCACTTCCTTTGGTGGCTCTAATAAGAATCATCAGTTCAGGATCCGTAGTGTGGCAAAAAGAAAACAAATACAATCCGCGTGGACAACAAGCTTGTCTAACACTTAGTCCGTCCGACTCCCAAGGACTTACTTTATAATAAAAACGACCAGTTTCCATCTTTCCGCTTGATAGCGTCCATGCTTACCACAGCGTCTGTAACGAACGTATTGCTAGTTGCCATTTCTACATCCTACAAACGATCGGTTGGCATGAACTCACTGCCGTGTAACGTATCCCCTGATGATACCTAGAGTACTCTTATATCCATGAGATCGACCCACTTAAAAAGGTGTCACGCGATGTAAATAGTCACCTGATATATAGCTAAAAATAGACTCAAAAAAAGTCATTCAATATCCACTAAATCCTACAGTGTCTAAGTTCTATTCCAGTTTTGTTCTTATGAGAAATCTTGGTTCATACAAGAATCTTAAAATGTGTATTTTTTATAAGAAATATTACAAGACTCTAAAAAGAATCCTGCAGCGTCTATTCTTATAAGATTCCTGTTTTGTTCTTATAAGAAATATTGCAAGACTCTTACAAGAATCCTGCAGTGTCTATTCTTATAAGATTCCTGTTCTGTTCTTATAAGAAATATTACAAGACTCTTCTCTTACAAGAATCCTGAAGCGTCTATTCTTATAAGATTCCTGTTCTGTTCTTATAAGAAATATTATACAAGACTCTTACAAGAATCCTGCAGCGTCTATTCTTATAAGATTCCTGTTCTGTTCTTATAAGAAATATTGCAAGACTCTTACAAGAATCCTGCAGCGTCTATTCTTATAAGATTCCTGTTCTGTTCTTGTAAGAAATATTCCAAGACTCTTACAAGAATCCTGTTCTGTTCTTATAAGAAATATTCCAAGACTCTTACAAGAATTAATCCTGCAGCGTCTATTCTTATAAGATTCCTGTTCTGTTCTTATAAGAAATATTATACAAGACTCTTACAAGAATCCTGCAGCGTCTATTCTTATAAGATTCCTGTTCTGTTCTTATAAGAAATATTGCAAGACTCTTACAAGAATCCTGCAGCGTCTATTCTTATAAGGTTCCTGTTCTGTTCTTATAAGAAATATTGCAAGACTCTTACAAGAATCCTGAAGCGTCTATTCTTATAAGATTCCTGTTCTGCACTTATAAGAAATATTCCAAGACTCTTACAAGAATCCTGCAGCGTCTATTCTTATAAGATTCCTGTTCTATTCTTATAAGAAATATTACAAGACTCTTACAAGAATCCTGCAGCGTCTATTCTTATAAGATTCCTGTTCTGTTCTTATAAGAAATATTGCAAGACTCTTACAAGAATCCTGCAGCGTCTATTCTTATAAGATTCCTGTTCTGTTCTTATAAGAAATATTGCAAGACTCTTACAAGAATCCTGCATGAAGCGTCTATTCTTATAAGATTCCTGTTCTGTTCTTATAAGAAATATTCCAAGACTCTTACAAGAATCCTGCAGCGTCTATTCTTATAAGATTCCTGTTCTGTTCTTATAAGAAATATTGCAAGACTCTTACAAGAATCCTGAAGCGTCTATTCTTATAAGATTCCTGTTCTGTTCTTATAAGAAGTATTACAAGACTCTTACAAGAATCCTGAAGCGTCTATTCTTATAAGATTCCTGTTCTGTTCTTATAAGAAATATTGCAAGACTCTTACAAGAATCCTGCAGCGTCTATTCTTATAAGATTCCTGTTCTGTTCTTATAAGAAATATTTCAAGACTCTTACAAGAATCCTGCAGCGTCTATTCTTATAAGATTCCTGTTCTGTTCTTATAAGAAATATTACAAGACTCTTACAAGAATCCTGCAGCGTCTATTCTTATAAGATTCCTGTTCTGTTCTTATAAGAAATATTCCAAGACTCTTACAAGAATCCTGCAGCGTCTATTCTTATAAGATTCCTGTTCTGTTCTTATAAGAAATATTGCAAGACTCTTACAAGAATCCTGCAGCGTCTATTCTTATAAGATTCCTGTTTGTTCTTAGGTAATTCTTACACGTTCCTATACGTTTCTTGTAGGAATCTTGTAGGAATCTTATAGGGCTTTAGGATCTTACGACGCTTACAGTTTCTTACCCTTTTTCTTATAAGAAATGAAGTTCTTATAAGATTCTTACTAATTCTTGATAAGATCTTATAGGTTTTTTTGCTAGGGTTAATTCTTAGTGTGCTGTTTAGTTACCGATGTGTGTGTGTGTGAAAAAAAGTGCCGAACTGTTTGAGCATTCTTTTCAACAGTATTCAATGTCATAGGACTGTAGATATGGCTCTCAACTGGTGTGTATGTGTATTTGTGAGTCATGGTGACTTCTGTTCAAATCTGTGATGTGTGCTAAGACTAAGTCTAATCAGTTTTAAAACCAACGTTGTACATTAAGAAAGAGAGTGAGCAGTTTCACCGACATCAGGATGCCTCTTTAGCGCTTACAACTGGGCATGACTTGTAAAATAATACCACCTAATTCTCAGATCTAAATGTAATGTTGAGATGATCTTCAAGTGTCAGTGAATTCTGACTTGGTTGTTTCATGCAAATTTATACCGTTTGTTAAAAAAAATTGGTGTTGTAGGTGGTGGTTGAGTATCTTTGATAAACATTCACATACTTCCTGTTAGAGCTTAGTATTTTAATACTAGTCATTTGCGTGTTTCCAAAGTATTATTCTCATGCAATGGAAGCAATCTGCTTATATGCCTGTTTGTCACTAAAGAGCGTGTCACTTTGTCATGGAAGGATGAGCCAATAACTTCACTCACAAAATATAGCTGTTAAAAACCCATGTTTAGTACTTTTGTTACTTTCTACTGTGTGGTTGTCCAATCCAAAATACTCACCCAGTAAGGTTACCCTACCCATCACCTAAATACTGATGCAACACTGGAAAATACCTAGTAACCTGATTAAACCTTCAGGCTACCAAATATGTTTTACCCATCACATTCTCGCAGCAACAGGGCAATACATTTTATATTCACACCAGCTAGTAACCTCTCTTCCAGCAGTTGTTTGAACAAATACAATATTTATCCTCCAGTGATACTCGAGGCTTTTGAACCAACATACACATCACATACTAACAACCTAAATACGTAATACTTTGCCATGGTTTGAATGTAATTGATCATAATCCCACTTAAATGTACACTCTTACTAGTGCCTTAAAAGAACAAACCCACTTCATACATGCATGCATGCAGCTACGCAAATTTACATGCCATATCAAAACACCTACCATATTGTCACACCCCACCCAGATATCAAATAATTTCTGAATAACCATAACATTACATCCTAACACACACACTCAAACACAAAAACACAAACAACACACACCCATGCACCCACACATCACACAAATGCGTACACATACACATACATACATACACACACAAACAACACACACAATCACACACACACAATCACACACACAAACACACAAACAATGGATACTCCAAAAACTCAAGGCTTTCGAACCAACACACACATCACATACCAACAACCTAAATGTAATACTTTGTCATAATTTGAATGTAATTGATTATAATCCCATTCCTGACTTAAACGTACACTCTTACTAGTGTCTGATGCAGTGTCTTAAGAATGAACCCACTTGATATGCATGCAGCTACGCAAATTCACACGCCATATAAATCATCTCAAAACACCTACCACAATGTCACACCCCATGCAATAAAATATTCTGAATAACCTTGAAATGTTACATCCTTACACACACATACACACACAAACACATACACACACACACACATACACGCAAACACGCTGTGGCTCCAGTTACCATCATGTTACAAGGGGTGCTTGCCAGAGGGTTAAATGCTCTACATTTGTGTATGTATAGTGGATTTAGTACAAGGGCTTCATTGCTAATAAACAGTCCATGGCATACTTTCTAACCACAAGCTGGCCTTGCAAAGCATTTCTTCTATGTTATTGTGTTAGGAAACTGACTTCCTTATCACAAACCACGCAGCAAATTTTCTGCCATGGAAAATATTTTTATACGAAACCATCAATGGTGTGACATCGCATAACAATAGGATTAAATTATATTTCTTTATTACATGCAAGTATGATGTGACAGTGCACTACATGAGTGTACTACAGATTTACATATTATAAACAACGTACAATGTCTATAGCATACTGTCCTCCCCCTCGGAACACTACTTTATTATGCATGGTCCCTTGTGAGAGATGTTGTTTAAAGTGCAAAGTGTGCTCATTACAAAAGTTTTGTAGGAGCACGATTTGGCTGTTTTATAAAAGCATTATTTTGACTAAGGGCTAATATTGGGACTGTGTTACATTTTCCGCTGTGGGGATGCAAAATAGTGTTTGTCGTATTTGTTAAAGCCTAGCTGGAGTATTTGTTCAGATGAGTGGATTGCCAGATATGATGTTCCTAGTTAAGACTCTGACTGATACGCATTCGTTGTGATTTTTCAATGACTGTTGGGGGATAAAAACTTAGTGGCATTGCACCGAACATCTACACATTTTTGACGAACATGAAGGACCCTGAATTTTTTTATAAATGCATGTAACATTTACATACAAAGATTGGGAAATTACATGTTGCCCTGTTATTGTGAGGAAATTTTTTAAAGAACGCATTGCTGGAAAGGTACTTGCTGAATAACTTGTGGTATGTACACATGACACTGTAATGAGTACAGGATGTCCCAAAACATAGCTTTATTTTACACTATGATTGTGGTGTTGCCCTGTTGTTGTCGGTTATTATTAACATACAACTATAATTAAAGTACTTGTCCCTCCCTGATCATGAAAGTGTGTGAATTTCAGGCTTTTACTTGTGTTTTGCATTCCCTAATTGTTTGTGCACAGCTGTCTATATAGCTACGGTGATAAATTGGAATGATATTGGCGTTGTAAACCTTTAAATATTAAGTTTGGTGTTAGATATTGTCCTGTTGTATGTCAGTGCCATGGGTGATTGGATTACTATGGAAAGCATAACAAGAGATTTTTATAGATGAACTTTGGTGTAGCCTTGTGGTTTGTGAAATTGCGAAGGCCAGTTGTTTATTTGGGAGTCTGTTGGTGTAATGGTATTGTGCGTCAGTGCTAATTCTTGGTAAAACTATTGAGGTTTTGCAAGATGTGGTTATAACACACATTATGCTGCTTGGCACATGAATTTTTGTACAGGCAAATTGTATGCCATTTTAATACTTGCACATGATGGGAAATTTACTGTACATTAGTTGTTATGGAAAACCAAAATTGTCTTGCTTGTGGGTTACAAACCCCACTACACCAGACACCTGTAAGAATAAGCATGTGAGTCCACATTGGAATATGTAAATTTTCTGGACTGCCGTCATTTGGCTTGAGAATGTGGTAGGGGTTACATTTGTTGGGTTTTGAAAAGTATGTTAGTTCTTTTGAAAAGCCTTATGTAGATTTTTAGAAGGCACTTCATCTGACACCTTTAAAAGTATGTATGTGAGTCAAAAGTTGAAGGTTTGAAATGGAATTTAATATGGGTATAGACTGGATTGCCAGCCCTATCGTTATGTGAATTGTTCAGAAAGCCGTTTTAGTCGAATAAGGCCTTTACTTTTATTTCCTGAATCTATCATGTTAGTATAATTATTGTACAGAGTTAATCTAAATCAGAGTACAATGAGGATAAGATTGAAATTGACTTAAGTCTGAGAGGTCTATACTGTGAGGATATCATGGGAGTTTGTGTGCCTGACTACTTTTGAAACTGCTGAAAATGACATACAAATGTGTCTACCGGTATGAAATAAAATATGCATCTGACATGCATTAGCATATGAATTGCTTTAAGCACTCCTCCAGACCCCTGAGGCTGTACATGCGTGTTCAGGATCTCCCTGAAAGTGTGTAGAAATAGGATTCCTGTTGGGTTTTTTTGGCACTTCCTTTGTGATGAGATTGGTGTGGGATATAGATTTCGCTACATGGTTAGCATTTGTATACAAATGACTGGTATTAGTCTTTTTGAAACCTATAGTGGGTAAAATAGGCAGTACATCTTGCACAGGAAGATTATAAAATTGACTACAGCTGCATAAAACTGAAGGTTACACCTTTTCTTGTGTGAGATGTGATTGGTGATAACTTATAAAGCAATGCCATTTGATCAAACACCTCAAAGAGCACACAGTGTACATGTAGTTCCTGGCAGGAAAGTCATTTGATACTACCTACATATGAAGATCGGGGCTAAGGAGGTATGCCTTACTGCTGGGAAGAAGGGTTTTGTATGGGTTGTTTGAGAAAGCCAGCTGAATTATTATAATTAGCATTCACTAAGGGTGACTAGACATTCTGTCTGAATCATAATTAAGGCATTGTTGTACTGTTTATGAGTATGTATTGAGTCAAATAATCGATGAGCATATTTGTCCTTGGAGAAGAGTGCATGTAGAAGGAAGGGTTGGTATGTAGGCTGCGATTAAGGATCACTTTTAGAATGGATTTTTGTCTCCTAACCAATGAAAATGCATGGATAGAAGTAGTTAACCAATAGGAAAGCAGGGATAGTTGTCCAATGCAAGTGCAGGGATTGTTATCCAATCAAAATGTACCTAAAAAGTATAAATACTGAAGATTAAGGGGGTATACATTTCCACTATGCTTGAAAATGCCACGAGTACCAAGACTGTCAATTGAACAAAGAGTTGCCATTGTGAGGCTGTACTTTTCTAATGGAAAGAATGCCTATCTTACTGTAAGCTTGTTCCGGAGGGAGTACCCTAATTACAGGGGTGGTGTCCAAATTTGTGGAGCATGGCACAGTGCAGGATAGGCTGAAAACAAACTGTGGAAGAAAGAAAACTGTTCAGGTGCCAAGGAACGTTGGCATAATTGCGACAGACCCCAACTATGAGCATAAGAAGACTCCATCTAGGGACAGGATTGAGACGATCTAGTGTACAGAAGATGCTTAGGAAGACCCTGAAGATGAAGGCCTATAGGCGGCCTCTAGTGCAGGCTCTATTGCCAGGTGACATTGACAAGAGAGTCAAGTGGGCAGAAGATTACCTTGAAGCAGCTGAGAGGGACTTCACCTACCCTGACTACATCCTGTGGACGGATGAAGCAATCTTCCACGTGGATGGACATGTTAACAGGCATAATGCTGTCATATGGTCAGTCCAGAACCCACATGCTTTTATGGAATGCAGCAATCAGAAGAAGGCTTGTGTGATGGTCTGGGCTGGGCTGATCAAAGACCATATCATTGGCCCCTTCTTCATCAATGGAAGTGTCACAGGGCAAGTGTACCTTCAGCTACTACAGCAGAGGGTGTGACCAGCCCTACAAGCTATCATGGGGGACGAGGAAGAGTTTGTTGTTTTCCAGCATGATGGAGCCTCAGCTCATTATGAAACCCGTGTTAGAGCCTGGTTGGATGGAAAGCTGGAGGACAGATGGATGGGCAGGGGGGGACCCATACCATGGCCAGCACAAAGTCCTGATCTATCTCCATTGGACTTCTGGCTATGGGGCTACCTGAAAAACGAAGTGTATGCAAATGCAGTGACAACATTGGACGAGCTAAGACAGGCAATAACTGATGAGATGCAGGCCATTCCAGCCACTATGGTCCACAGTGCGACACTGGGGGTAGTGAGAAAGGCAGGATTGCTGCTCTCAATTGATGGGCTGCAGTTAGGATCACGACATAATTGACATTACTAACCTCGATAACATTGTACATGTACCTGTTTCGTCTCATAATGTTATTATACTTCTCAGTGTGGTTGAATGCACACAGTAGTGCTGTATCATACCGCTAGAAAAATTCTGATAAACAGCTTGATTATTATGTTCAGTGAAATTGAAATACAGTGGACGGCTAGGAAATACAGCAATTTTGAATTTGTGTGTGTTTGTGTGTGTTTTTGTGTGTTGTTTGTGTGTGTGTTTGTGTTTTGGTGTGTTTGTGTGTGTGTTTGTGTGTTTGTGTGTGTTTGTATGTGTGTGTATGTGTGTGTAAGGATGTAATGTTTTAAGGTTATTCAGAATAATTTTTATTTATTTCTGCATGGGTGTGACAATGTGGTAGAGATGATAAGCTATCGCGTAGCTGTATGCATGCATGTATCAAGTGGGTTTGTTCTTTTAAGACACTGCATCAGACACTAGTAAGAGTGTACATGTACATTAAAGTCAGGAATGGGATTATAATCAATTACATTCAAACTATGGCAAAGTATTACATTTAGGTTGTTGGTATGTGATGTGTGTTGAGTATTTGGAGTATTCATTGTTTGTGTGTGTTTGTGTGTTTGTGTGTGTGTGTGTTTGTATGTGTGTGTATGTGTGTGTAAGGATGTAATGTTTTAAGGTTATTCAGAATAATTTTTAATTTATTTCTGCATGGGGTGTGACAATGTCATTAGCTATCGCGTAGCTGCATGCATGTATCAAGTGGGTTTGTTCTTTTAAGACACTGCATCGGACACTAGTAAGAGTGTACGTTAAAGTCAGGAATGGGATTATAAATCAATTACATGTGTGTTGGTTCGAAAGCCTTGAGTTTTTGGAGTATCCATTGTTTGTGTGTTTGTGTGTGTTTGTGTTTGTGTTTGTGTGTGTGTTTTTTGTGTGTGTGTTTGTATGTGTGTGTATGTGTGTGTAAGGATGTAATGTTTTAAGGTTATTCAGAATAAATTTTATTTATTTCTGCATGGGTGTGACAATGTGGTAGAGATGATAAGCTATCGCGTAGCTGCATGCATGTATCAAGTGGGTTTGTTCTTTTAAGACACTGCATCAGACACTAGTAAGAGTGTACGTTAAAGTCAGGAATGGGATTACATTCAAACTATGGCAAAGTATACGCATTACATTTAGGTAGTTGGTATGTGTTAGAAAGCCTAGAGTTTTTGGAGTATCCATTGTTTGTGTGCGTGTTTGTGTGTTTGTATGCATGTGTTTGTATGTGTGTGTTTTATGTGTTTGTGTTTGTATTTGTGTATGCGTTTATGTGTGTGTGTGTTTATGTGTGGGTGCATGTGTGTTTGTGTGTTATGTGGTTGTGTGTATTTTTTATGTGTTTGTGTTTTTGTGTTTGTGCGTGTGCATGTGTGTGTAAGGATGTAATATTAGCTTATTCAATAATTATTTATAATAATTTAGATATCTGGGTGGGGTGTGACAATATGGTACATGTTTTGAAATGATTAATATGGCATGTGAATATGCGTAGCTGCAAGCATGCACACATGCATGTATCAAGTGGGTTCGTTTAAGTCAGTAATGTGATAATAACAAACTATTGCAAAGTATTACATTTAGGTTGTTGGTATGTGATGCGTGTGTTGGTTCAAAAGCCTTGAGTTTTTGGAATATCCATTGTTTGTGTGTTTGTGTGTGTGATTGTGTGTGTGTGATTGTGTGTGTGTGATTGTGTGTGTTGTTTGTGTGTGTATGTATGTATGTGTATGTGTACGCATTTGTGTGATGTGTGGGTGCATGGGTGTGTGTTGTTTGTGTTTTTGTGTTTGAGTGTGTGTGTTAGGATGTAATGTTATGGTTATTCAGAAATTATTTGATAACCGGGTGGGGTGTGACAATATGGTAAGTGTTTTGAGATGATAAATATGGCATGTGAATTTGCGTAGCTGCATGCATGCATGTATGAAGTGGGTTTGTTCTTTTAAGGCACTAGTAAGAGTGTACATTTAAGTGGGATTATGATCAATTACATTCAAACCATGGCAAAGTATTACGTATTTAGGTTGTTAGTATGTGATGTGTATGTTGGTTCAAAAGCCTCGAGTATCACTGGAGGATAAATATTGTATTTGTTCAAACAACTGCTGGAAGAGAGGTTACTAGCTGGTGTGAATATAAAATGTATTGCCCTGTTGCTGCGAGAATGTGATGGGTAAAACATATTTGGTAGCCTGAAGGTTTAATCAGGTTACTAGGTATTTTCCAGTGTTGCATCAGTATTTAGGTGATGGGTAGGGTAACCTTACTGGGTGAGTATTTTGGATTGGACAACCACACAGTAGAAAGTAACAAAAGTACTAAACATGGGTTTTTAACAGCTATATTTTGTGAGTGAAGTTATTGGCTCATCCTTCCATGACAAAGTGACACGCTCTTTAGTGACAAACAGGCATATAAGCAGATTGCTTCCATTGCATGAGAATAATACTTTGGAAACACGCAAATGACTAGTATTAAAATACTAAGCTCTAACAGGAAGTATGTGAATGTTTATCAAAGATACTCAACCACCACCTACAACACCAATTTTTTTTAACAAACGGTATAAATTTGCATGAAACAACCAAGTCAGAATTCACTGACACTTGAAGATCATCTCAACATTACATTTAGATCTGAGAATTAGGTGGTATTATTTTACAAGTCATGCCCAGTTGTAAGCGCTAAAGAGGCATCCTGATGTCGGTGAAACTGCTCACTCTCTTTCTTAATGTACAACGTTGGTTTTAAAACTGATTAGACTTAGTCTTAGCACACATCACAGATTTGAACAGAAGTCACCATGACTCACAAATACACATACACACCAGTTGAGAGCCATATCTACAGTCCTATGACATTGAATACTGTTGAAAAGAATGCTCAAACAGTTCGGCACTTTTTTTCACACACACACACATTGGTAACTAAACAGCACACTAAGAATTAAGCCTTAGGCTTCAATATTAGTAGGTGCTATAGGCAGTATACACGCGGCTTCTCTAGTGTTACGGGCATATACCAGTTAGAGCTAGCTGAAAGGATGTATAGTTTGCTTGATGCATGGACTGCACCAATGTGTGCGTGTACCCGTAGGCCGTGCGTACATTGTATGCCAATAGGCACCCAGTCGTTCGTGCCTTTAACTCACCAACCATTTGCATCGAAGACACCCTCCAGTGTGGTTTTGTACTACGTAAGGCGAATGACAATGAATCTCGATCTCGTCCACAACACGTAGCAAGAACGCTAATTGGTGCGCACCGCCCGTATGAATGACCTACGGCGGGTGTATGTTTTCTTTTAGGAAGAGGTAGTAATACGGCAGCCACAGGTACGGTAGTATCTATGATTTCACAAGGATAGCTTAGATCTTTATAAGACTAAATAATAAAAAAACAATTAAAAATTAAGCAATTCGAGGGGGTGGGGCTCAGTGGCACGTGATAATGTGCAAGTTGAAGGGGGTGGAGCTAATATGGTCCGTTAATGGTTGCGTCACTAGTCTCGGAACGGGACCTGCGTATGTAATGAAGTGTAACAAGTGCGCATGCGTAACCGTGGTGAAATAGTTGTTGCCTCTCACTTTCAGTTTAAAAGGTGATAAAAATATGATCATTTTGCTTTTGGCTTCGAAACGTGTGTCTAAACATGGTTTCACTTTTAAAGTTGTTAATTTGTTGTGTTTATTAAAGTTAATTAAGCATCGTTAATAACTTGTAAATAAAATAATGTAAACACGTTTGCCTAACCTCAAGTTGTTAGTTTCTAAATATTAGATTTTTTTCAT
Source organism: Spongilla lacustris (assembly GCA_949361645.1). Taxonomy (NCBI): domain Eukaryota; kingdom Metazoa; phylum Porifera; class Demospongiae; order Spongillida; family Spongillidae; genus Spongilla; species Spongilla lacustris. Next base: position 6,506,575 of record OX442422.1, read on the forward strand.
ACTCCTATCAAAAGTTATTCCCGTTCAAAAGCATTGCGTTCTTTCGTGGACACCCGTGCACATAAATATTCATTCTATGGAACCTTTGCTTGTGAGGTCCCAACCCTCCTTCTGAACTGAAAATACAACATGCACGTGTCATTATACACCTCCTAACTCATAGTTCTAGTCCCAGACCCATTATTGGATAGATTACCAGCATGAAATACATGTATGTCCCTGCCTAAAATTAAATCGTGTTATATATTTTAGTATGATGATACAAACAGTTCATTTTAAGAAACATAAATGTACATGTAAATGTAGTTGTACACGCATGTGTTAATTCGAAGTTCTGCCAACTTTTTTTATTCACTCATACTGTGCATTATATGCCTTTCTTGCTCAGACAGTTAGTCAGAGATAATATTTTGCCCACTCCAGAATGGCCTTAATACTCCATTACACCTTGCTGCAAGGGAAGGCCATACTGCTTGTGTGGAACGTCTCCTTTCCACTGGTGGTATTGATGTGAACAGCACGAATAAGGTACGCGAATTGGTACATTGATGGTCCCTTAGGAACAGATGTACATATATGCACATGCTAATATGGGTATGTGGGAGTGCCCTTGTGACCAGGGGGATAACCTGTGATGTCTTTGCCAAAATACAAGCCTAAATAGTGAACTAGAAATAAACAGAATAAAGGCAGGTGCTAAATATCTTTGGGGGAAGGGGGTGGTTGTAGATTTACATCTACATTTGTAGAGCAGGCAACATCAGTTTGATCCAGGTTCGTGAGGTCACCAAATCATTGAGAAAATAGAGTTATTCTTTATGAAGCTTTATGAAACTAATTTCAATCAGCTTCATGCAGGTACATGTACGCATACTTTAAGATTGTAGCATTCAAGCAACATGTACGTTTACATGTATATGTATGTCATGAATAAAATACATGTACATAAAATATCATGTCACACTTTGATGTGTTATTGTGGACCCCCTCAACCCTTGCCGCTTCAGCCTCCCCTGCCAGCTTGATGTCAATTTGGGTGACACCATTACATTGCCCATGTACTACATGTATATACACTAAAACATTGTACCTACATGTGTACAACATATGCATGTACGTGCACCATTTTGACTAAACTATTATACCCACTCTAGGATGGTTATACTCCAATACTCTTCGCTGCATGGGGGAATGATGTTACTAGTGTGCAAAGACTTCTTTCTGTTCCTGGTATTGATGCAAACATTAAGAATGAGGTGAGTTGGTCCATTTATGAAATTGCATGCACAGGTGCATTAAAGAGGTGTTTGGCTGTAACATGCAAAGTCTCCCATGTCATGGGACCTCAATTTAATGAAATGAATAGTTCTAACAAGGTCAGTAGATAAAGAAGCCTCAACACAGGAGTGATATTTAGTATAATTTTATAACATAAAGTTATGGCTACATGTAGATGTACATATATGCTTATGCTTGTGGCAGAACTAATCTGCTTCAAACCTAACCCCCTTTTGGGTCGGAAGTTTTAAACAAGATTTCAACAGCATGGCACAAACTGGAACAAATCATACATAACAATGGCAAAGATCGACAAGATTCATGCATGTATACATGTACATACATGTACATGCATGTACATAAAAAATAGAAACAGCAAAAGAGTGATCCCCTGAAATGTGTACATATGTGTACATGTACTTGAATGTATAAGAGATGGATACAAATGAATTGGCCAGTAAATGAACCTACATGTACACAGCCCAATTTGCTATTCTAGTGATAAAGGTCATGCAGAACTCTGCTGTGTTTGTTTGAAATGTGTTTGCTTATAATGTACATATACATGTACATGGGCATTGCTAAGTGGCATGTTATGTTTCTATAGTCTACCATAGGCTTAGAGGTTAACTTTTAATATCAGGTCAGGTAACTAAAAGCATTATCTACGAGAAAGTGGTATATACATGTACAGGGAATGAAGGGTCTGTTATTATAATAAGGGAAAATGAAATAGTCCTTTATATGTACATGTAAATGACTTTAGAGCACACATTTTTCAGGACATTAGGTTTTCCATGTGCTAGATATAAGACTTCATCTTTAATATTTTAGACCGTTTTAAGATAATATATATAGGTGATGTAGGATTTGTAGACAGCAATCAAGTAAAAAGTAAGGATTACAGAAATTTTACATACATTCAACTACAAATGTTACAGAGCTACATCTACATTATTATTTACCTAGGCCTGAAATTGCTAAATGTAGTTCTGTAATCAATGTATGTATAGTTTTCGTAATCCTTTGTTTCCTTACTTCTAACTCAATTGCAGTCCTACATCAGCAATTTCATTAAATTTTTTCAGTCATTTTTATTTTACCTGACAGTGCCTCGGAGTGCCACGTATGTGATAAGATATGGATGGGGCAGCCATTTGTTGTTTACGCTCCGGGGTGTGCTTGTGTACTCTTTGCATGAAGAGCACTTCAGTGGTTTCATGCCGCCATGACAACTGAGGCTTCCAAGGCCAATCTAATCTGTTGTAGGCTAGTACAAACAAAACAAAGTTGGCGAAAGATTTAAATTGTGTACAACATAACTCTATCTCAGAAAGTGCCAAACAAATTTGTCAGTAAGGTTCTAACTTTGTCTACTGTAGTTCTTTTTCATAACTGCTAAGTTCAGTGGCAGATCTGGGGAGGGGGGGTTCACTGAAGCAAGGAAAGGTTTGCAGGTTATAATTATTAACTAAATTTATTATCAAATAGCAGTGCCGACATTAGATGACCCTACTCATATGAAAAAGGTTGGTGGCTTCTCCATTGTATGGGGCCTGAGTGGGGGAAAAATATTTACACAGCGTGCGTGTATGTAATTTTAAACATAATGATCTTATGGACATTTAAATAAAAAAGTATTTTATGCATAAAATGCGGGGTGGGGGGGGGGGAGGGGTTGGGGGTTAACGGCTGAAGACAAATCAGTTAATTTTCTGCTGATGCAACTCGCTGTAGCAACTGTTATGAGAGCTATCATTAAATGCAGAAATAGTTACAATGGGATGGCCTGGCCCTCTGACACTAGCCTGCCATATGCCACTTAAGGCCGGCACTGTGTAACTATACGCATGAATACAAATTGTTCAGGAGCTGTAGGGGTTAAATATAAATATAACACATGGATGTACTTGAAATTAAAACAACAAGGAACTGAAACAACAGGCAACAACGGGCAACAATAAAGTTAACATTCTTGGCTAACAACAATTAGACAGAAATATTAAAATGGGTGGAGGGTTCACAGGCATATGTGTGAATCATGGTAGATCTGCCGTTAGGCAGCTAACACTATGCTTCAACTGTGACAGAGATATGCATGCAACTTGATTATCAGAGCAAATATTATTTTATCAGATCCTGAAGTAGATGGAAACAAAACGTTTTTATTATTATTATTTTTAGATTCGAGTGTGGAAACGAGTGAGCAGTGAGCGTACACATGTAGGTCTATGATGGCTCAATCCAAATATGCTTGCTAAGGTCCAATTGAAGGTTAGAAGTTTATTAATTATGATTATTATTAATTGGGACCCATGCACAAATCTGGCACTGATTGCATGTACAGTGTTTCATGCACATGTACATGTTCATTTGGTATAAATGGAGTTACATCTATTTACTCATGCTTTTGCAAATTCTGTACCTTGCACATGCACCAGAAAGGATGTACTCCACTACACCTTGCTGCAAGCAGAGGTCATACAACCTGTGTGGAATGTCTCCTTTCCACTCCTGGTATTGATGTGAATATAGCATTTTCTGATTTGTTTTGCATTTCTATAGTGCCAACTTTTCAAAAGCCTTTATAAATATTTATTACAATAAAAGTTGTTCTAGTGCACATGTATGGGAACTGAGGGCATACTAATTTGATGACAAAGATGGATGTACAGTGTCAGGGTTCACGACCTACCACCCTGACAAAGGATGAAAAGAGACTGAATAGCGGGAGCCTCCAGGTCTAGAATGACGTAAATGCGGACCTTAATGCTATATATAATGTGTACTGTGCAAGTATTCCTTGGTCTGGTGCGGTGATGGAAATCTAGCAGTTGGGAGGAAGGAGCGGCGCGCAGGCTGCGGCTAGATTGGTCCTTCACATACATATACTGGGATGGGGAAATAGGAGGTTAGCAGCACATGTAGGGTGAGCGGAAGTATCATATTTGTGTGCAGGAACATGGCACTATACATCTCTACATTACGTACATATGTACATGTCACTGCAGCTGTTCTAGAGGGGCTGGTGGATTGCTTTTTTTTTAGTAGTGTCATGACCATTTGTGCATGATGATATCGGTATATAATACATACTTTCATCCATACACTTCCCTACCCCTCTTTTGTTCACTCTGTCTCATATGCTTATATGGCCACACACTCGGCCAACACTTTACACACTTGCACATATATGTACATTCCCACTTGTCTCCTACAAACCAGGGTGTGTATTAATTAAACTATGTATTTCAGTTGCATGCTCAATCTTCAGAAGCATATCTGTCATCACACATGCACATACATGTATAAAGGTAATGTTCACTGATGCCACTTTGTAAATCAGTCACAATCACTGTGATTATTTCCAAAGCCGCATTTGACAGCCTTTGCATTTCCAACCAGTGTCTTGGCACAAAGAAAACATTTGGCCCTCTTACATTCTTTACAGGAACAGGGATGAGATGCTGTCCTAAATTGCAACCCCACCTTTCAGACCCGTAATGAATTATTTTAACATTCACCAATTGAAAATTCCGAGCAAAAGAGATTACTAAAAGCGCTTGAACACCTGAAAGGCAAAAAAGCAAACCGAATAGATATCGCGATCCGCATTGCACGGTAATCGTAATTAATAGTCACATGTATATATATTTAGTTATTACATGGTACATCAGTGCAATTTTACTTCCGTAAGCGCGTGGTGCTTACTTGCGTAAGCAAGAGACGCCTGATGTTTTGTCCTTACAACTGTACTCTTTACATAAATAACAAGCAAAAATAGCTTCTGTACTGATGACAATGCCGATTCTAAAAGAAAGCTTACGAAGTTCAGCGCCTCGTAACCGCAACAATGAAATCTAATTGTGCGTAACTGACCCGCATTATCTTGAAAACAAGCTTTCTGTGGCATTTTCAGTCAGCGCAGAGGATTTTAAAATCTACTCCACGTGATTTAAAAAGATCGCTATAGCGATTCTTGTTCTGTGATAGGGGAATCGATTTTCTTTTGCGTGAAAGTACTCGTCTCTATGCAACCAATATGGCATCAAACTACAATATCACACTGCACTCTAAAGAACAGAACAGGGCATTTATAAAAACCCTTACTCAAATATGCAGTTTTCTTACTTTAGAAGTAAGACGATTAAATGATCCTATGCGGGATCATCGATTTTAGAGTAGTCTAACAACTCTAATCCCTATGGAGTACCTGTGGATTAAATCTGCAAGCCCATCCCAGAAAACTGTTTCAAGATCCTTATTTGATGATTGTACTACATAGATCCAGCAATTCATATCATCTTGAACTGCTAAATTAGTTGATTCATGACGATATCATTAAAAAGCGTTGGGCTTACAGCGCTCCCCCAGTCTCTCTAGCTGGGCGGGAGAGGTACCGCCTCCCGCACCCTCCCCCACTTTACTCATCAACCCGGGCCCCTCTTTTCTGCAATCCTGGATCCACCTCTGGATCGTTCCCAGTCTCTGTGGAGGAGTTGAAAGGAGAAGTTCCACACAAGTATACGTAGTTGTTTGGGTCACAAGGCGGAATAGGAACCGATTAGCGCCGTCGTGTTGAGTTCTTTTTTTTTTTTTTTCCCATGGATATGGATACAACTTAACCGGATATATATGTTTACTTATTTAATGGGTTACTTAATGCAGCATCAGTATAGTGAAACAATGATGTCATCGAGCTCGAGGTCATGTCATGGGGCATCCTGTACATTTGCTGGCGCTCCTTCACCCTGTTTTTTGTGTACCTTGTGCATGAGATCATACATTTAAGTGCATCCGTCCACCATGCATTTGTGTGTGCATGTGTGTTGTGTGCGCGCGTGAGTGCGCCGGTGTGTTTGTGTGTACCGGGGTATGTGCTTCAGAACACACATGATCCGCAGATGCAGGGACAGGCTGAGCCACACGAAGCTTCCGAGCCTGATGAAGCTTCAGAACACATGCACAGGACCCCCCCCCCCCCCCCCCCCCCCCCTTTTTTTAATTATTCCTGTATGCATTGTATGTATCCGTGTTGTGTTGACAGATCAAGGATTTCGGGAAGGGGGAGTCTCACAAGCGGAGGAGGGTACTGGAGTGCTGATACATGTAGAATAAAGATCCCCCAAGAAGCCTGGGGCGGAGCCTCAGCCGCTTTTCGTATTTTTTTTAGCATGCATGCATTATTTGATAACTGTAAACCTCTCCTCATAACATCATTGATTTCTTTTACTATCATGATTACAGTTCTAAAGATTCCAAGTACACAAAGCACAATTAATACTTTTCTTCTAATTCTTTCATCAGCGAATTCAAAGGTCTAGTCAGCTGGGACATTATCATTTAACAGGGATCTTATATAGCGGTGCACTCGATCCATACCTCTCCTACATCATTTTCTTCTCACACTATACATGTTTATTTCATCAGATTTGTCGTCTTGCTGAACCATGCGTCGCTCTTTTTATAAAGAAAATAGCATTCAGAAGAGATGCTGTATATTCCAGTCACCACAACTGTCTGCAATAATAGTAGGAACTGAACGACCTTCTTTAGAAACTTCATCAAGCTAGCAGAGGTTTGAGGTATTGGTAATGTGCTTAACAGCTTGATCTGCTATACTTTCCAGCTCTCACACATATCGTTGCAGGACCAGAGTGAGGAATTTTAAGATGCAAGTGAGTGAGTTGCAACAATATATATAGCCGTAGTCAATTTAGCATTACTAAGCTCAGTTAACTTCACAGAAACTGTCAGCACACACAATATCCATGCACAGATGCAGTGACAGAGCTAGTCTCGCAAGCCAGACGTACTTCGACGTACCATACTAAGACGTGGACTGGGGACTAGCACGAGTAGTACGTCTGGGGACATCGGCCACTAATTATTTATTCCGACACAAATTCCAGCACACCCAATCAGAATACAGCTTACATAATGTCATGTGACTTCTAGCGGTTTTGTTGCATTCCTTAATATGGCCGAATCGGCAATTCTGGAAGCTGTACATGCAGCTGGGCTATTTGCAGTTCGGCATAGGAATTGTCCGGAAAGCACTTTTCTTCTAGGCAGGGACGTTCGTTTTGCTACCCTTAGGTTCCGACTGGCAGTGGCACACTTGTGGTCTCTTCGTACCCAGACCCAGCTTACGAATGTTTGGGTCTTGGTACGAGAGTATTTTTTTCGACGAGCTCAACAGATAAGTCCGTAGTTAATGAAGGAACAGGTGAGGGCTATCACTGAACGTGGTATCCGCTACTACTTACGCTGGTGAAACCGGTGTAGCTGTAAATAATATTTTGGGAGGTACATGTAAGCACCGGGTTTTGAACCGTGTTTCTATCTTCCTTCGTTGGTCAGGCTTTTCTACCACCCACGAGGCTTTTAGTACGCCGTTGAGCCATGAGTTCAATATGCCTTGCATGTGACTTAGGATTATGAATAACATATTTCATGTGACGCGGTTGTGTGATTAAATTCCAGATAGCAGTTTGAATATGCATTAGTGGCCACGTACTATTCGTGCTAGTCCCCAGTCCACGTCATAGTACGTCTGGCTTGCGAGACTATGACAGAGCTTCAGAACAGACATCATTATTATTGCTTTTTTTTTTTTAATATTACACAAATAATAAAACATTACAACAAAGCATTACAACAAAACCTATACAAAAAACTCTTTATCTTCACTGTCCGCCCCAACACGGATCGATACCGGAAGCTGCATTGCCCCGTTTGGACGGCAACTGTTGGTTTAATTATTAATTATGGTTATTATAAATATTAAAAAAAAAAAAAAATTCAAAACGTCACGTACCTAGACCAACCAAAATAATTTGGAGACGCCCCTAATAGAAGCCAGTGTGGATTGCGATGAGAAAACTCTTCATTCCTATTGAATTGGTGCATCAAAGCCATATACAATGTAGACCACAGACACACTTTTTACCTTAGTATTATAGCGTATAATACCTAATTTCACAGTATGATTTAGCTCGAACACCTGCATGATCATGAGATCCATCTCATTCATTTGATCACTTGCTTAATTTCCATTCGATCACGCAGCCCATGCAAATTTAATTTTCGTCTCTTGAAGGGTCTTGGATTACCGCCTTTAGAACCCCAGGCCGCCACTGTGTTAAAGCTGCAGCGATGTACATGTAAGGATCTTTCCGTCTAAATTTATTCTTTAAAAATTATTTCCCCGGTAGAAAAGCTGGTGAGATGATGCTTGTACATGTATTTTAAATCGGGAATAATTTCAAAGTCGATGTCGTGTGTTGCAATATCAATTCCTTCAGGTCTGAGAGCCGGTTGTGATGTGTTCCCGCATTTGTGTTGATTAGTCAAAGTATGTTGATGCGTATACATGTAGTTCGATTATGCATGATTAATTTAGTACAAATTTCACTGGATTAACGTTAACCTCTGTAGTTATGAATTCATATACCCCCCCCCCCCCCCCCCCCCCCCCCCCTCAATTGCAACCCTCACGTTATGTCGATCGTCATGCACCATGCACCCACGCAAAATGGCTGAAGCAATTCTAGGAGTTCGTATAATCCTGTTAGACATGCAACAGCAGACACGTATACGTAGTCGTATAGATAACACCAGACACTATATGTGTTACTATATAGCAAAATAGGCATGGAGAAGTGCCAAGAGTTGGGTTGTGAACATGTAGGCGTAGCCTGACCAATTAAGGCCGGGCTAAGCCCAACTAGTTATTGTTATACCTATAATTACAATATTTCTTACTAGCAATATAATAATTATTATACATGTATATGTACATATGTAGCGGTATGAATGCATGGCGTGGTTATTAGTGGGTTGTTAACATGTTAAATCACCACTCTCGCCTTTGAAACGTGGTTTAATACTGCATGCAACTTCCAAAATGGCAATTATTAAGATCTCTCTACACTTTCACACCGAGATTGAGTTAAAACAAAAGGGACACTCGCAGTGTTCTGTTTTGCCCCGCTCGCTAGGTCCTGCATTTCACCATAGATATTGGAATTAATGGATTGGCAACGCTACACGTATTGCGTACTGTTACGCCTTTAGCTTGAACTCGGGTTTCTCGTCTTTCTGGAGGATTCCGTTGGTGCGTGTTAGTTTTGATCATCGAAAGTCCTATTCAGGTTACTGAATTGACTTCTTATCTAGTTCTTTGTGTCCAATTCTTAACCTTTTCGTTACCACATGTAAGTTATGGCGTATAAGAGTGGTTTGGGGGTTTTAGTAGCAATACGCCGTTGGTAAGAAGCAAAACAAAAGTTGCTTGCATGTGGTGCTGTCTCATGCTACGCGTGTCGTAGGCCTGTTTTGAAGCTTAAAATAAAAACGCTTGACCCGTAGTAGTGGGCCGTAGGTCGCGGTTTTAGCATGATTATGAGGCAGTTTTGTGGGGGTGTTAGCTTCTGACAGGAACGATGTGTAGCATTAACGCTCCTATTTGCATGTTTCGCTATAAGCTTTGTGTGTCGTGAAGTGGTTAGATGGCTGGAAAGATGTTTCGTCTTGGCAACATGCCAAGAAAAACGAAAGGCTTTCAACAGTCTTGTTCATCAAGAAAAAGCGAGTGGAGGCCTAAAAAAAACGTCTAAACAGTGTTTTGAAACCATCGAGCTTTATTCACCTCCCTTAAAGCTTTCTTAGGTCGTTCTGAAGTTTCCAAAAGCAGGGGATCTTCAAGTATATCAGCTTCAGCCATAATTTTTTATTACGTGACCGTGTCGAGCATCAAACCAATTTTTCACGGGCGTTGCCAATCCAGTAATTCCAATATCTATGATTTCACAGCGGTACATCTTATGAATAGGAGCAATGGTTCGTTATTATAATACGGGGAATAGACGTACCCTGCAGCTTTATTTATAGTTGCAACTATAAAATTGTCACTACTAATGTACAATTGTTATGACATGGCATGCTTAGCGGGAACTGTGCGGGAACCCACGTTCCGGTGGTTCCCCGGCGCTGGACGTTCGTACATTAACTTGCTAGAATGATGGGGGAGGATGTAACGTTAACAATTATACGTGCCTACTCTATAATGACGCCAAATTTTAGGTGGTATGCATGTGAGCTGGGGAGATGGCGCCAGCCACTATCAGCACGTCGATATACCTTGGGTCCGTCCCACCAGTACGCCAATGCTCCGGGGACCTACTCCGTCACTGCTCAGTACTGCAGCACTTCACCTAATGGCCAGCGATGCTGCGATGAAGTCCATTGCCAGATCAATTTTGCCAATTGATAATTGATGACCAGTATTATATAAGAATGAATATATTAATTAAATGTGATTTGCATGCATGTAATTAACGTACTGAGATCTTATGTGCTCAAACATTCGCGCTGCAATGCGATCACTGATTAAAGGGGCGGTCTAATGATAACATTGATAAGGATTTGAACGACTGACACTGGTGCTTTGTAGGGGAAGGACGTGCAGCGTCACCGCGTGGTTATCTAAGACTGATCATGATGGAATATAAATCTGGTAATAATCCTTGAAGTGTACATACATGTATGGTGCAGTGACTTTGCTCACAACACCACTCTATAGCCTTGGCTTGTGCAGAGGCTAAGGTCTCCCACTGAACATTTTTTTACTTTGGCATCTTTATATTTTTCGTTTTTTTGGTTTGTGTAGTCTATGTATTATTGTTGTAGAATTTTAGCTTTTGATATATTAGAAAACAAGGAAAAAAAAACTTTGTGTTAAAATCATGTATACTTAAATTATTATTCCTGAAATCAGAATTGGCCCATGGGGTCTGCATAAAACAGGCCAAGTGATGTCCGGAGTATTACAAACATGTGTATAGAGCACATTTACATGTACATGTACACATCATACCACATCATTCCCCGCAAACCACCGCGATCGAACTCAATGGCAAAATCTATTTTGGGGTCCAGCATCAATATCCTACACCATGCAGATAATATATAGACCACAGTATATTTTATGATGTAATTTAATTAATTACTGATGGTCAAGTGTGACACTTATTTTACTTTTTTATAGTTGTTTAGTTTATAATATAATATGAATATTCATATAGAGCGCGGCGTTTTATTTTTTGTTTTATTACACTGCAGCAAAATATATACAGTCGCACAGCTAAAAACAGCAGTATAGTACTATCAACAGCATGTAAGCACATATACAGTAGCGCTCCATTCGCTGTTATACTAATGGCCAAAGGCCAACACTAGTGCCAACAGCACTGCACCGCTCGCTCCTGAAGCTAGCGCTCCAACAGCAGCTGATGTTGTAGACAGAGTATTGCATGTCAGTACCGGAGGAGTAAGCAATGGCTGAGAAAATGCAGTCTGTTGGAGGGATATGCATGCATGCATAGGATATATAACAGTAAATTAAACAATGTCAGCACTCACTCCATTAGCATTGTAGCACACAGCATTGAAGTAACCATCACTGGTCGCCTTTTGAAAACTGCTAATCTGTGCCTGGTTCCATTGAAGTGAACCATAAGTTCTCATAAAGCCATTGCGATATAAATTTGCAAGGCTCTCAGTTGGATTAATAGAAGTGAGAAGAGTGTTTAATGCCACTATATTTTGTGGTCTGATGATAGCGGGAGTATGCATGTATATAATTGTACGTGCGACATGCATGATGTGATTCAAGCTCACGAAAAGTAATTGTAAATGAAGTCTTCATACGCGAAGGGATGTGTGACACTCTCACAACTCGCAATGCTACTGCGTGGATAGTAGAAAGCAAACGAAAGACACATCTCATCTGTAGTTGCCTCTCCACCCTGCATTACATGTACATGCATTTGTAAATCTCCTGTGCTGCATGGTTTAGAAGGGGGGGGGGGGGGGGGGGGAGGGGGGGGGGGGGGAGGGGGGGGGGAGGGGGGGGGGGGAAACTCACAAACGTTAAGTTATTTCTGGTTGTTGTGTTGTATATGCAGTTGACCTCCAGTATGTCACCCTACAAGGGTGTATTATATATGCTGTGGTGCAAGAAGCCACTACTTACAGGTAAAACAGTCACACTGTAAGGCAGGGTTGTAATCTGCTGAAAGTTGAAATCATACTGGAGGTTCTGGTCAATAGGGGGCAGCTCCTGATATGCTCCACATGTACTGTTCCATCTCATGTGGCGAAGGGTTATCCCAGTACCTGTAACAATGCAAAACTGATAAAGAGAAGGAATTGGAATACGTACACAAGTATGCGCATGCATGTACATGCTCAAATAAATTGTTTTACAATGCACATACATACATGTATAAACATACAAATACTTTCTAAGCTTCTGTACTGTGCGTGCATGTACCTGCAAGATGAGAGTGCAATAGATTTGCAAATATGGTGATCCCAGTAGGTGGAATGAACTGAAGCATGTAGAAAATAAAAAATTAACCATTTCAGTGGCAAAGTTAGAACATGCCCGTTTACCATAACACACTTACATCAGCAGTGAAATCAGAGGTGCACCATCCGTAAACATTAAATGCAGAGGTCATTGGAGGTATGATCAGGAATGGAGATGTAACCACTCCAAGAGTAAGTACCCCTGCCTCATTTATAGGAATTGTACTTGTATATATGAGAGAAAGCCCTGAGCTGTCAACAATGTCTGCATGAGGGCAGAATTTCAAGTCATGATATGTTACAAACAAAAAAGTGGTTTTCCATAGACCTACTTGAGTCCAGGTCTGGGTTGTTGTAATGCACCTGCATCATAACGTACAGCTGTTGGGGACCTCCCAGGCCCAAGGATATTCCCTCTGGATATGCAAAATCCTAGCAACCAGTTCAAATGGATTGGTTATAATTATTAATAATAATATTATACATATAATGCTATAATAATAATATTCATCAATCTGTCTATACAAGGTGCACTTGTAATTCGCCTCTTTGATTAATGTGAGCAGATAACCTATGTTAGATGCACAAATATATATTTATGTGATATATTGCACCTCATAGATCACATTCAATCTTCATTGTCATTTACTCTAGGTTAAATCCAAATTGTCATAGTTGTACCAGTACTATCATCAACAGTCATACCATGTTTACATGCATCTATTGGTCTTACCTGTCCACCAACAGCCCATCCAGCTATTACTTGTCCAGATGCGCAAGCCATCATGGTGGGAGTGGCAGCATTGAAACATTCGTACCCTGCTCCAAGGTCAGTAGTATCGTTTAGGGACACACAAAGGTACAGAAGGATGTGATGTACACGCATTGTGTTGTTAGCAGTGGAGTCAATGATAGGAGAGAACTATAGAAGGGGGGCAATTATATTACCATTGAAATCAATTAATAACCTGCATGTGATATTATAAATATGCACAGTCACTAAACATTGTATTTTTATATGGTAATATGGCCATTGTGAAGTTATAATCACACAAGGTATTACAAAACATTGTCTCTGAGCCTGGAAAGTTGGTGATGCATAGATTCCAGCATTTGGCTGCACTATAGACCAGCAGTAAATGTATATACATGTATACTTATGTTGCTAAATGCTTGTTCCCTCCTTTTTACACAATGCACCATTGCCTTTAAATCCTATATTTCACCAACTTTCTCAAAGAGAATGTTTATCTTGTTTCATTCTCTTTTTTGAATATTGCATAACAATATACATACAAATTAGGACAATTGTATGATACAAAGCATCAAGTTCCAACGGTGTTATTAAGGGATCAGCTTTCGGAGGTATGCATTAATTTAATTGGACCCTATTTAAATTTTGTTAGCAAGTACATGTAGATCAGGTTCTAATTATACTTTTGAATGATGATGCCATACTATTATCACAATAACAAACATGCAAATAAGAAATGTAGCCAACTGGATTCAATACAAATGCATTGTGTGACTTCAGCTAAACCGTCAAATTTTCAGTTTCAAGTGGAAATAAATAATTAATGTGCACAAAAAGAATGAATTCCACCAACAGGAGTATTTCTCCGCTACATGTACTTGTGGTATAGTGGATAATCTCATGCATTTAACGTCGACGTCAGTGTCATAGTTTAGTGTGGAATAAGGTCAATAAACAGCTATAAATACGACGAGATAAGTATCATAATTCAAGCCACATGCTAATAAAATGTTACAATTGCTAAAATGACGCGTACAATATATACGTACACAAGTTAAATTGGCAATGCACATCTACCCATGCATATTTTAAATCATGCGTGGACACACGTCCGCCATCACATAATACTGATGTTAGCGTACCCTTCATGGCATATGCCGTGCATGATTTATATATATATATTGCGACTGATAGGATTACGGCGTAAAATGATATTTTTAAAAAACTTTTTTTCTACTCTTATAAGCGCCTTCAGTGATAAATTTACAGCTACCAAGTGCGAGGTGTGAATGAAAACAAGGTGAAAACAAAGGAATAAACAGATCATGTTAGTGATATGGTGTGATACCTCGACAATGTAGCGTTTTTGGCTGAAGTCGTCTGGAAGCTTGTAGCCTGCGCACCAATATGTTGTCAGCACTGGCGGTATTGTTATCTGATAGCAAATATTCAGCACACAATTAAAATGCAAAAATTATGTACATATACATGTTTAAGATTCAGGCTTACATTTTTGATGGCCAGGGTAAGATTTTTGGCGTCAGCGGGTAAAGCCGGCATGTTAACTAGTCCCCCGAGTAGATTCAGGCTAACAGTCCCACGATTGATAGCTCCGTGGTATTGCGGGATTAGCGTTACTGGATCGTGTACGCCCCAGCTAAAAACCACCCTCGCAGTATTGGCCTATCAGTTAAAAAATAAATTTTAAAAACATCATATGCATCCAGTAGTATAGTGGGCTAGTAGCTACAGTAGGTCCTCAGGTGGCTAGCTAGTGACACTTATATTGCGAGTTTAGCGGTGCATTAAAAACGCTCTCACCATCACATCCCTGTCTCTGCTGTCGCCGGTGACCCACTTCCTAGTAAAAGTCAGGTTGGTCCAACCGTTCGCCGCGTTACCCGACAGCAGAGGCCAGTCCTGGCTTGGATCGATGGATGGCAGTACCTGAGCGAATGCGTATCGATCCTGTATAAACAGAGATGAAATGAAAATTGGCATGCCGTGATTCGATTTTTTTTTCCCCCATGCACCGTTGGCTCACAACTAACTTGCAAATATGCTCCTGTGCTGTTAACCCAGCCAGTCACCACATCAGAGCCGACCATCCCTCCATCCGGGGATAGACCGAACCCGACCCATCCCGTCGTCTTCACTAGCACGTTGAATGTGATGGTCTGCTGAGCGACATCGAAGGTCCATTGGAGCTGGTAGAACGGTTGACCGAACGAATCTTTGGACAAAGTTGCAGAGAAAGGATATTGCGTCCCCAACGCCAGGGGAAATAGTAGTGCTGGCACCAGTCGCCACATTGGTCTTGATTTATTTATTTTATTTATTTTATATACATGTAGGCCTACATGTACATGTATATGTACACGTATAAAAACACGTACATGTATAATATATACCAGATCCGGGGTGTAATATTGTTGTATCCACGTATATTGTGTACATGTACGTACACTTTTCGCCCCATGATCTGCACTTTGGTCTAAATTAGGCTTATATTGGGATCCAATGGTGGACAGCTTTTAAGTTCCACCTAGCTGACCTGGGGCTACGGTACCACTTCAGTACAGACACAGAGGTAATGTGTCGCCGTACGTAACCAAGCATGCGTGCACGGTTGTGCTATTTTAATATCATCATGCTGATTGGGACAGCATGATGGCCTTAATTTGGTTTCCTAATGTACCTCCCTTTTATCTTCTGTCATCCTGAGTGAGAGGACAGCAGGAGTTCATTTCATGGGTTCCTCTTCATCTGACACTTATTATTTAACACAATAAACACAAAAATTTCACACTGAATCTCTGACCTATCTTTGGGCCATTGGCTAGAGTCTAATTTTTTTTTTTGTTTCCCTTGTGTATGTTGTGTGGTCATCTTTTGATATTTTTAATGTCTTCATATTGTTACGGGGGCCTTAGTCTAAATAGAGCCCGATACCTGAAACTTTTTTTGTTTTTAAATTTAGAATGATGTAATAATAATAACAA
>OX442422.1:6523184-6619833 GCA_949361645.1 Spongilla lacustris
CTAGGATTCTTGGTATGCCCATTCCAAATTTCCCATGGTAGGTAGTTCACAAAATTGCGTATTCGGGTCCATAATTAGATGATCTAAAAGTATGTCACAAATTGGACTGGAATTTGTGAAAGTTTGAAAAGTATACATAGAAGCGTAGAAACTTGCTCCGTTACGTGAGCGGTTTACCTGACTTCATTGCTCGATCGAGGAAGGCTATCGATTGTAGAATGCATTGCAATAGCCTAAATTCAAGCTACTTCACGATCCATCGATATCAGGCGCTTTAAAAAAATCTTGCAAATGAGTCTTGAATTAGTCTTTTGATGCACTATCACAGGATAGTTTCAGGAGATTTGGATGGTGCCCAAAGGGTGCTATAATGGCCTAGGCATTTTGTATTGGCCTGCTTAAAAGCACCTATCATTTTATTTGAAATCACTATTTTTACGCTTCAGTCTATAAGATTTCATACATACAGAGCATAACCAAGTAGCCCTTTATTATAACACAATGTGTTTTGTTAATGTTGTGACAATTCTATTTATTACACACCTTATTCTTTGCAGCACATAGTTGTGAACAACATCCACTTGAAGTCTTAAGAGAGTAGTTTATGTTTATTGTTTTAGAATTGCAATAAGATGGTGCCCACACATAGATATTATCAAGCCCTTTATTCATATTCAATTTTATGCATATTCATACATGAACTAAATAACGTTCAAATCTGCTTTGTTGCTATTCAGAATGAAGATTGTTCTTGATCTAGAATGTCTCATTGAAGAGTACATAAATAAGTCAGCATCAGTGGTACCCTTACAGCTCCTGCAATAATAAATGGATTAGCGTTGTACATAACTGAACTAACCCAAATGAAACAGCCAATGTAATTGACAACGGAGCAAATCAGCCTAAACGCATAAGAATCATGCACCCTTTCTAGAGATTTGAATGGTGCTGTTTTTATTTGTAAATCTTCCATTTAGACTTCCATTTGATATAATCCCCATAGAACATGCACATATCTATCCTTCTCTTTCAGATTTAATACTCATGAGAGCAGACAACCAAGCATTTCCTTTCCCATGTCAACTAAAGTTAGGCTGAAGTAAGGCAGTTAAAAAGATCACTGGTTGCATTGAGATATTCTTATCGGAGTTATTGCAGATTCAAAATATCTTCTAAAAATAAAGAACAAAAGTTGAAAAAATAAAATAATGAAAGAATGTAAAATGAAAGCTGTAAATAACTAGCATCAATTGCAATTGAAAGAGGAAGTACATGGGAAAAAACTTGAAGAGCATAAATACTAAAAGTGATGAAAAATTATATTGTTTCTAGTCGCATAAATCAGATTTGGACTTTGGAGTACTCAAAATTGATATGCAGAACGCATTTAATCTTGTCTCTCGCCAAGCCATCCTAGATGAGTGTTTAGCTAACTTTCCTGAGCTTCTGCCTTGGGTAGTGTGGTGCTACTCCCAACACCCTACACTGTGGCATCCATTGGGGGTGCTTCACTCTGCCTCTGGGGTCCAGCAGGGAGACCCTTTGGGCCCTTTGCTGTTCTCCATAGTCCTGCAATCTATTCTCAAATCTTTTTCTGAGGATGCACAGTGCAATTCCTTAGATTTTAACTGTTGGTACATAGATGATGGTGTTCTTGCAGGGGACACTGCTGCCTTAGTTAAGGCAGTACATCTATTAGATACCTATGGTTCTACTAAGGTTCTGCTTCTGAATCCATCCAAATGCCAGCTGTATGGACCATGTGATCCAACACGTTTTCATTGTTCCATTCCCCATCAGTCGGCACTCAACTTTGACATCCTGGGTGCCCCCATTGGCGACGACGACTTTTGTGCCTCTTTCATTGAGAAACGACGGTTGTCAGCTTGCAAACTTTTGTCACTGCTTCCAAGGCTTTGCAACCCTCAGCTGTCTTTAGGGATTCTGAGGCAGTATGCCAGTTTTTGTAAATTGGCTCACCTGGCCCGGTGCACTCCACCTACCTCTGCCGTGCTGGAATTGCTTGCTAATTTTGACAATGACGTGCTCCATTGCCTTGAGCATTGTACTGAACTTCAGCTTTCACCAATGGCTAGTCAGCAAGCACAGCTCAGTTTTGTCATGGAGGTTTTGGCCTCCGCTCCCTATCTTCCCATGCTACAGCTGCCTACATCGCATCGGCCAGTATTTCTCTCTCAGGAGCTTTTCCACCCACCACCGAATTCACCCATTTACAGACTGCTATTGCAATGTTAAATCAGCAGGTCACCGAAGGAGAAGCTTTGACAATGGTTTCAGTCCTCCTTTCACCACCCAGGCAGCATTTACTCTCAGAGAAAGTCGAGAACCTTGCATTGAGTAGCCTCTTACACAATACTACAACAGCAACTATAGCCCGACTGTTAGTAGAGTCAGTCCCACAGGCTCATGCGTGGTTAAGAACAGTGCCATCCCCAGGCCTTGGACTAGCACTTGAACCTGACGAAACCCACATTCTTCTGAAATGGTGGTTGGGCCTTCCCCTCTGTAATTTGGAAGAAACATGCCCCTATTGTTCTAGCCAGCTTGACTCCCTGGGACACCATTCTTTAACTTGTCGCTATGCCGGGGATGTGGTGACACGACACAACTGCATACGTATTTGTATTGCTGACTTTTGCCGTCGTGCCCACCTTTCTCCTCTTTTGGAGCAAGGTTGTGGTATTGGTCCAGCCAAAGACAGATCACGCCCAGCTGACATTTTGATACCAAACTGGTCACTGTCTCGATCTGCAGCATTTGACATCAAGGTTATACATCCCCTCAATAATTCATTGATATCAGATGCTGGTCAGACCTCAGGTGCCTCAGCTGCAGCGGGTGAACAAGAGAAATTAGAAAACAATGCTTTGGGTTATATGGAAAGAGGTTCGATATGTGTCCCTCTCGTAGTGGAGGCATATGGAGGCTGGGGAATCACTGCAAAAGAAACATTATCAAGAATTGCTAGGCGTTTGGCCATCCACTCCCACTCATCCAATACTGAAATGCTAAATGCAATATATTGTTGCCTCGGCACTGTTTTGATGAGGCAAAATGCCCGAGCCCTCCTGGCTCGATCGGCATCATTTTCATGACTCAGTTGTATGTATATAGTTTAGATTTTTGTGCTTTTCCTGTTGTCGCATAAAGTAATCTATTGCTGTTTGGAGTACCGTGTACTTATTGGTAATACATTTCCAGTTATTGTTTCAAGAGAACTGGCATGTTTAAGCCTACCTGTTCCATCCACAGTTAGTTATTGTGCATATGAACTTGGAGTGCATGCAATTTTAAAAAGCGATCTAAACAAGGAGAAGTAATATATAGGCCTAATGGAAAAGATATTACTTTCTTGGGACCTCATGTTTGCTACGTAATGCACGCACTCTATAATGGAAACCTTTGTAACGAAATCTAAAGTGATTGAAAAACAGATGAAGCATAGTAAGAAGGGGAGAATGTTACATATGGGCTACTTGCAAATTATCCTGATATTAACTTAAAAGGACTTAAATTCCATGAGCCTCTTGCATATACAGTGATGATTTTATCATTGCTATGAGTAATGTATAGTAGTTCCATCTGTCTAGAGTTTGTTTAAAGAGTTTAAATCTTAATCTTCATCTCACTGCGCACATGCGTATATTATATGACACATGACCCATATCCAAAAATAAGTGGTCAAAAGTCAGAAGTAACACTGTGCAAAAACTTTGTTATACGATAGCATATTCTATAGCGTACATTTGAATATACACCTTAAATATACACACCAGCGTATAGAACTGTCCAATAATCGAGTGTTAATCTTTTACGCATGCGCACACACATACATATAACGATTATTCCACAACTCCCCCCCAAAGTCATTGATTCTCCTGGTATCGCACTGGGCAGGAGATCTTGGTCCCCGTTTTTGACCGCGTCATTATAGGGTCCCGGACCGGCGCCTGAGCAGGTACATGTAGCTCTGGGATGACATCTTGTTCAGCTTCTTGAGATGGCTGGTGTTCGGCATCAGGTCTTCCTTCTCTGTCTGGAATTGTTATCAGGTGTCTGCTGCTTCTTCTAACTTGCCCAGAAGGGGTACTGACGAAGTAAGACCTTGGAGTATCTGCCGACCGCATTACCTGTCCTGGAACTGGATCACCATCACCACCTCCAGCCACCCACACCTCCGAGCCATCACTCAAGTCTGGTCTCCCATGTGCTCGGTGACGAGTATCATAGTTATCCTTTTGTTTGTATTTGTATCTTCCATGCAGTACTTTCAATGATTCCATATGAGGCCAGTTGGGAATAAACTGTTTGGGTAATTGTGGGACTAGTGTTCTGAGCCTACGCCCCATCAAAAGCTCTGCTGGACTATACCCACACCAGGGCATAGCTGTCGTTCTATAACTCAACAGACTTAAGGCAGGGTCATCCCCGGCACTCAGAAGTCGCTTTGCTGTCTGTACTGCCCTCTCGGCCTGCCCATTACCCTGAGGATAATGTGGGCTGCTCGTGACATGCTCAAACCCATAGGACACTGAAAATATCTTCATCTCTCTTGAAGCAAACTGCGGACCATTGTCACTTATAAGTCTTTCAGGGATGCCGTATCTTGAAAAGATCCCCTTCAGAACAGAGATAATTGTACCTGAGGTAGTAGATGACAACTTTACAACTTCTATGTAGCGGGAAAAGTAGTCGACCAACAACAGATACTTGATGCCTTTGAGCTCAAATAGGTCAGCTCCGACCTTTTGCCAGGGATAATCAGGTAGTTCAGATGCAATCATTGGCTCCACAGGAGGGGTAGATCTCTTAGAGCACGTGTAACACTGCTTGACAAAATCTTCAACTTCGTTTGAAACCCCAGGCCACCACACTGCTGATTCCACCCGAAGTCGACACTTAAGGATCCCCTGGTGTCCCTGGTGAATTTTCTGCATTGTTTCCTGTCGCAAACCTTGAGGAATCACAATACGGCTTCCATACAGTAGGAGATCATCATGCAGTGTCAGCCTTCCTCTCACCGTCCAGTAAGACTTCAGGTTAGGTGGAAGCTTAGTTTTCGCCGGCCAGCCAAATTTGCAATAATTTATCAGGGCTCCCGTATCACTATCAGCGGCTTGAGCATGGCGGTATTTGTCAAGTTGCTGTTTAGTGGCTGGAAGAATTTCTGTAACTGCAGCAATATGGCCCTCAACTTCTTTCTGGAATGCGGTACAATTGTCAACGGGAACTCCTGTTGGGGCACGGGAAAGGGCATCAGCTGTGTACATATATTTCCCTGGTACATGCACAATGGAGAATGCGAATCTCATTAACCTCAGTCGAAACCGCAACACCCTAGGAGGAAGGTCATCCAAATGTTTAGAACTTAACAATGGCACAAGAGGTTTGTGGTCTGTCTCTATCAATATCTGTTTGCCCAAAATATATTCAGAAAATTTCTCACAAGCCCATGTTATAGCCAATGCTTCCTTTTCTATCTGAGCATAGCGTCTTTCGGTTTCAGTCAATGAACGAGAAGCATACACAACTGGTTTCCACCCACCTTGGTGCAATTGAAGAAGGACTGCTCCAAGCCCGTAAGAGGAAGCATCAGATGACAGTTTGGTCTCCGCTCCAGGATCATACAAGGAAAGGATAGTAGATTTAGTGAGTTCTGCCTTTGCCATCTTGAAGGCTTCATCCTGAGCTGGGCCCCATGTCCATGTTGACTTTGTACTCAAAAGCTCTCTCAGCGGCTGTGTGATCGATGCGAGGTTTGGGGAAAACTTTCCCATTTGGTTCAACATTCCCATAAACCTCCTCAACTCTGAAACATTGTTTGGCTGGTCCATCATTCTTATAGCAGATGTTTTTTCAGGATCTGCACTTATTCCATCTTTATCTAGAACATGGCCCAGAAAGGTCAACGTACTTGTGCTGAAAACACATTTGTCCTTATTCAGTGTTATTCCGGCTGACTGAATTCTCTTGAGGGCATCAGCCAGTCTCTGGTCATGTTCTCCCTGAGTCTTGCCAAATACCAGTACATCATCTATTAGGCACAAAGATCCTTTTACACCACTCAGAACATTACTCATTCTCTTTTGGAAGAGTTCTGGGGCACTGGAGATACCAAAGGGAAGCTTATTGAAATGATAGCGCCCAAATGGGGTGACAAAAGTAGTCAGCAAACGAGATGATGGAGCAAGAGGTATTTGCCAAAAGCCACTATTAGCATCAAGCTTACTAAAGACTTTCGATCCGGATAGCTGGGCGAGAATCTCATCCACACTAGGAAGTGGATAAACCTCCCTTAGAACGCACTCATTCAATGGCTTGAGATCAACGCAGATGCGGATAGCTCCATTAGGTTTCTGAGCCACTACCATCCCAGCACACCAAGGAGTAGGGATATCTACTTTGGAAATGACACCAAGAGCTTCCATTTGGTCCAACTCAGTTTGTACCTGCTTACGAAGAGGGATGGGTACCCGCCTGGGAGCAAACAGGGAGACTGGCTTGGAGTTCCTTTTCAGTTTGATCTCATAAGGTTCTCCCAGAGTTCCTAGGCCTCTAAAGAGAACAGGGTATTGTACCAGGATCTTGTCCTTGTAACTGCTAGTAACCTCATTCACTCTGACAACAAGACCCATCGATCTAATAGCAGGAAGCCCTAGCAAATTATTCTTCAAACCCTTTACAACAAAAATCTGGTGTTTCTCCGACCTCCCTTCGTATGCGAGGGACCCAATGAACTCACCAACTACTGGTAGTGGTTGGTTTGATGGACCTCGCAGTAGTTTTGAAGGCTTAACCAGCTTTCCTCCTTTCCCTTTTATCTTCTTGTAACCTTCTTCAGATATAGCTGTGACATCAGCACCAGTGTCTATCTTGAAGGGTAGATACTGTCCACATACAGAAATTTCTGCCATCCAAGAACTCTCTCCTTCTCCAACTGGACCAAGGAATACCGTCTCAACAGCCTCTCCTTTGACGCTGTCTATCTCTTTATCTGCTACCTTCTGTGAAGTCCCCTGTGAGAAACATTGGGATTTGAAGTGTCCTCTTTTGTGACAACGAAAGCAAGTCACTTTCTGAGCTGGACATTTCCCTGGTTCATGTTGATTTCCACACCTGGTACAGGATGAAGATGGATTCCGTTGCTGTGCCGCCTTGCTCTTTGAAGTCATCCAATTAACGTCCAGTTGACTGTCCTTCTGTCCTTTGAGAACCCGCTGTTGTTCCCCGACAGATTCTGATTGACGCACCATCCGTGCAGCTTTCTCCAACGTTAACTCGGGGTCCATCTGTAGTCGTTTGGAGAGTGCTTTATCTAGAATTCCTATTACTATTCTGTCGCGAATTAATTCATCTCGAAGTTGTCCATATTCACAATTTCTCGCCAGAGCGTGTAGCACTAGGAGGTACTGTTCTGTCGACTCATCCTCCATTTGGTCCCTACTATTGAACCGCGCACGTTCGAAAATAAGATTCTTTCTTACACCGAAAAACTTCTCGAACGTATGGACTGCTTCCGCGTACACCTTCTTCGCCTTGTCGGTGGCATTAGACGCTGCGAATACATCTCCAGCCTCCTCGCCCAGACAATATAACAGTGTGTTAACCTGCTTCTCTTCTTCCTGTGACGAAAGGCCAGATGCCACCCGGTACTGCTCAAAACGTCTCAACCACCGAGGCCATTCATCAGGCTTTCGGAAGTCAAACGGCTGTGGGGGTACTAAACGGCTGTCTGCCATTGCAACACCGCTGCCACCATGTCCAATAATCGAATGTTAATCTTTTACGCATGCGCACACACATACATATAACGATTATTCCACAAGAACCATATACGCAGGTGCGTGTATTCAAATATAACCGATCACGCGACATTTGTGGTTGCTTAGCAAACCGTTGAATTCACTTTGTGGCTACGTGGTCGGTCACCGTATACTAAGTGCTTCATATTCCGTATA
The DNA here is from genome assembly GCA_949361645.1 of Spongilla lacustris. Lineage (NCBI taxonomy): Eukaryota > Metazoa > Porifera > Demospongiae > Spongillida > Spongillidae > Spongilla > Spongilla lacustris. The sequence goes on from OX442422.1 coordinate 6,531,164, forward strand.
TTATCCTCCTACCACTCCCACCCCTCGTTCCCGATCCAGTTTAGTCAATTTAAAATTTAATCATTTTGCACATGTACAACAAAACAACAAACAAACAGTCCGAGGCGGCAATCTGCATATATTCGATCCAAGGCACCTGTACAGAATACGAACAATAAATTCATATCGTAAAAAAATATTTCACTCACCACATATCATATCCTCGTTCTGTTTATACATGATTCTATATATAAAGCAACAGATACATTATCGGGTAAGTGATATGCTTACCTTTCTTGTCTCCTATCTCCGATGTTTGACTTAAAACAATGGAACAGTGCGGGTTAAACACTTACCGTACCGTCCGGTCGGAGTCTGCAAGTTAAAAAAAAAACCTTAGCAAAACACAACAAATGAATAGGCCTATACTTTTTATATCGCGCTCCATTGTGCCTGTTGTTCTATCATTTCGGTTGTTCAACCGAACGGGAACACTTAGGACACTGACCAACCTAGTGCAAATAGAGAAAGGTGAATTCATTCTTTAGCAACTGCAACACATAATACCGGTAACTTGTACACTCTGGAAAGACGAACTTTTGCCATTTAACGATCAAAACCCTGATCTCAGCGCGATTCTTACAGTCCTTCTGTCTGTTCATACTAAAATCAACACGACCATGAAATAGCCCGCCTAAAAAATCACATGCACGGTTAGTTAACCACATTTCTAATTGGAGCACTTTTGTATCGTACTACACAAACATTTGTATATATATACAGGGGTCCAATAGAGGTCTACTGTGTAGGCATTCTACTGCTTCCATTGTAGCATTTACTGGGATCCGATGTGATCATGACCAAACTCAACTGGCGAGTTAGCATAGGCTATAGCCATGCACCATGGGCCCGGCCTACCGCTCACAAAATTTACCGCCGTATATACGGGTACACCATGTATATAGCTATAGCCTTTGACGTCCAGCAGCATTAATAGAAGCAAAGTAGCACTCCTTCCCAGACTTCGATGCTTCCTACCTCACGTGGGTCCGGGTACGGGTCTGACCACTCATTAATTAATTCTGTGGTAATACTTATGTAAACAGTGGGATTTTATGGGAATGAAATATACGCAGTAGTATAACTCACTACAGTATATTCAAATATACTCTTAAGAATACACTATCGTATATTTTGAAGGTGTGCTTATATAAACGGTGACGTATTTGACACTTGCGTATTCTCAAATATACGCCGTCGTACACTTTAAATATACTACACAGGTTATATTTTGCGCATTCCTCAAATATACGCATAAATATACACTATCGTATAACAAACTTTTTGCACAGTGTAATTAATTCGCGGTTTGCGAATCATCGAATATTCCCGTATATCTTCCATAGACATGTACATGTAAATGTATGGGGTACTTCAATACCAAGAGCACGCCAGATTTTTCTCGGCATTTGCCAAATTGGGTTGTTAGTACACTACATTTGCCATGATTTTTAGTGGGGTCGCCGTATTTTTCCTATTTAAGGTAGCGCTTCCCTAGGAGTGTCCTCGAAGTATGGTTATAGACGGTTTTCATCATGTGACATGCCACACCCAAATTTGCGTGGGTGTTAGGGCAAAAGTACGTAACATGGCGATGCAGATTAGTGCGTATCTTTCTTCTCTTCCGTGGGAGGCTCGGAAACGCTACACAGAAAAGCTCAATATTGGTGGAGTAACCCTTCCCGACCCTTACGGTATCGATCAGGGGCTTTGGACGGAAGATATGGCAAGATGGCCCACTTTGGAGTTCGGAGACCTGTACTCGTATTTAGTGAATACCAAAGGGTTGTTCACTCAAGAAACACTAAAGGCGTACAGATCCTTGGAGGCATATAACTATTTCTTTAATGGGTATGTCCGTACGTACCAGTGGCCCCGGCTCGCGATATTGCAATCTAAAAGCTGCAGTTATAATCATAGATTGACCGTTCGCTGTTAAACCGTGTGTTAAACCAGTTTAACATTATATCTCATCGCTCGCACTTTTGAGCGTTGACTGATTCGAACTAATCTAAAGCATGAGTTGTCCGCGCCACAAAACAACAAAAAGACATAGCATAGTGCAGCTGTACACTGTAGCTCTTTTCCGAGCCGCTTCAACCTAACAAACAATACTATTACAATCGCTAAAAGGCTGCGCCTTCACCAGCATACGAAGTTATATAAAAACAAGAGTAACGAAAAGCAAAGGTGAAAAAACAACTTATGGCGCTCCAAATTAATGAGATTTGCAGCTGAAGTACAGTGCTTCTCGCAAAGAGAGGGAAAAATGAAAATGTCTTGTTTTTTAGCCATAACTCTGTAACCAAACATGATGTTGAAACACCAATTACATTGTTGAAATTAGCATGTATTTGTGCATCATCCTGTGAAATTGTGTTGTATCACGTGATATACTTTCGTTTCAGGACATTTTTTGTTTATAACACAATGAAGTTAAAGCTTCAAATTTACAACACAACTGCACCATCATAGTCTGCATGTCCGTGAACAGTTTGATCGTTGCACATCCTCTAGTTATGGAGATCGGTTCAAGATTATAAAAATTTGAAGGTGGGTAGCGGTTAAGGAAAAAACGTCAGATAACTTCCGAGGTAAGGTTTACATTGTAAAGTCCCTGTAGTAACATTGTACTCTTATCCGTCATTGCGATCGTAAGTTGCAATTTGCCAAAGTTAAAAATTCCATTATCGGATAGAAATTTTGATTATTGATGACGTATCAAAACATGATGTCATGATAGTGATGACGCGTTGTTGTGATGTGTCGAGAATAACTCTTAAACTGTATCAGTAAAGAATGCCTGTTCTACAAATTTGTGTTCTCAACAGGCGAGCCAGAGTTGGCTACCCCTTGCTCGACCGCTGTTGTACAACCACAGTAACGCCTTCTACCTCCCAACTTCTTCACTATCTATTTCTGGTACCCCCAGATACATGTGTGTATGGTTCTGGAAAGAACAAGTACCAGAAACAGAATCACAGAAGACTTGGAAACTGCATGCGCCAGAAGCAATTGCGTTATTATTACGATTATGTAATCAGTTGTGACGTCAAAGTGGACGATAATACCTTAACGTATACGGAAAAACGTTAAAATTTCTATCCGATAATGGAATTTTTAACTTTGGCGAATTGCAACTTACGATCGCAATGACGGATAAGCTTAAAATGTTTCATATATTAACTGCAGGGACTTTGCAATGTAACGAACAAAGAATTAAACCTTACCTCGGAACTTTTCTGGAGTTTTTTCCTTAACCGCTACCCACCTTCAATGTTTAACAATCTTGAACCGATCTCCATAATTAACTAGAGAGCGTGTAACAATCAAACTGCTCATGGACATGCAAACTATGATGGTGCAGTTGTGTTGTAAATTTGAAGCATTAACTCAATTGCGTTCATGAGTTATAAACAAAAAATGTTGCTTTAACCCTATGTTACTTGTTGTGGTCCTGAAACGAAACACATCACGTGATACAACATAGATTCACAGGATGATGCAAAAATACATGCTGATTCCAAACATGCAATTATTTTTTCCACATCATGTTTGGTTACAGAGTTATGGCTAAAAAACGGCATTTTTCCCTCTCTTTGTGAGAAGCACTGTATAGCTTTAAAATATAATTATCCCTTTATATAGGGGTATATAATTGCAATAGAATAGTGTTAAACGGGTTTAACACTTTGTTAAACCAGTTTAAAATCGACCCCAGCCAAAGAGCTATCGACAAGCGGCCAAACGAGGCACAATTGGATCAAGAGTTTTGTGGAAACTGCACATTGCTCTTGCATGGCTGGGTAAGTTATGTTGCATGCATGCTAATAGCATGGACTTGTGCATGAATGCGCATGCAAGCTATAAAAACATGGATGCATACTTTTGCTTTGGCCTTAAAGTTTGGGTGAAGTGTGCAGCCATGTTGATGCACTGCTTTTCAAGATTGTAGCTGCTTGTAGGCTAGGCTACAACAGTCCATCTTGCATGGCTCAGCCATGCCTTTGGAACAGGAGCTATGTTGATAAGGTATGATAATCTTTGCGTATAGCCAGCCTAACTACATGGCAGCATGTTAATCACTTTCTCATACACATTTAGGTACAACCAGCCATGGTAATTGATATAGAATTTGGGAAACCATCCTACAGTAAAAATGCGAATCAAGATCAAAGGATATACAGTACAACAGAATATGTTCCCAGTACAGTGCATAACTATCACATGCCAATTCTTTCACCATCATCTATTTTAAAGTCTCTCCACAAAGTGGTCCCTGATGCCTGCATATTTACTTGCATCCCCTTTGCTTCTTCAAATTACGATCAAGTTTCTGCCTCTTCGTTACACATCAGTCCTGTCTCAGCCACTTCTGTAGTTCATAACATCATCACAACACATAGCACCATTAGCCCCAGCTACAGCAGTATCTTCATTGCCTACTTCTAGTGCAGTGCTTGGTTCATCAGATGTCTTGTCAACTTGTGAAGCTCAACTGTCATCACCATTACCACCATTGATCGGCAAATGACCTGCATGAGACACCGATTGAACGGTTTGATATTATTCTGTTTACTGATGGTCAAACATATGAAGAAATGGCACAACAGTTTTTTTGTATCACAAAGGTGTCTAAAGAAGGTGCTGAAATCATACAAGATCACAGAGAGAGTGCACGAATTGGTATAACCAAAGAAGAGGGCGCTAGACTGCATCAGTTTTTCATGATGTCTTTAAGAATAAAGAAGGCAATGCTGATATGTTGCTTTTGAAACCAAAAGATCTAACTACAATACCAGCCATCAACTGGGTGATTTATAATGATAACAAAGCAAGAGATTTTATACCCATCAGATGGCTTCTACTCATATGAATTTTGTAAGTCGAATTTCTGGACTTGTGGTTAATCCTTTATATCCCATATGTTGGTGCTAGTCCAGATGGTGTTACCCTTTGCAGTTGTTGTGGAGCTGGAATAGTTGAGATCAAATGTCCATGCTCGATCAAAGACCTTGATCCCAATACCTGTAAAGGGAAACCAAGATTTTTTCTAAAAGCACATGGACTAAACACTGCACACAAGTACTACACACAAGTTCAAGGCCAATTAAACATCTGCGAGATTCAATTCTGTGACTTTGTTGTGTGGACAACAAAAGTGGTGTTTATTCAATGGGTATATAGAGATAAACGTTTTTGGGAGAAGCTTTCCCCAAAGCTGTCAGAGTTTTACGGGACGCTTTTTGCCAAGAGTTTTAGAAGAAAGATCACTTAACCATAGTGCTGAGAAATTCTGTTTTTGTCAAGACATTGCACATGGTGAAATGGTATTGTGTGAAAATGAGGCATGTACCATTGGATGGTTTCACTTCTCATATGGTGGACTGCAACTGCCTCCTGTGGGTTTATGGTACTGTTCAAAATGATATTTCATTGATTTGATTTGATTGATTGCATACATATAAACACACATACATATGCAAAAAGGCAAGTAGTGGCATGATGTGTACGTGCACTTACAAACTGCCTAAACATGGAAAGGGATGTAACATACAAAAGGGTGATAGGTCAACAGATCTAAGTCGAGTATGAAAAACTATAATGTTCAATGAAGTGACAACATCATGGGGTAAGTGGTTCCATATAGGTATCACGCATTCAGTGAAAAAATGCGCTCGGAATGCATGATGGGGTAAGTGTTTGGATCGCAGGATACAACTGAGGATGACCTCAGATGGAATAAGACCTAGCCGGTTTGGTGAAAAAACTCTCAAAAGGTAAATCAACCAGGTTATTCTATATCTTGTAGCACATGACAAGGTCGTAGAAGACTCTCCTGTACTCTAAGGAGTGTAAACCCAGGTTCGCAAGGCGATCATCGTAGTCCATATATGGTATACCAGCCCGTTTGAATATGGCTCGAGTGAAAAATCTCTGAACGCATTCAATACATTGAATATCTTTATGAAACCAGGGATTCCAAACTTGGGTATAGTTTTTTCTTAAAGTCTTTAGCCCCGGCTATTGCTTTCCCATTATCACTCCTTTTTGAGATGTCTATGAGTACTGGACAAATACCATAATTAGTTTGGAAGACTGCTTTTGTATGTCCTGTCTTTAAAAAGGGTTCACGTAAACAGCCCAGTAACTATAGACCTATCTCCCAAACGTGTATCCTTTGTTAAATTATGGAAAGTATTATATCAACTTCTATGATATCCCTTCTTCAAACTCATAATCTTATCTCACATGATCAGTTTGGTTTTCTCGCTCGACGTTCTGCTTGTACTCAGTTATGGATAACTCTGAACAATTGGACATTGAATGTCGACAACGGCATGAAGGTGGATGTTGTGTATACTGATATTGCTAAGGTCTTTGACATGGTCTCGCATTCGAAATTATTGCTAAAGGTTGAGGCTTATGGCTTTAAATCAAACTTACTTCAGTGGATAAGAGCCTTTTTAAACGACCGCACACAATGCGTGTATATGTAGGACTTGATGTATCATCTCCTAAAGCCATCACCAGTGGTTACCTCAGGGTTCTGTCCTTGGCCCTTTCTTGTTTCTGATGTATTTCAATGACCTTTCTAACCATGTCCAATCTCCAGCTGGCATTAAAATCTTTGCTGATGACACTAAACTGTATCTTGGTTATAATGAAAATCAAAACTGATACACCACTTATGCAATCCTTAAATCAATTCTGTACATGGTCCCAGACATGGCAACTGTCTGTTGCTTATACCAAGTGCTCTGTCATTTCCTTTGGTTCTCATGGTTATGAGCGTACTTCACCTTACTCACTTTCTGGTATTCCTTTGCAATACGCATCATCTATAAGAGATCTTGGGGTGTGTTTGAATTCAGATCTCACGCCAAGTATGCACTGCACAAATATTGCCGCCATGGCTTTTAATAGGAGCTGTCTTGTCTTAAAAAGCTTTCATTCTAATGATGTGACTCTCCTTGTGCGTCTATATAAGGTGTATGGGCGTCTTCTGTTATGCTGCAATGTAGTGTGTATCAGTTGTAATTGTACATTCATGACAAACTGCACTGATAGATATACCATGCATAGCATGCATGGACAAAGAATCGCAAAGTTACAGTAAACAGGGATGAAGATTACATAAGGCAGCACATGTGATAAGTATCTTGTCAATGGTAGCATAATCAACATCAGAAGATGATGTCTTAATGATAGAAACTGGTAGTGTTGAACTTAGTATACTATAATGCTTTAATCTTCCAATCACTCGTTCAACATGTATATGCATATCCGTGATAGTTGTCTTGAGGTTTCCACTTCTGCCTGAGACAATTGATCCTTTTGTAAAGGATGGGATTGAACGCACAGTGCAAGTTCTTCAGCAATATCAAACCCCCTATCAGCAAGCACCATGTCACCAGGAAGAAGCTTTCGTAAAAATCCACATTCAGTTGTAAGGTGCTTATCAGATACCCGTCCACCCCAACATTTTGACAAAAATACAATAGTTCCTGTTGGATTTATAGCCAAAAAGAACTTAACCGTATTGTGCCCTTTGTACAAAGAATATGTTTGAGCTCTGGCAAGTAGAGATGTTGGCCGTTGGATAAAAATTTCAGAGCAATCTAATAATGCATACTGCTCATGTAAAGGCTGGCTTAAAACATTCTGGCAAATATTGACAAATGACCTCTCTGTCTGGCCAGTGAATCAAACACAGCAATTCTCTTGACATCAGATCTATCCAATAATGGAAAATTCGACTAACTTGTGCAACAGCAACCTGAAAGTGATATGCTAAGTCCTGATGTGTGAATGCATGCCGACGCTTCATTAAGACCATTAAAATTTGTTTTTCTTGTGTCAGTGAAGAACAAAATTCACTCTTTCCAGCCATAAACACTGGATTAAGTATGTCCAAAAGTTTGGTAAACACAGCACTGGATGGTAACCCTGTATAGTATACGATTTGTTCATCATCTATATCCAGAGATGAAACACGTTTCCTCTGCACATTTGCTATATCAGGAACACTTTTGTGTACCATATGAGGTGCCTTAGTAGAGTTGTCTAAAAAGCCTGAACAAGCAATTCATTTTGCATTACTTCTTGTCTCCTTGGCTTTGAATGTGCTGCTATATCCTGGTATTCCATCAAACATTCTCCTGTTTGTGTTTCTGCGTCAACAAGTACTGGGAAACCTGTTTGTGTGTAAGATGCCGATTACCGAGGATTCTAAGGTCGCACGCGAACCGCCATGCCACACAATTATAGGTTGCCAAGTAGTGATCACGTGCACGCAATTACATAATCCCATGCATACATCACATCTTTTCCCTCCTTAGTTTTCCTCGTATCTCAGCGGTTTCTTAATTGTTCTTCCAAGTCTAGTCTTCTTGTTCAATGACACGCTTTCCTCTTCAGGTTTAACCCGCTGGGGTTGGACCTTTCCTGTTTCCCCCTTCTCTGATATCTCTATATTCTCTATCTCTGTTTCTTTCCCACTATGGAAAGGTGAATCCATACTCTGTGCTTGAAATTTGGATGGTTCTTCAGTTGAACCCTGGTTATCCTTTATCCCTGCTCCTTGACCTTGATCTCCCCTGCTCTGCTCCTCAGATTGGCCTGGTTCCCCTGTTGGATTGTTAAGGGATCCCCTTTCACTTTTTCTTGCTCCTGTTCCTGCCTCTGACTTCCATCCTTTCGTATCTGGTCTGCATGGCGCTTCCACACGCCCCCATTTTTCATCTCCACCAGGTATGTTTTCCTTCCATACTTGGTCTTTATTCTGCCCTGTATCCATCGGGCCTGTGCTGAAGCTCTATAGTCTCTGACCATTACTGTGTCACCTTCCTCAAAGTTCCTTTCTGGTACTGCTCTTGCAGCTACTTGGCGTGCCTGATTCTTCTGAACAGTGTCCTGTATGCTTGGCACTAGCAAATGCAGGCGGCTTCTCAGGCCCCTCTTAATCATTAAGTGAGCTGGAGATTCTTCTGTGGTTGCATGAGTTGCATTCCGGTAACTTATCAAAAAGTTTGCAATACGGTGCCTGAGTGTTTTGTCCTCACCCCTTGCTGCCTTGATTGCCTGTTTCAGGGACTGCACAAACCTTTCCGCCAACCCATTTGTTGCTGGATGGTAGGGGCTTGTCTTTGTGTGCTTCACATGATTCATCCTGATAAACCTCTCAAAGCATTGAGAGGTAAATTGTGGCCCGTTATCCGTCACCACTTGTGAAGGTATTCCCCACCTTGCAAACAAGGCCCTCACTTCCTCCACGGTTGACTCAGCTAAAGTGTCCCCCATCACCACAACTTCTGGCCATTTTGAATACGCATCTATTGCTACCAGTAGCATTTTCCCTTCCACTGGACCTGCGAAGTCAATATGTATTCTCTTCCATGGCCCTTCTGGCAGTTCCCAGGGGTGTAGTGGTGTTAGCTTGGGGTCTTGTTTTGCCTCCTGACATCCTCTACATGCCCGCGTTATGTTTTCAATTTCCGTGTCTAGTCCTGGCCACCAAACTGTACTTCTGGCAAGACTTTTCATTTTCACAACTCCTAAGTGGCCTTCATGTAACTCCTCCAGGACCTGTTTTCGTAGCTTTGTTGGAATCACCATGCGTGTACCCCACAAGAGGCACCCCTGTTCCGTTGACAGCTCCGTCTGTCTATGCCAATAGGGGGTCATGTTCTTTTCCTTCAACTCCTCTCCTTTTGTTGTCCACCCTTGATTGCAGCAGCGCAGCACCTTCGACAACACTTGGTCCCTCCCTGTGGCCTCTCTTAGCTGCGCTGTGGTAATGGGTAACTGTTCCATCTGCATGATAAGGAAGGATGCCCCTTCCTCGTTTCTTGCCTCATTGCCTGTCTCCCATGGCAATCGAGACAAAGCATCTGCATTAGCATGTTGTCTGGTGTTCCGGTAGCAGATCTCGAACTCATACCCTGCCAGAAACAGAGCATATCTCTGAAGGCGAGCTGTTGTTGTTGCAGGCAACCCTTTCTTGGGGTTGAGTATAGATGTCAAGGGTTGGTGGTCAGTTATTAAGGTAAAGTGGTGTCCATACAGATAGTGATGGAACTTCTTTATTCCCCATATCAAAGCCAAGGCTTCCTTGTCAATCTGTGCATAGTTTTTTTCAGCTGCTGTCAGAGTTCTGGAAGCAAATGCCACTGGCCGTTCAGTCCCATCTTGCATCCTGTGCGACAAAACTGCCCCCAAGCCATAGGCACTCGCATCGCATGCTACCATCAATGGTAGCTCTGGGTTGAAATGGGTAAGTACCGTCTCTGAAGCCATCATTTCTTTAATCCTCCTGAAAGCTGCTTCATGGTCTTTGGCCCATTGCCACTTGATTCCTTCTTGTAGTAGCTGGTGTAGGGGGCCCAACGTCGTTGCTAACCCTGGTAGGAATCTATGGTAGTAGTTGACCATTCCCAGAAGTGAACGAAGTTGTGATGTATTCACTGGTCGTGGTGCCTCCAACACTGCTTTGATCTTGTCCTGTGTTCTATGTAGTCCATGTTCGTCAATGTAATGTCCACAGAATTCTACCCCCTTTTGAAAGAACTTGCACTTCTGCTTATTGACCGTAAGGTTATAACTGTTGAGGCGTTGCAATACCTCTTCTAACAATGTCAGGTGTTCTTCCTCTGTTTCCCCTGCTACAATGATGTCATCCAGTAGGCATTGGACCTTAGCTATTCCATGTAAAATGGTGTCCATCGTCCTCTGCCAAATTGCCGGAGCTGAGGCTATTCCAAAGGGTAATCTGTTATACTGGAACAGGCCTTTGTGAGTGTTCACAGTCACCAGTTTCTTTGTTTCTTCTTCCAACGCCAGTTGTAGATAGGCCAACTTTAAATCCACCTTGCTAAACACTTTGCTCTTGCCCAATGTAGCAAAGATGTCCTCCACCTTCGGCAGGGGATAGTGGTCTACTTTCAAGGCTGGGTTTACAGATACTTTAAAGTCTCCACATAGTCTTACTCTTCCATCTTCTTTTGGGACCACTACAAGAGGAGTTGCCCATTCGCTCCATGTCACAGGGGAGATTACCCCATCTTTTTGTAATTTCTCCAATTCCACTTCTACCCTGGCCCTCATACTATATGGAATAGAACGAGCCTTCCAGAACACCGGAGTGACGTTTTCTTTCATGTTTAGTGATGCTTTTATTCCCTTTGCTGGTTCCAATCCTTCCTTCCAGAGGTTTGGATACTTCTCCATCATCCTGTTCAACTTTTGTAACCAGCAGTCGCTGTGTGATTTTGAAGATGTCACCATCTTAATCTCTTGCCAGTTAATTGGGATACTTGCTAACCAGTTACGTCCAAGGAGAGGTGGTCCATTTCCATCTACTACTATCAATGGAAGTGTTACTGTTTGTGATTCCTTGGTAACATTCACCACTATCTGGCCTTTGGGTGTGACCTGTTCTCCTGTATACGTTTTCAAGCCAGTCTTTGTTGTTCTCAACGGTAGGTGCTGAAATTTTGCCTGGTACACCAAAAATGGTAGTAGTGAGACAGCTGCCCCTGTATCTAGCTCCATGTTTAGAGGTATACCTTCAATGTATACCTTCACCAACACAGGTTTCCCACTTTTCCATTGTCCTTGTCCACCGACACCTTCTCCCCAATACAAAGGGAAGTTTTCCTCTGTCTTCTCTCCTTGCTCTCCATGTTTCTCCATATCCATCATGTCTACCCGTCTCCTTCCTCTCTGTCTAAGCTTTTCCACTTCTCGCTCCTTTGCTTTGCATACCCTCTCGATATGCCCTTGTTTCCGGCAAAATCGGCATTGCTCCTTCATGAACCTGCAGTCTTGCGGTCTGTGACTACGACCACCACATCGATAACAGCGTGGCCTGCTTGCCTCGTCATTTCCCGCATGTGGTACACGATGTACTTCTTGGTTCTTCGCGTTTGGATGAATTTCAGCAACATCTTTTTCTGCTTTTTCTGCCGTCTCTGCAATCTCAATAGCTCGCGCCAACGTCAAATTAACTTCTGTCAACAATCTGCGCTGCACCCTCTCGTTCCTCATCCCTGTGACCAATCGATCTCGCAGAGTATCAGCAAGGCTCGGTCCAAAAGAACAGTGTTCAGTCATTTTCTGCAAACAAGCCACGAACTCGCGAACCGTTTCTCCCTCCTTTTGATCTCGCTTGTGAAATCGATAGCGTTCTGCGATCAAAATGGGCTTAGGTGCCAAATGTTCCGTCAAGGCTGCCACCAACTCTTTGTACGTCTTTTCTCCTGGTTTAGCTGGCGCTATCAAAGCCCTTAGCAAAGCATAAGTTTGTTTGCCAATGCAAGCTAAGAATGCGTCCTTTCGTGCGTCATTGCTGATTTTATTCGCTTTCATATAGTGCTCCAACCGCTCTAAATAACTCGTCCAGTCGTCTGCGGCGCTATCAAACTCTTCAGCCTTCCCAATCTGCGCTAGAGCCATTGCCACGAAACAAAATCCCACCTCGTCGTCAATGTAAGATGCCGATTACCGAGGATTCTAAGGTCGCACGCGAACCGCCATGCCACACAATTATAGGTTGCCAAGTAGTGATCACGTGCACGCAATTACATAATCACATGCATACATCACATTTGTGTGGCATGATCAGTCATAGCTTCAGTTTGGGTATAAACATCAACCAAAATAAGATAACGTTTTGGAACTGAAAGCGATGTAGCACTTCTTTTAACATGCCTTTCAAACCGTTCGCATTGTTTGTCCACCTTATGGGATGGTTTCAATGCCGCATTCAATGCAATGTATAATTTGCCCTACAAAATGGCGCCGCACGTGATGATCACGCGCTTCACGCCTACGCATGAATACCGTCTATACCATACATTGAAGACAATCCTAGCGACCCCACTAAAAATCATGGCAAATGTAGTGTACTAACAACCCCATTTGGCAAATGCTGAGAAGTGGTTGTTATTGAAGTACCCCATACATGTCTATGGGAAGATATACGGGAATATTCGTTGATTCGCAAATAGCGAATTAATTACTTAGCGGATATGGTTTTGTTTAAAGAATGGTTAATTGAATAATTTTTGCAGACCTGCTTATAGTACATTATAGAGTTGGTTAAAATTCAAAAAAGCAAGATGACCGCCTATGTATGGGCCATTTCTGGATATGCAACGTCACGATGACGCTAATTTTTAAAATAGTTTGGACAAGCTCGCTCCACGCAACAATTTCCAATGACTTTCATAGCCAGTCTGTTCCGTGGTATTATCGTGGGTGAATACAAATTAAAAACTCACCGACGTTAAGGGTGCGGGGTGGGGGTGGGGGGGGGGGGGGGCGGGGGTTAAATGTAACGTCAACAATGACGCTAATTTTTCCCAAAAATAGTTTGAACAAGCCCGGACGATTACCTACAATGTAGTAAAACTGCCGACGCTTAGAAAGCTCGGACAACAGAGATAACGCTCTCTCGTTCCCACACTCGAACCTGAAAAAACGTTTCTCCTATTTTTTTCCCGGAAAGATTCGCTCGGATAAGAGGTTTATTGCATTGTATCTTCCTCACGATTCAAGTGTAATTTAGCCGTTTTGAAAAGGAACTGTAGAAGACAAGTTAGAAACTTTCTGCCGAATTTGTTTGGTAGTATTACTTTCCGAGTTTGAGTTATACTGAACACAATTTCGATCTTTAACAAACTTAGTTATGGTTATGTTACATAGCCCACAACAGATTTAATCAGCTTCTGATGCCTTATATGGAGGTCATGGCCAGAAGTCACTGAGGCGCCATTCCCCTGGCCCTATTAGCTGCACCGAAAACACGTGTACATGTACAGACTCATAGGCGGCACAGACGCTACGGCAAGTACGGCGAACGCCGTAGCACTTTTTATAAAATGTGCGCACCACCGTACCACTTTTTGAGGCTTTTTTTTTTTTTTTTTTTTTTTCCAGATGTTCGTTAAAAATAATTAATCGATTGTACCTAGACCTGGTCAGGGGCTGGTTAGACCTATTCTGTGCTGTACTCAGTGGTGGTCGTTTTGCACACCACTTATGAAAATGGCTAGCAATCTGGTAAGCATCTTTGGTGTGAATGGCCAATTGCTTTAATCATATACATCCTCACATCAAGGACAGACATTTAAGGTGATTAATCCTGATGCCTTTGCTACTGGCTTTGGAGAATGCATGCGTACCTTCAGTCAAGAGAAGAGGTTTTGAATCATGTGAGGATAGTTTCATGATGAAGGGGGGGGGGGGGGATGTGTGCTGTGGTTAGGTTGATCCTGATAAACCAATTTTGGTAGCTGATAATCCATAGCGGTTTAATGAAAAGAGTGTTAGGCTAGGCATTAGAAAATGGCATTAAATATGATGATGCTCTGGTTGGAGCCAGGGTAAGGGCATATGTGGTCTGAGCATAATATGTTGTTCTCTTCACTACTAATACCTCCTCTCCTCCACTACTAATTCTTTTATAGGGGTCCCCTCGCCTTTCAGAATAACCTGGCTGAGAGACTGGGTGTTGCTCACATGCCATTTCAGATACTTACATGTAGCTGTTTAAAAGAAAGAAATTGTTTGATTATTATGTGATTTAATGTTGATAGCAAGTGAGCTGATCAAACTGTCTTATACTGCTGTGATGTGATGCACTATATTATATTCCAAGATTGCCCCTCTATCTTTGTTTGCTCTCATGCATGCAACGTGTAAGTAGGAACCCGCCCGGGGGGGGGGGGGGGGGGGGGGGGAAGGAGTGAAAACAAGATATTAAAATGAAATTGGTGATGTAGGATTTGTAGACAGCAATTGAGTAAAAAGTAAGGAAACTAGGAATTACGGATATTATGCATTCATTAAATTATAAATATTACAGACCTACATTATTTAGCAAATTATCTGCCTGAAATTCTGTGCTAAATGTAGGTATGTAATATTTACAATTTAATGAATGCCATAATTCCTTGTTTTCTGACTTTTTACTCAATTGCTGTCTACAAATCCTACATCACCATTTTTATTTTTATTAAATTTTTATATCTTGTGTATATATGTTTCCTCCGAAAACGGGTTGAGCTACATAACTAAACTTGCATGCATTCAATACAATTGCATACTAAAATGTGTGTGTTCTTCAGACCAGCATTTTCTGTGTTAAGAGTCTTGCTCGGCCAAATCATTTAGAGGTGGGTGCTTAAGCTACATTCCAATACTCAGTCTCTCGTGCCATGACGTAATGTACAGCCCCACTACAGGCTGTAGGCCTATCGAATATTACTTCCATCCCTGCGCCCCATCTATAAAAACAGGTTTGTGGTACTCCAACAATATTTTGAAGAACGGCACGCATCATCGTTCATGACTCGGTAAGTACTCGTCTAAACAAGAGCAGGTGGGCTTTCTCGCGTAACTGTGACCATACTAGTAGTGACGTGAGCTCTTAACAGCATACATGACGGGCCCGGGCAGTGAGCAAATGTTGGTATATGTGAACAGATGCCCCGGGCCCCCATGACATCATTCTCTTCACTAGACAAGTAACCCATTTAATAAGCCAACATCCCGGTTAATTAAATAATTTGCATTTAAGCTACATGTAATGCTGCTTGTTTTACATGTGTAGGAACCATACACGCTTGTGCATAAATCTAGATGTACATCAAATAATCTAAAACAGTACAGTACATGCATGTACACACACATTCAGAACAGTGTGTGGATGCTCATACATCGATCTGATGGATATGGTGATTTGGTATGACAAGTGTGTATGGTACCATATATAAATTGTAGCTGCAGCATTACATGTCAAAAACGGGCCACCAGAAAAATGCTTTATATTTAGGACAGCTTTGCCAACCATTCATACGGAGAACACAGATCAATTACGTTCAGGTCACTGGCTCATTGAGGCAGATGGACGTTGCGGACAAATGTCTGTGGAGTACGATCAGGTCAGGCTGGCTGCCACGGGGATCTAAGCTACATGTAATGCTGCTTCTTTGTATGTGTAGGAACCATACACACTTGTGCATAGCTCTACGTGTACATCGACTAATCTAAAGCAGTACAGTACATGTATGCACACATTTAGCCATATTGTATACTACGCATGCATGACATTCAAATGTACGATCATAAATCGCGAGGGCTGTTGCTTACTTACCCCCATACTGGCTGTAACGAGGCCCTTACCCTCTTGGCTTCATAGTGTCTCATGCATCTAACACGTTTAAGAAATGAAAATTACACCAATAGCTTAAGAATTCATTGGCATTCTCGCTTCAGTGGTCAAAAAGTAACGAGGCTACATTGTATATATCGGTGGTTGTTTAGCAAATGACGTATATTTAAGCATCCTGTATCTGACAGGACTCAAAACGATCAAATAGTTTAGAACTTGGTCGTATTTTGCTCCAGTAGCTGCATGTAATCCAATGTGTACGGTCTGGGCACTGCACCTGTTAGTTATAATTAACCTAGTGAAATTGTGGCACGTATCCGGTTTGGGCACTAGCGCTATTTACTAAACATCATCGGAACCCCGAGCCAGAACTAACCGGTGAGGGCATCACCGGAACCTCGAGCCTAAACTAAACTTTAAAGAGGCAACGATACAACGAAAATTCAGCGGCCATGAAGAGTGCAGAACATCGGGACGATTCCATCGCTTCTCCTTCTGCGAAAAGAATGCGATTCCAAGAACGCACGACCGTCATAGATACGCATTACGTTCGAATTCATGATACAATAAGTATTTGGGTTATATGTACATCAGTTGACCCTTGTATATCCACCGGACTGAGAGGTCACACGCACACCTTGTACACGTATACAAATGTCATGTAGATCTATACATACACGTTAGTGTGGTATCATAAAAACCTTTCTATTCTTTACATTGATGTGTGGCTATACAAGACTTTGCAACTTATTTTTTTTTAAAGTAGCACAAGTGTGTGTTACAAGCAGAAGCGCTAGGGCTATCCCATGTAAACTATAGCAGTAGAGGTCAGCATTCATTGTGTACTTGGAAAAACTGTTAGTGACCTTGCCCTGTCATCAATAAAAAGGTCTGCCCAGGTCAATGAACAGTTTTAACATGGCTTCTGTTTATCAAGTACCCCATGTACATGTAGGTGTCTTGTAGATACATGATTTTGTGAGTAATTGTAATTTCATTGCATGTGTTCATTTTCTGTACCTTTTAGCTTCTCCCTGTATGAACCAAAAAAAGCATAGTGAGGGAATATAAAGGTAGCTTCAAAAAGGCTATTGTAAGGAATAGCATACTGTTAAGTGAGCTAAATTATGCCTTTTGCAAACCCACCCATGGTTAGCACAAAACGTAGGCTGTTTGTGAAGTTAGTGCAGGTGCATTGCTTAACAAGGCACTGAGTGTGCATACAAAAAAAAAGGTGAATTTCTACATGATATTCGTGCTATTGATGCAATTAAAATCACAGAACCTTTCTTTTGTGATGCCTCTTACAACCACATAGGGAAGCTTGGTACTCTAATGGTAGGTGCAGTGTGTGTAATGGCGGACGAGATACCTGCATACCCTTATGTACCCTACTCCTCCCCTTACCTACTACTACTACTCCCCCCCCCAATACCTACCACTACCCCTACCACTACCCCTACTCCTCCCCTTACCTACTACCATGGGCGCCCCCAGCATTTCCAGAAGGGTGGGGCCAGAATAGGGTAAGGGGGTGTCATTTGACAGCCAAATATTACTATGGGGGTGTTGTCTGCTTTCGGCCGATTCAGCCGGGGGGGGGGGGGGGGGGGAGGGGGGGGGGGGGAAGGGTGCACATGTCCCTAGTAATACTGAATACTTTAATGTTTTATTAGAAGTGGGGGCCCCCTGGGGACACCCATGACCTACTACCCCTATTCCTCCCCTTGCCTACTACGACCCCTACTCCTCCCCTTACCTGCTACGTATATACCCTTACTCCTCCCCTTACCTACTATTCCCCTGGTGCATGGAGTGAGGTGACCTCAATGGTCACGTATGTGATGGTGACAAATTCAATGATACACTACTGCCAGAGTATGAAACATATCTTCATGGATACTGTTTACAAGTTGAGTTGACACAGATCACTTTAATTTACAGAACACTGTAATAAAGGAAGAGATGGTGGACACACCTTTTGCTGTCATATCATGAGAGCCGGAGAGAGTAAAAGTTTCACTGGTATCAGTACTAATACTGAGTATAACACTGTTAATGTACTGAACAATATGTGGCTGAGTTATTTCTGGTTATGGCATATAGATATATACCAAGTTCAGATCGTAGCTAAGTGATCAGTGTTTCTCTATGGTACCATAATTGCAATGTCGGAGGCTCTCCTTTTTGCATAAATGCAAAGTACTCACTTTCCATTATTGGGGTATATAAGATTATGTGTGATGAAGTGTCTGTTGCTAAGTGAGTATATTTAGATGTAGGTGACTGTTGAAAGCATCCATTTATGAATAAAAAGCAATGAAACAAGTAAATAAAAACATTCTCAATGAGAAGGTTGGTGGTATATAGGATTTGAAGGCAATAGTGGTGTAAAAAGCAGGGAAACAAGGGTTGAATGATAAGGAAAAACGAAATAGTCCTATATTTAGCACATGCACGAACAGTGTATTGTCCTACAATGTGTGCCAGGCTAAATATAGGACTATTTCGTTTTTCCTTATCATTCAACCCTTGTTTCCCTGCTTTTTACACCACTATTGCCTTCAAATCCTATATACCACAAACTTTCTCATAGAGAATGTTTTTAT
Organism: Spongilla lacustris; assembly: GCA_949361645.1. NCBI lineage: Eukaryota > Metazoa > Porifera > Demospongiae > Spongillida > Spongillidae > Spongilla > Spongilla lacustris. Next base: position 6,549,989 of record OX442422.1, read on the forward strand.
TTACTTGTGTAAATGTACATGTAGCTTACTTATATAGTTAGGTTTATTAACTCACAAAATGTTAACGAACTATTACTGGCCACATCCCCGCTTGGCAGGGGCAGATTCAGTAATTTGGTAAGGGGCCGGGGTTCGAATTTTATGACCTGATTAAATTAGCCCTAGCCTGGTTGAGTACGAAAACGGGGGTGGGGGTGGGGGAGGGATTCGAAATACAAGAACTGAGACGCGATTCGCCGAAGTGGCGCTCCGATTCTAATTTTTCATAACCGTTCAAATTTTTCCAACCCCACGGGTCCACTTGGGTAACATGTCACTTATGCGAGCAGTCTGCTTTGTGAACAGCTAATTATAAACGGCTGTTGAATATTGTGACCTGTCGAAATTTGTGACCACTGACGCCAGCTAGCGTATACAGTCAGAGATAATATACCGGTATTAAGGGAAAGGTCGTATATCAATGAACAAGATAAAACGACTAATTTGATAGCGCTGTTTTCATTACAGTACATGTAGTCTTAGTCTAGAAGTTGTATATTGAAATTTATACATGTATGACTAGTGGTGAAAAGCTAAGTCATCGTTGATTCATATCGCAGACTTGCAAATTGTCTGTTCAAATCCTCTCGTGGTCCACGAGGGACTAGGTTTATATGGCGACGGATCCCCCGCTTTTTTATTTGCAAGATCTAGAACGTTTTTGAAGCTGATCCAATTCAGTAACTTAATACCTTGCGTTGATCGCACACATTTCCTGCATGCATGCAATACATATACTCGCAGATCACCTTTGCACGAACATTAGGCCGGTTTATCAGTTGACAGTGCCGCTATTAACCTGGAGTCCTCAATCGATTCAACCATGCGTATTTGATCATAAATCAACTGAACATTTATCCCACTATATCATATGAATTGTGAAGGACGAAAGAATATAGTGGTAGGAAACAGAAGCCAATACCTGATTATAACCAGTATAGTTGCAAGGAAACAATGCCTGCATATACTATCTGTTGCACTCTGACTCTGCATTGTATCCATATACCGGCCATGCACGGAATGCGTGCACCTTTATAATTATACAAATTTATCAGTAGGTGCACAAGCACAAATTATGCAGGCCTACTGATTTATGTATAACAGCGAATGCACATGCATCTATGCATCAGTGCAATTGATAGACCTAAACGGGCAGCAAATCTCTTAATTCATCATGCATATTCCATTGAGAGCTGGTTTGACTTTTTTTGCGTATATGGGTAAACTGCACTTCTAAGCATTCATTAGCAGCGGTGCAGTCATGTTATCTTGCACCGTATTGTCTTGCATAATGCACAATCTTAATCAATCGCAGACTATATATATATATGCATGACAGCCCACAGCATATTGCATTGTATGCACGCATGATTTCTGAATGTTTGGTCCATGCATACTCTATATAGTACGCAGAAGTCCCAGGGCTTGGTAAACTGCACTTCTAAGCATTGAGTCATTAGCAGCGGTGCAGTCATATTATCTTGCACCGTATTGTCTTGCATAATGCACACTTAATTAATCCAGACTATGACAGCATAATTGGATCACCATCGCATGCATGCACGAATAATGCTCGTAACTAGTAAAATGAACAAGAAAAGCGTGGAAATTGTAACTGAGCGTTTTCCGAGGTTACCAGAGTCCTATAAAAATCGGCGAGCTTTTTCATGTATATTGCCGTATAAGCGTTGAAACAGACAACCATTTTAAAAGTAATGCCGCGAGTGCTACTGAACCCACGTGGCACGACACATCAAGTATTATAAATCCACTGGGTTCGAGCAAGGATTGTAATAGTTAATAACTCCTTGTTAGCTGATTCAAGTAGGCAACATATTGAATGTGTGCACGCATGATTTCTGAAGTTTGGTCCATACTCTAGCACGCAGAAGTCCCTATCAGCATGCGTTGCATTATTTCAATCCATGCACATACACTGCATGCGTGGGCGTACCGCAGTAATATCGTAGTGCCACACCCTCTTGGCACGCTGTATTATAAATTAATTAATTTTACTAAATCCATGTTACATGTGCACGTGAGCAAAAGTTTCGTCATAAACGTCGTGAATTATTAAACGTACTAGACTTAGCCCGTGAAAAATCACGGAGCTGATTGTATAGAAGTCAATGTTTTTTACATACACCTATTGTAATATACGGTTACTATGCAACCTATTAAATAGCGCGCGCAATGAAATGCTACCAGTCTGTAACGATAAACATGAACAGCGGTCAATTGCCATTGGTCGATAAGGTGCATTACCCCGTGAAAAATCACGGAAGTGGTTCTATAAGAAGTGCAGAATGTTTTTTTATTTTTATTTATTTTTACATACAGTAATCTACCACCTGTTGTAATACACGGTTACTACGCAACCTATTTAATAGCCCGCGCACGCAATAATAGTATTACTTCCGGTCTGTACGATAAGAATGAACACCGGTCAATTGCCATTGGTCGTTGCTATATACTTTTGTGTGGGAGTGGTCGTTTCTATTGGTTGCTAGGTACGCGTTGCTAGTTATGTTCAAACCCACAATTGTAGACGCTAGGCGGAGTTTATAAATAGGTGGTTACGCGGACGTACGGACGTACGGACGGACGTACGGACGTTGGAAATTATAGTATTAGATTGTAGATGATATTTATAATATCTTGTGTCATCTTTTAAATCGAGAGTTACGGCAGTAACTCTCATATAGGATTTGTGCCGTATCATGAATATCATTAAAAAAACCGCGACCCGCGTATAACTCACGAACCGAGAAACGGATAGTTTAGCTCTTTGTTGCTATCGAACCAGAATGGAAGGACGATCATTTAAACGTTTTGTTCAAGTCGCCAAATAGTTTGCTTTAAGAGAACAAAAAAAGCTCGTAGTTCTCGTTCCCAGTCCCAAATTTCTCCTCCGACAGTTTTTTTTCCTGGGTGAGTATAACTCGGGATAGGAACAGTTTTAGAGAGCGCCAATTGCACCATTAGATGTAGAATTTATCTACCGACTGCCCATTGGTGTCAGATATACAGCTTTAGTACAAAGCAATAATTACGCCATATTGAATACTTAACACAAGTGTCGGGCCGGATCAGTACTTGGATGGGTGACCGCCTGGGAACATCCGGTGTTGTAGGCTTCTTTTTATTTACCTAGCGTTTTTATTTTTGTTTATGCCATTAGTGCCTCTCTTGTCTTTTTTTTTTGTTCCACCAATCATTATGAAATGGAGTGTTCCCATGACAATACCTATACGTATAATTAGAAACTTTTGGTACCATAATTGTTTGTTGTTTGTTCGCCATGTTTTTAACTAGCGTTGTCAAAATGCCTTCACGGGAACGACAGAGAAGAGCCAAACGTAGAGAGGAATACATCCAAAACCGAGACGGTGAATTAGAAACTTCCCGGGTTCGCGAACCGCGCTTCTATTTAAAGAGGGGGGGGGGGGGGGGGGGGGGGGGGGGGGCGTGTATGCTGTGATGAGCAGAGTTACGATTTGGATCAACGTCATTTGTGAATAGTCTTATATTTAGCAACGTACAATGCGCGCGGATCCTGAAAAAAAGCGAGCGTCTGCTATACTGCATAAAGCTTGGCGCGCGAGTTTCGATGTAGAACAACTGCAAATGTAATATAAATGTAAACATTGTGTTGCTAGGCAATAAGGCAACTTAAACAAACGTACGGGCCGGTTGTAAGTACTAGTATACTAGTAGTGAAAAAAATGGATGAAAAAAGATATAAAAAAACATTCTCTCTGAGAAAGTTAGTGGTATATAGGATTTGAAGGCAATGGTGGTGTAAAAAGGAAATGAACAAGGGAGTGGAGATACAAATATTTAGCAACATAAATATAATGCATGCCGTTCTACTAAGTGCTAAATATAGGAATAATTATTGTATTTCCACTCCCTTGTTCCCTTCCTTATTACACCACCATTGCCTTCAAATCCTATATACCACTAACTTTCTCAGAGAGAATGTTTTTTATATCTTGTACATATATGAATAAATTATGCGTGGTTGAAATTAATTTATTTGTCTTGATTTTAGTAAAAGGGTGCTTAAAATGATAACTTCGGAAAGGGGAAGGAGTAGTGCTGGCACCAGTCGCCACATTAATTGGTCAGTGGTTATATATACGTATTAATTTTATTTTATTACACAACATATATAATACCAAATCATGCAATCGAGGGATGTCGGTTGTTCCTTAATAGGTTCCCTTGCTCTAAATTTACAGCATATTTAATAGCATTTCAGGTGCAATCAGCTACAGAAAGGAACCATGCACCCCGCGCCATTTTTATACATTTACTACAAGTAGATCTATACAAACAAATGCTCGCCTGCTATCATATCACACTGCTTGGCATGGTACGGTTTTCAGTGACAGCCGGTGCACAATCTATAATCAATTACATGAACATTAACTATGCGCACGCATAGCGACCAGGCACAATTGTATCATGGTAGTGAGGAGGAGGCAGACATAAAGTGGGCGAGGCAAAACGATACTGATCGATGGGCGAAGCAGCTCTCCACCTTTGTACCGTGGCATTGGCGCAAACTACACTTTTCGTAGGGGCATATCCGTTCAATATAGCAGCTACGTTCTTGGTCATGTGGTTTATCATTTGTGGAGTGAAGTCTAGATCCCTCGGGTAAGGTCGATGTTGACCATTTTCGCTTAATAAATCCGTGTGGAGTACAGCTTGTCCCCTGAACAAAATCTCACTTCGAATGATAACTGACATTTGACTAGCCCACCACGTTTGCTCGTCAAATGCTGGGTCATAGGGGAGAACATGCCGAATTGATTTGTAGTGAAAGGCGTTTAAAATGGCGTCAAACCACACAGTTCCGATAAACTCTGCCGCCTCACCGGAGCATTGATTATCCACGTGAAAATTGCGTATAAACGGAACCAAATAGGGGTCAATTGCTGCAATAGCCGGCTCATAGGAACGCAAAGAGTTCTCAAACCTTCTCCATGGACCTATGGGTAGTCTTCTGGGATCTTCAAGAGTAATGTCGTCGTCCATGAACACGTAATAAAGGTAGGTCTTATTTCTTTCCATGGCGGTTTCAAACAAAAGGTTCCTTCCCGTGGTCCAAGTTGTGTTGGTGTTCAAAATATAGTGCAAGTGAGCCGCCGGTGCGTCCAAACACGACTCCCTGTAGGAAAGGACGATAACTTCGAACCCCTGGTTTTCACCACCGAAGACATCCATCTTCTTGTAGTAAGGAGGAATGCACTGCTCTGTTTGCATGAGGTATAGGATGGTGGAAGGAGGGGCAATGGGACTTTGGGTTGGAAGGGGAGTCAATTTGACAGAACTCGACATGGCACTTGAACCTGTTGGAGTGCCTCGTTCGGTACTAATAGTGTTATCCGTACCATATTTAGTACTAGTGGTAGTAAGCACGTCACTCTTTGAACTAGGTGCAGGGCCGCACAGCTTCTCCTTTGATTCCGCCGCCATTTCGGGGACGTCGCAAATATCGCTCGTTATAAAGAAGCGTGTTAGAAAGAACAGAAGACACATGAATATAGCAGCTGACAGACCCAGAGTGACCAACTTTGCTAACTTCATCATTGATACTCTATACTCCCTACTTGCAAATGCACATAGAAGTATGCAATCACGTGACTCTATATGGTCAATTAGGTGGGCCTCGAGGATATAGGGTGTGGTCCTGAACAATGAAAATCGATTCTTTCGAATACTTAAAACACTAATCGATTTTTCAGTTTTTTCTGAATCTGAAAAGCGATTTTTCCGAATTAACGAATACAGGTTTTGTCAATTATTTGGTAGCCGAATACTTCTTGTTTCTCGCATACCCTCAGCACACTACCCATATCCAGAAATGAGCGGTCAAAGGAAAAGCTAATTAATTCGCGGTTTGCGAATCAACGAATATTCCCGTATAACTTACCATAGACATGTATGGGGTACTTCAATACCAAGCACACCAGATTTTTCTCAGCATTTGCCAAAGGGGATTGTTAGTACACTACATTTGCCATGATTTTTAGTGGGGTCGCCGTATTTTTCCTATTTAAGGCGTCGCTTCCCTAGGATTGTCATAACATTGTCCTCAATGTACACGTGTAGTCAATGGGTGCGTTTTCTCATTACAAATTCTATGACCATTTGTGTCAATACCTTTACGATTTGCTAATTTGCCAAAGGAGAAACATGTAGCTAGTACATCGAAGAACTATAATATACATTGAAAAGTAGGTCTTTGTATTTAAAAATCGGCTTCCATAATTGAAAGAAGTATTCTATATTGAATCAGATTGTTGTCTCCGTCTCGTGCCCTCAAAATCGACTCACGTGCGGGACAAGGCAAAATTATGAGTATCCCCCTAGCTGTACCAGTTTTATACTGTATGAAATCGGGCCTGAAATCGATTCTGCATGCCTCCTAGCGCTACGTAACAAGGTTTGTTGCTACCAGTTGAGTAGCCTACATATAAATGTACGTTATCGTACCCATACGTTCCGGATCTTTTGTAAACATCGCCGGGCCCATTTCATACTTGTATTGCTGTTAGGCTGTTACGTTGGTAGTTTATCTAAGTAACTGAAGTACAACTACTAGTATAGGTGTGGACTATTGGCACCAATAGTAATACGGCTACATGCATGTGTTTTAATTCTAGAAAATGTGCACCGATTTATCGAGTATCAAAGAAGCTGACAGCAGCGTCAGCGGCGTGGTAGCGTATTGTATTCTGTTGTATCTGGCGCTGCGTTGCAACATCCACCACCAGCAAAACGCCGTTGCAATCTTTCAGGTGAAATAAATATAAAATGCATGTGCAAGTCAATGACTTACGTAGGCATTGCACATCTCTCAACTTGGCAATTGCAGTCATTTCTTACCCTGCACTGCATGCTTTGTATTTTATCGTAATATTTAGCTACCTTGCGTACTTACATGTATAGTACCGCTGTGAAGGCACCATAGCTAGTGTACTCATGTGAAGGCACCATAGTTATAAGGTGTGACTGTTTACAAATGGGTTATTGTGTCAGTGTGGTATGTAGCAGGCTTTGTTTATATGTATATATATATATTATATTTTATATATTTCAACAGCCCTTTGCTGCGGCAGAACACACATGGCTGAGTTATCTTGAGCCTGAATACCACAAATGCAACAGTGAAAAATGTGAAGCCAGAACAGAGTAAGGCTGTTTGTGTATGTGTGTGTGTGTTACCAGCGGGGTAAGGGAGTGGCTCAAACATGGCACTGACCTTGGCGAACACAACACACACACACACACACACACACACACACACACACACACACACACACACACACACACATGATGTGATATTGTGGTCAATTAGTTATGGCATGTGCAAATGGGCTGTGTTTGTGTGTGTTGCCTATCTTGTGACAAATACACATGCATGTACACATATGAGGCTTCTGTAACTTCTACTGTAGACAACTAAAACATATCTAGCAAATTAACCCCTCCTTTCCCCCCAGATCTTGATGATAGACACACACACAAGCACACACAAGTACATACATATACAAGCACACACACACATACACACAGTTTGGGGTGTGTATTGTGGGCGGGTCGATGTTACAGGGGGTCGCATGATATACTCTGCTGTGTAGTGTTGTTGCTGATTTGCTGATATCTTTGGGCAACCAAGTCCCCGATCCTTGACTACACGCCATACGCGAAACACACATGAAGCTTCTAAAATCACTAAAACATCCATAGAAAAGCAAGCCTTCATTCCATATGTGTAATGATAGTGCCATGGTGCAGTGTCTATTAAGTAGTGCTTTGGTGCTTATTGTGCAGTGCTATGGTGCTACATTTATGAAGTAGTGCTATTGTGGAAATACATGTAGTAAGCACTACATGGTGCAGTGCTTGTGAAGTACTGATGTGTGAAGTATCTCTGTATGTGTAAACATATGGTCTAGCTAATCGTGTGCATATTTATGTGTGTTTGCATTGTACATGTATGTGTGTTACATATGGACATTTCAACAACTCAGGAGACAAGGTGTATGGCTGAGTTATCTTGAGCAACAGTGAAAAATGTGAAGCCAGAACTAAGTAAGACTGTAAGGCTTTGTGTGTGCGTTACCAACTGGTGTGATAAGGGAGTGGCTCAAACATGGCTCTGATCTTGGTGAACACACGCACACACACACACATACACACACACACACACACACACACACACACACACACAGAAACTTGTACACACTGGTGTGCGTGTGTGTGTGTGTGCGTGTACAAAAGTGTGTACTATGTGTGTGTGTGTGTGTGTGTGTGTGTGTGTATGTAAGTAATAGTAGGGCTTAAAAAATTTTGGAAGGCTACATGTACTGGTCATAACTTTTGTTTACACAGTTTACATACATATACATGTAGACATACTACATGTAGATGTACTACATGTATGCTCATGGCTTCATATTGTTCCTGTTGTCTAAAACCCCCACTGTATAGGCCTACATGTATATGTAGGTAGTTAGGTCCAGATTCCATTGATAGATAGTGGTGATGAATTTAGGAAGAGTAAGGTTGAAGATGAGGAAGTAAGGCTGCCCAGGTCACCCTACCACTATTGGAAGTGGGGCTGCCCAGGTCACCAACTGCCAATCACACCTTGTGCTCTGATCTGGGGTGTGTGTGTGTGTCTGATGCACTACGCTAAGTCCTTTGAAGCCTGAGGTACAGAGGCACCAGCTGTACTATCATGATATAAATTCCAAAAGCCATCTTTACTAAGACCACCAATTCTGGTATATTAGTGATTGCTTTGATTGCTTGTGTGTGTTGTACACCTGTATGGCTGTACCAGTACATAACATGTGTGTGTGCATGTGTGTATGCATGTAGGTGTATGTGTGTATGTGTGTGTGCATGTGTGTATGTACATGTATGTGGTGTGTATGTGTGTGCATGTGCATGTACAATGTATGTGTGTACATTGTACATGTATGTGTGTGTGTATGGAAAGCTTTCCAATGCTACAGTGTAAGTGGTACCCTTGGTACTTGTACGTAGCCCCTATTTCATCTAGGGAGCATTGCTACATACATGTAGCTTGAGAAGCTGATTTTGCTGGATGCTGTCCCCTAAGATAAATATAATATTCATTTGTGCAGCTCAGAGGTCAACAACAATAGGGCATTGTATGCTATGCATACTGAGGTTTGATGTTAGCTATAGACCAAGTTCTAAGAAGCAAGCACTATTGATGTACATGTAATACCTACATGTGCATGTATGCGGCATGGGCCTTTTGTGCCTGATGCCATAAACTTTACAATCAAGTACATGTACATGTACATGATGGGAGGGGGGTGGAGTGTGCTTAGGGCCTGATGCAAAACCTTTGGTTAGTGGTAGAGGCATTTACATCTGATGCATAAAGTCCCGGTACTTTTTTTTCTAGGGTTCAATATCAAGAGGAGTTGTGTTAAAAGTCTGTTTGGGACTGTTTCTATGGAGATGAGGCGAAATATTACTCGAGGATGTATCTAGTTTTGTACTGGGGAAGAGCAGCACCAGGAACCCAATGCTGAGACTGACCATCTGGAGTGTTCAACACCTCCAGGGATATCCACCTTAGGCTCAATAAATACCCCTACGTTCCACTCTACTCAGCTGGCATGCACTTCTTCATCAAGCAAACCAGATGGGCAGGTGTGTTGAGTGTACCAAAGGCAGGCACACGTGTCCAGTTTTAGCAATGGAGGCCTACAGATAATGCTGCCACTGTTCCACTTACCCCTCTTTCACTTCAAAATGGGACGCCACGCGCATCTAAGAACATCCGCTCCACCTTCCTATCCCTGGTATGGTGGAGCAATCCAGCCAAATACAACACTCGCATTGGTGCAGCCACTTACAGTAATTGCTGACACCATTCAGAAGTACATATGGTGCAGCCACAATACATGTACACTCATTGTTAGTAATAGCAATAGCAGAAGAGGACAAATTGTGTATGTTTTAAATGCACATTACATGTTTGCACTAACCACACACTGTGCAGAGACAGGGGAGGGGTTTGGGGGCCGTTTAGGCCTGTGCCAGCAAGCATTGGCATAACATACAAGGAGGGGGGGGGGGGGGGGGGGGGGGGGGGGGGGGGGGGGGTATAGTATGCTTTTAACCTGATGCAGAGGCTTTGGCCTAGTGATAGACTGCTCAGCGCTACAGAGTTTAACTTTTCTTTAAAAAAAAAAAAAAATGAAAGCATTGGGATAGTGCTATTCCATTGGTGAAGCCCCGCGAAGGTGATTTGCACTAAAGTTAAAGCGCGCGTGTAGTACTGACTCTGGCCTGGCCATACACATGTATGCAGACAAAGATTCAAAATACGGCACGTGCAGATTTGATGTTAATCGATCTAGGTAAGGCTGAAATACCTACGTAGGTTGCAACTGTACTGAAAAGTGCCATTTGCAAATATCTATGTTTTGTATCAGTGCACGTGCCTATTAGCCTTCGTGCTTCATTGATCGAGCTGCAAGCAGGCTAAACGAACACGATAAGGAAAACAATCCACGCCACTATATAGGTCAAAAGTGTCCATGACGATCGACATCATAGTGTCCCTCTTGGCAGTCGAGACCTACGGTGCTTGAGTAGTCGATCGCGAGTTCCTATCGTACTTTTGTATCAGGCCAGAAGCTGGCAGTAACCATATCGGGCTCTCCCTCGCTCTTTCATATCGGGTTCGAAACGCTCTCGGCCTCCTCCCCCCCCCCCCCCCCAATTGTCCGGTTATTAACAGCCTATTGGTATAGATATAGTTAAGTTATACCTTCAGCTAAACTAACTTACTGTCATATATTTATTCACCATTTTGTTCAATTAATATCAATATTAGTTGAATAATTCTGGCAGATGACGCAAGGCATTACGCAATGACATATTTTGATGAAGAAATCATGCGCGGTAGAAATTAATTTTTTGTCTTGATTTTAGTTCAAGAATGGTTAATGGAATAATTTTTTAAAGTACATATCTCATGATCAGACCGATTTATAGGACGTTTTACAAGTGTTTAAAATTCAATTTGAAATAAAAAGCAAGATGACCGCCTATGTATGGGCCATTTCTGGATATGCTACATGCACATCCTCAGCACACCACAGCTACCTATATATGCACATATCACACCATATACACTCAGCTAACATTATACATCACACCAGACAACCGTCCACACAACCACAGCTATATATTTATTATTATTATTATTATATATACCCATCCAGATACCCCCCAACACAAGCCACATGCAGCTACCTAACGTAGGCCTATTTTTAGCACATAACAACAAATCACACCAGATACCTACTTGGGCATGGCCCCACCTTGGCGAGGCCAGGCTGGTAATAGGCTGGTCAGTCGGGAGATGGGGTTCGGGAAAACAACAAAGGTGCATGTAACTACATGTAACTAGTAACAGAGTGGAGTTTTTATAGTGCATGTAGGGGTTGGAAAAGGCGCAGCCCCCTCCCGGCCAGCCGGGAGGTATGGAGGAGCAGCAGTTTTGCAAATTTTGCCACTTGTAATTTATTGCGGAAAATTACTACTTTGTAAGTACCAAATAATGAAAATGTGATACCATACAACCTTCCTTTAGTAGTAAATAGGACTAAGTAGTAGAGGAAGACTTTAACCACATTTGCTTTCATGTATATCTGCATGTAGTGCGAGCTGCCATATGCTACACACTTGCATGCATGCATTGTGCATTGCCCCAAAGTAGGAATAAAAATGTCGCACCACCCTTCCTTTGTAGTAGTAAGGACTATGTAGAAGAGCTCAGCCTTAAATTGAACTGTGCATTGCCCCAGCATCTTTTCAACTTTTGCTACGTCACATAATTGCGTAGAAACATATGTGCTACAAACAGATATATTAGTACATATCCAGAAATGCGCGGTCAAAGGGAATTGACGCGATTTGTACATTCGCGTATACTTCCGAATAACTCCCATAGAAAATGAACGGCTGTTTATGAATTTGATTGTTAATTAATAACGTAATAGGGTACAACTTTTGTGGCTATCAAAATTGCTTCAGATACGTACGATCGTGATTTAGCTGAACAAAAAACAACACTTTGTATTGAAAATTGTTGTAGTTTTTGTGAAAACAGCACTTTCCATAGAGTTGTCAGTATGGAAAATCAACTTTTTCACACCTACTAGTAATTAATGTATTCTGCAGCTCATAATTTTTACACCAGTTTAGATTCGGATTTTGTAGGCCCCTAGAATAAGAGATCATGCAGTTGTATCATATTTTTAGAGATATTTTTAAAAATTTATCTAGTTTAGATTTTGGCCATTTGAATTTTAAATTGTTTTGGGCCACTAGGACTAGGATCCAATTAGCGCCATCTTGTTGAGTGTTTTTAATGTAGCTTCCATGGATACGGATATATGGCCCCGTGGCAGCCAGCCTAACCCGATCGTACTCCACAGACATTTGTCTGCAACGTCCATCTGCCTCAATGAGCCAGAGACCTGAACGCAATTGATCTGTGTTCTCTGTATGAATGGTTGGCAAAGCTGTCCTAAAAATAAAGCTGGTGGCCCGTTTCGACATGTAATGCTGCAGCTACAATTTGTATGGTACCATACACACTTGTCATACCAAATCACCATACCCATCGAAATGTTGCATTTGTGTGATTGTGTGAGCATAAAGAAGACCATCACTCCACACACCTCTATACCTTTTTGTTGTGTCATGCTTTTCATCCTCGCATAGTAGAAAATGGGTGCTCAATGACAAAACTAAGATAAGTTATCATGGTATGGTGGGACTGAGATAACAATAATCCTCCCTTCCCTTAACACACCAAATTTAGATGATTTATATTCAGAACCTTGCAGTGAGACTGCAGATATTACAGGTACATATTTATTCAGTAGTAATGCATACCTACTCCGGTCCTTTCAGCCAAATGTGTTACATGGTCATATGCCCAACCAAGGTGCGTAACCAAGAGAACAATTGTGTATCATCAAGAAAGTGAACACGTGAGGTAAAATTAAAGGAACAGTGTACTGTATAGTGAAAGTTTCCTTCTTTGGGTTGGGTATTCAGGTTGTGTCAATTCCTCCAAAGCAAAGATTGAAGCGCTTATTCTGACTACAAAGTGAGCATGCAGGTATAACGTACACGTAGTAGCGGAGGAAATGTAATATTAGAAAAGGGGCGGATTACGAAGCGCTATACATGTAAACCTGGAAACTATCTCTTGAGAAAATCAACAACAGGTTGACACAGGCAAGGTTTGTTGATACCGTGGTCACAAATTGAATCTCATTAGTAACCCTCCGTGGGGTATCTAGTAAAAACTAACAGCTTACTCGAGGTTGCAATGAATGTTGCGTATTTTCTCCAAGAGCGAGGTGTGAAAAGTCTCCATGTGTGAGTCGGTACTGTATATGGTCTGGTCCCCACACTAGCGTAACGCCAGGGTGTGACTTCGTGTAAAACCCACACCTTAACTGCCCTGAGACAGAGATCCAATATACTGGTTGGGAGCGAAGTATCGATGATGAAGTTAGCGAAGTTTGTCACTCTGAGTCTGTCAGCTGCTATTAGGTACTTTAATTGCGTTTGCGTAGGCGCAAACTGGTGATCTAAATCTCGTCGAAAATTGTGACCGTATTTAGGATTTCTCTACGAGTGCTTAAGAAGACGCGCGCTTTGCAAAGTTGTTTGCAAGGTATTTAGGACTTTATTGCTAGAATACAGAACAAAAGGGGTTGCCCGATACACTATTGGTATCTAAATGTAAGCGTTATTTTGTGTGCCTCGTTGATTTCCATAGTAATCGGTCGCGATTAGCCATTCCCTAGATTCTTAAAGCACTCAGTTGAGGAAGCGTTTCCCATGTTTATTAGGTCTTAGCCTATATCAGGATAAAATTTCATGAGCTTTGGATGGTGCCCAAGGGTCCATTTATCGGCACTGGTGTTTACTGTTGGATTGCTTAGAGCTTGACATAATAATGCTTAACCTGGTATTTCTGTGTTAGAGCCCTGGGTATTTTTTGTATTTTCAACTGACGCATAGACAATCTATTTTGTTTATGTGTCAAAGAGTTGTGTGATAGTTCTATTTAATACGCACCGAATTCGTCAAGGCACGCGTTAGTTATGGAAAGTATTGTACAGCATGGACCGCCATATCATTAAAAACAACTCAATCATAAAAATATGATGGTGCCCACACAGCGTATTTTTCAAGACAATATTTTCATGTTAGTGTGTCCTAGCTATGCAGTAACATTGAGAAATACATCTACCCATAACCAGCATATGCCCAGTTATTGAAGTAGCTTTGGATCAAATGGCAGGTTTGAAAATTACTGCTCTCCCTGAACCTTGAAGTACAAAATTCTGCATGCTACAACAGAACAAGATAAGATAAGATAATAGATATTGTAATACACTAGCTACTTAAAGATGTAACATGTGTAATATAGACACAGTTGCATGGCTACATTGAAGGTATTTTAGCTCATCTATCACCATCCATTGTTCACCAAGTATGTTTGCTGAACACAATGCACCCTTGGCCTGGCTGATTACCTTTATAGAAAAGCATCTAATGTTAAATGATGGAAATGTAAAATGTAAAATTAATGGAACAATGCAATGGTTGTGTGCACACTCTCAAAACATGCAAGAAAATATAGCCTGGTTAAATTTTGCATCAGACAAGCTCAGAGAGTAAATTTAGTTAGTAAACAATATGAACACAACATTTCTATATTGCAAGATCAGCAACTTAAAGATAAGATTCTAAAGAAGGAGAACAGTTCAAGGAGGAAGATAGAAAAGAAGTTGCAATGTGTGGCAGAAAAGGAATTTGAATTATCAAATGAGTTTCCTAATATCTCATAATGAAAAATAAATTAATGTAATATTATTAAAGCGTTTTATCCAACGTGTCAGTTATTTGTAATAATAAAATAATAAAGGTAAGCATAAACAATGCACAATAAGTAACTATACTAGTAAAAAGATACAGAAAAAGTCTACCACTGCATGCTGGCCCACAGAATCCATAATAGAAGCAGCATTTCCACATTGTACTGCAGCTGATAGCCTTTGTAGCAAGTAAGTGTAGACATTGCACTCTCCCGATGCCTGCCTAAGGTGATGGTCAAGCTCTCTCCTGATGTCTCAATGGCTATGGGCGTGATCAGTTATTAATGGTCTGTATATTGAACACCTATGTGCTATACAATGGACATATCAGTATGTGTAAATCAATCAAAGAAGTCTCAAGCTCCTAAAGTAATTATTACACATTGGAAGAATGATGAATGTAAATAAAAAGGGGAGAACATTATGATATCGCTATATGGGCTACAGTGGAAACCATCACACTTGCTCCTATAATTTTTTTGTACTGTTATTTTGTTCACTTGAATATATTTCAATAACAATGAGATCAAATGAAAATCTGACAAGGCAGGTATAGTGTACAACTATTTTTCAATATATACTGAAAGTTAAAAAGCATCACGTGACTATTTACTTTTGTTATTAACACTTGTTGTGACCCCAGTACAAAAAAAATTGTGAGCATAATTCCTTCTCCTGTAGGCAATAGATCTTGACCATATTCGCAATATATCTAAAGAACAAGCATTAGCAACCTTTGGCCGAGTCGGTTTTTAAGTCCGGTAAATAGTTACGGTATTATCGAGCTAGATATGCGTTTTTAGCTCGTAAAAGCTTAGCGATGCTATTTCGTAGTACGCTCTCACTGGACTGCTATATTTCGCTTCCGAGTCGTCACATGTTAGATCTATCGCGAAATCGTACTTGGGAGGCAATAGACCCTTCTTTGCCGTTAAAAAAGTGCCATCAGAGCTGAGTACCTGAAAACCTCCGCCATATCGCGATGAATTACATTTGAAACGTCATCATTTCGTCATTTTGTATCGTGAATATATTTATAATGTGACGTATCGGCAGAGATAATATAGCATCAAATTGGGCAGGTTACAAGAAACGTCAAAAAGCAAGAGGCAACTCTAAAGCTGGAAGGGAAGCGTACCCAATTAGCTATTTGGAAGCTGCCATCTAGGATTCGAAGCTTTGGGTGATAGAACGCTAGCCTTGGCGAATGTCTTGATGGTCCATAAAGCTTCCCAATTTGATGCTACTGATTTACTAAACGTTCGCCGTGAGTGGCTGCAAGATGCAGCATCGCTAGGTTAAGAACCATTTTCACAATCCCTTGCATCCATTCGTATTATCGTCACATTATAAATATATTCACGATACAAAATGACGAAATGATGACGTTTCAAATGTAATTCATCGCGATATGGCGGAGGTTTTCAGGTACTCAGCTCTGATGGCACTTTTTTAACGGCAAAGAAGGGTCTATTGCCTCCCAAGTACGATTTCGCGATAGATCTAACATGTGACGACTCGGAAGCGAAATATAGCAGTCCAGTGAGAGCGTACTACGAAATAGCATCGCTAAGCTTTTACGAGCTAAAAACGCATACCTAGCTCGATAATACCGTAACTATTTACCGGACTTAAAAACCGACTCGGCCAAAGGTTGCTAATGCTTGTTCTTTAGATGCATTGCGAATATGGTCAAGATCTATTGCCTACAGGAGGAGGAATTATGTTCACAATTTTTTTTGTACTGGGGTCACAACAAGTGTTAATAACAAAAGTAAATAGTCACGTGATGCTTTTTAACTTTCAGTATATATTGAAAAATAGTTGTACACTATACCTGCGTTGTCAGATTTCCATTTGATCTCATTGTTATTGAAATATATTCAAGTGAACAAAATAACAGTACAAAAAAATTATAGGAGCAAGTGTGATGGTTTCCACTGTATTGCCGTATTGGCAGCTAGATTATATAATGAGATACCTAAATTTAGATGTAATGTGTATTTGACCCTGTGAACCTTATAAAGAATACCTATGTTGTATTTTATGCAATTATGGCATCATTATCTTGAATGCTTTTACAGTAGCTGCATGGAGAAGTCAAGCGGTCACAGTTTTTTATATCGCGGTCCATTCACATTGCGTACATTGTTTATTCACTTAGTCACCCGCGATGCAATGTTTGAAACGTTATAACTTTTGAAATAGTAATCTGTTTTCCGTGGCAAAAGCATATTTTTGATACATTCAATTTGCTCTTTTAGGCTATGCATAAAAGTTCTAGTTTTATTCATTTTCAAAAATTTATTAAAGTACCTACTGCTATATTCATGTGTCTTCTGTTCTTTCTAACACGCTTCTTTATAAAGAGCGATGCTCGCGACGTCCCCAAAATGGCGGCGGAATCAAAGGAGAGGCTGTGCGGCCCTGCACCTAGTTCAAAGAGTGACGTGCTTACTACCACTAGTACTAAATATGGTCCGGATAACACTATTAGTACCGAACGAGGCACTCCAACAGGTTCAAGTGCCATGTCGAGTTCTGTCAAATTGACTCATCTTCCAACCCAAAGTACCATCCTATACCTCATGCAAACAGAGCAGTGCATTCCTCCTTACTACAAGAAGATGGATGTCTTCAGTGGCGAAAACCAGGGGTTCGAAGTTATCGTCCTTTCCTATAGGGAGGCGTGTCTGGACGCACCGGCGGCTCACTTGCACTATATTTTGAACACCAGCACAACTTGGACCACGGGAAGGAACCTTTTGTTTGAAACAGCCATGAAAAGAAATAAGACTTACCTTTATTATGTGTTCATGGACGACGACATAGAGCTTGGAGATCCCAGAAGACTACCCATAGGTCCATGGAGAAGGTTTGAGAACTCTTTGCGTTCCTATGAGCCGGCTATTGCAGCAGTTGATCCCGAAATGGTTAAGTTGATACGCAATTTTCACGTGGATAAACAATGGGCGGCAGAGTTTATCGGAACTGTGTGGTTTGACGCCATTTTAAACGCCTTTCACTACAAATCAATTCGCCATATTCTTCCATATGACCCAGCGTTTGACGAGCAAACATGGTGGGCTAGTCAAATGTCAGTTATCATTCGAAGTGAGATTTTGTTCAGGGGACAAGCTGTACTCCACACGGATTTATTAAGCGAAAATGGTCAACATCGACCTTACCCGAGGGATCTAGACTTCACTCCACAAATGATAATTATAAACCACATGACCAAGAATGTAGCTGCTATCTTGAACGAATATGCCTCTACGGAAAGTGCAGTGTGCGCCAATGCCACGGTACAAAGGTGGAGAACTGCTTCACCCCTCTTTCAGTATGGTTTTAGCTCGCCCACTTTATGTCTACCTCCTCCTCCCTACCATGATATAATTGCGCCTGGTCGTCATGCGTGCGCATAGTTAATGTATTTACT
This sequence comes from Spongilla lacustris, assembly GCA_949361645.1. Lineage (NCBI taxonomy): Eukaryota > Metazoa > Porifera > Demospongiae > Spongillida > Spongillidae > Spongilla > Spongilla lacustris. The sequence goes on from OX442422.1 coordinate 6,568,445, forward strand.
GGTCAATGGTTATAGATTGTGCACTGTCAAAACCGTACCGTGCATGCCGTGTCGAGCGAGCACGGTTGCAATAACCGTGCTTCCAGGCAGGGCACCGCTCGATCGTGGTAGAGTGTGATATGATAGCAAGCGCTTCTGTAGTATTAAAATGGCGTGGTGATTGATTTCTTTAGCTGGTGGCTTCTTTTTTTTTTTTTAACTCAATCGATACAACATACACTTGGAAATGGGTATAGAGCACCAGTACTGTCACGCAAAAATTGGTCCGGGCTGGGTAAAAAGTGAATCACTTTTAGTTGCAAGGGAATACGGTCCCCCCCTCCCCCCGGACCCAACTCCCTAGGGAATACGGTCCCCCGGACCGAGTTCCCTGATTAAGGCCGGTTGTACAAAACCAATTAACCGGACTCAATTCCCTAGGGGAATCACCCCCCGGACCGTATTCCCTGGCAGTTTTAAATACATATATGTAGGTACTGCGGAATCCTTGATTTTAGACCGTAAAATGGATTAAAAGACATATCACATAACCTCCAGAATGTATCCAGTGGCAAGGGCACGATTAAAACTAAGTTGCGCATGCGTACTGTATGCTTAGATCACTAAAATCGACGATAGCTTTAGTTTGGAAGGATTTTATGTAACAGCGATGGCTATTCCTAACTTTCCTGCCATGCAGACATACAATTAACGTATTACAAGACAATAATAATAATTAATTAATTAGCTGTTTTAATAACGTGATAAATCTTTAAAGTACCTAGTGAGTTTAATGGTGCAATCAGATTTTGAAAATCACAATTGTAAGCTGAGTTATGCATTGATGTCCACAATTTCTTGACATGCCTCCCATTCCATCCTCCCTTCACCTTCTCTCCCCCTTCTCTTCTCCCTTCTCCCTTCCTCTCCCTCTCTTCTCCCTTCCCCTCCTCCTCCCTTCCCCTCCTCTCCCCTTCTCATCTCTCTTCCCATCCTCCCTTCCCCTCCTTCCTTCCCACCTCTTCTCCTTTTCTCAAGTCTCCTCTCCCCCTTCTCTTCTCCCTTCCCATCCTCCCTTCCCCTCCTCCCTTCACTTCCCATCCTCCCTTCCCCTCCTCCACCTGTTTGCCCCAACACAGCTGGATATAATGGACATGCAGTTTGTCCATGATGGTAGACCTATTCTGTGCTGTACTCAGTGGTGGTCGTTTTGCACACCACTTATGAAAATGGCTAGCAATCTGGTAAGCATCTTTGGTGTGAATGGCCAATTGCTTTTATCACATACATCGTCACATCAAGGACAGACATTTAAGGTGATTAATCCTGATACCTTTGCTACTGACTTTGGAGAATGCATGTGTACCTTTATTCAAGAGAAAAGGGCTTTGAATCATGTGAGGATAGTTTCATGATGGGTGGGGGGGGGGGGGGGGGGGGGTGCTGTGCTTAGGTTGATCCTGATAAACCAATTTTGGTAGCTGGTAATCCATAGCGGTTTAATGAAAAGAGTGTTAGGCTAGGCATTAGAAAATGGCATTAAATATGATGATGCTCTGGTTGGAGCCAGGGTAAGGGCATATGTGGTCTGAGCATGACATGTTGTTCCTTCACTACTAATACCTCCTCTCCTCCACTACTAATACCTCCTCTCCTCCACTACTAATACCTCCTCTCCTCCACTACTAATACCTCCTGTCCTCCACTACTAATACCTCCTCTCCTCCACTACTACTTCTTTTATAGGGGTCCCCTCGCCTTTCAAAATAACCTGGCTGAGAGACTGGGTGTTGCTCACATGCCAGTTCAGATACTTAGCTGTTTAAAAGAAAGAAATTGTTTGATTATTATGTGATTTAATGTTGATAGCAAGTGAGCTCTTATACTGCTGTGATGTGATGCACTATATTATATTCCAAGATTGCCCTTCTTTCTTTGTTTGCTCTCATGCATGCAACGTGTAAGTAGGAACCCGCCGGGGGGAAAAAAGGAGTGAAAACAAGATATAAAAATTTAATTAAAATGAGATTAGTGATGTAGGATTTATAGACAGCAATTGAGTAAAAAGTAAGGAAACAAGGAATTGCGTATATTATGCATTCATTAAATTATAAATATTACAGACCTACATTATGCAAATTATCTGCCTGAAATTCTGTGCTAAATGTAGGTATGTAATATTTACAATTTAATGAATGCATAATATCCGTAATTCCTTGTTTCCTTAATTTTTACTCAATTGCTGTCTACAAATCCTACATCACCAATTTTATTTTAATTATATCTTGTGTATATATATTTACTCCGAAAACAGGTTGAGCTACATAACTAAACTTGCATGCATTCAATACAATTGCATACTAAAATGTGTGTGTTCTTCAGACCAGCATTTTCTGTGTTAAGAGTCTTGCTCGGCCAAATCATTTAGGGGTGGGTGCTTAACAGCGGTTCCGTGAGAATCGAATGTTTTTTGGGGCTATTTTGTCGAACTCAAGTTTTAGAAAATTAGTCGGACGACCTTTTTTAGCCACAAAAACATAAGAACATAGTAGTACTGAAAAACTCTCTGCATGAGTATTTGCGCTATTTCTAGCGTCCTGTGTATACGTACTTCTCGTTGTAACCTGGATTTGTTTTTAGTCAAACGGTTGGACGCTTCACAGATAAAAGTACACTTTTTTCTGAAGCCTTTTCTAACATCGAAAACAGTCCAAATATACTTACCTTTGCTCTTTGTGGCCGCGTTCCCAGACCGATGTATTATTCCGCGAGTGTGCTGCGTAGTGTCGAACTTTGGCTGGTATATAAGTCTACGCGTGCGCTATTGTTCATTTGCATACAGTCATATATAGTAGCGTTCATACTACACATCAGAACATATATGTCATCACTGCTGCTAAACAGAAGCTGCTTGCATGTGCTCTGTCTGTTACTCGCTCTGGCTTATTTCCCGTCTTTTTCATGTAGTGGTGGCTGCAGAGATATACCTCCAGTTCCACTTGGAGATAGATATCCTTATCCATATCCAAATGCTCAAAGCTTATGCTTGCCTTCTTTTGCCTTCCAGAGCTCCCTTCATCCCTTTGATGCTTTAGCCTCATGCAGATTTGATACACACTCCTGGCAGTGGAACTTTAATAGCTTTCTGCAACTGCAGCTCAGCCAGGCAAACATACGGCTTGCTGTCAAATGACTCTGAATATTACTGCATGGCAAAACAGCAAGCCACAGCCATGTGCAGTCATATGACAGCAAGCCACAGCCATGTGTAGTCATATGACAGCAAGCTATAGTCATCTGCAGTCTGTGCAGTCATATGACAGCAAGCTACAGCCATGTATAGTCATATGACAGCAAGCCACAGGCATGTGCAGTCATATGAAAGCAAGCCACAGCCATGTCTGACCTTCAAATGTGTGCCTGAGATTCCATCACTGGTGTTATGCCTGAGCTACACAGAAGATTTTACCGATCTGGTGATGCTTCAGAATTAGATAAAGCTATTGCCTTGCTGATGTAGGATTTGTATAGATAGCAATTGAGTAAAAAGGAAGGAAACAAGGAATTACAGATATTATGCATTATAAATATTACATACCTACATTTAGCACAGAATTTCAGGCAGGTATATGCTAAATAATGTAGGTCTGTAATATTTATAATTTAATGAATGCATAATATCTGTAATTCCTTGTTTCCTTCCTTTTTGCTCAATTGCTATCTATACAAATCCTACATCACCAATTTTATTTTTATATCTTGTTTCACTCCTTTTTTTTCCCCAGCGGGTTCCGACATGTACTTATACTTTGCATGCATGAGCACGAACGTAGAAAGAAGGGGAACCTTGGAATACAACCCATTGCATCACATACATCACAGCAGTATGTACAATAAGACAGTTTTGTTCTGCTCACTAGCTATCATCATTAAATCACATCACAATCAAACATTAAACAGTTAATGTCTCTGAATTGGCATGTGACTGGAAGGCAAGGGGATCCCTAAACAAAGTAGTAGCGTAGGAAAGGAGGAATTAGTAATGAAGTCACAAAATATAATGTGAGCTCAAACCATAAATGCCCTTCCCATGGCTCCAACCAGAGCATCCTAAACATAGCCCATACCCGGCCACATGAATCTACTTCACAACTATCCTCACAGGATTCAAAGCCCTCACCTCTCGACTGAAGGTACTCATATGTTCTTCAAAGCTAGCAGTGAAGGCATCAGGAATAATCACCATAAATGTCTGTCCTTGATGTGAGTACATCTATATGATCAGAGCAATTGGCCATTCACACAAAAGATGCTTACCCGATTGCCTGCTTTTTATTTCGAATACTGATCCTCTTCATACAATAAACAAGCACATGCTTTTGCTTTGCTAAAACTTGGAAGTAGTTGGGCTGGCCCGACTAAACTTAAAGGTCATTCTTTTAATAGGGCTACTAGCTCTCACTTTCAGACGTGTTCTGCTCGTCTTTTAGAAGAGAATGGAGAAAGGAGGGAAGGAGGAGGGGAAGAGAGAGGAGGGAAGGGAGAGAGGAGGGAAGGGGGTGAGGAGAGAGAAGGGAAGAGGGAGAGGAGAAGGGGGTGGGGAGAGGAGGGAAGGGGGTGAGGAGAGTGGATGGAAGAGGGAGAGGAGAGAGGAGGGAAGGGGGTGAGGAGAGAGGAGGGAAGGGGTGAGGAGAGAGGAGAGAAGAGGGAGAGGAGAGAGGAGGGAAGAGGGAGAGGAGGGAAGAGGGAGAGGAGGGAAGAGGGAGAGGAGGGAAGAGGGAGAGGAGGGAAGAGGGAGAGGAGAGAGGAGGGAAGAGGGAGAGGAGAGAGGAGGGAAGAGGGAGAGGAGAGAGGAGGGAAGAGGGAGAGGAGAGAAGGGGAGAGGAAAGAGGAGGGAAGGGGTGAGGAGAGAGGAGGGAAGTGGGAGAGGAGAGAGGAGGGAAGGGGGAAAGAAGAGGAGAGAGGAGGGAAGGGGAGAGGAGAGAGGAGAGAAGGGGAGAGGAGAGACCTGGAGGGAAGGGGGTGAGGAGAGAGGAGGGAAGAGGGAGAGGAGGAAAGTGGGAGAGGAGAGAAGGGGGAGAGGAGAGAAGGGGGTGAGGAGAGAAGAGGGGAAGGGATAAGAGAATGGAGAGAGAAGGGGAAGGGCGAAAAGGAAGGGTATGAGAGAAGAGAAGATGAGACAGGAGGGAAGGGGAGGGGGATAGCTAGCACAACACTACACCGCTTGGCAACATATCCATGAGACATGGCACACACATTTAAACACACACAGTCACATACACTCACCTTTTCGGAGTGGTTCACCCCCATCCTGGTTGGATGGTGTTCCATTTTCCATCACCTTTGCAGCTTGAATGAGCAGCACCTGATTTGCTCTGGTGGGGACCACTATAGAGGACACGCATTTGTGGAGGACATTTCCGTTACCATTGTCGGCATTGAACAAAACTCACTTATAAATGGTCCTACCAACAGGTCATCTTTGAGGGGGGGCGGCGTAAATATAGTAACATTCTCTCGTTGTATGTTAGGTAGCTCACCTGTACACGTCACCCATGGCCAACCAATGCCAACTTCTATGGACTTAATAGCGACGGCCAGTTGCAAGCAGTGGTTTCCCACCTTCACGCTATCCTTCTTACTGCCTTCATGCTAGCCTTTGATGTATCGATCCTTCTTACCTTTGGGATCGGCTTAACCCGCTTTGTAGCGTGAACGGTCTTTCGGAGCGACTCGTCAGCACAACCACAGTCATAATAAATTTAACTGGCAATATTCTTTGCACTATTCTTTTCTATTTCTCTTCGCGATCGACGTGACTGCAGCTGCAGACACTTGCCAGAAACGCGTGTTCAACCACAAATTTATTCTGGATCTCCACTTTATGGCTTCCAAGAGCCGATAAAATCTGTTGTGGGCTATTGCTAACAAAACTAAGTTGCTAAAGATCTAATTTGTGTCAAGCATAACTCCCCTTACGAAAATAATAAAACAAATCCGACTCGGCAGTAAGTTTCTAACTTGTTGGTTCTAGTGCTTCCGCATAACGGCTAACATTAAGCTTCAATTGTGACAAAGTTACAGTGCAATAAACCTCTTATCCGAGCGAATCTTATCTTATCAGATCCGGAAGGAGAAACATTTTTTCAGGTCCGAGTGTGGGAACGAGTGAGCGTTATCTCAGTTGTCTTAGCTTTCTAAGCGTCAGCAGTTTTACTGAGTTGTAGATGCTCGACGGCTGTGTCCAAACACGCTCGCTAAAGTCCAACACATTCTACGGTGCATCGGTAAATAGTGGAATCGGGTATTTTGCTAATCGTATTCATCACACTTCAAATCCTACATAGGACCTACGTTAGCTGTGGTTGTGTGGAAGGTTGTCTGGTGTGATGTATAATGTTAGCTGAATGCATCTGGTGTGATATGTGCATACATAGGTAGCTGTGGTGTGCTGAGGATGTGCATGTAGGTAGTGTGCTGAGGGTATGCAAGAAACAAGAAGTATTCGGCTACCAAATAATTGACAAAACCTACATGTATATTCGTTAATTCGGAAAAATCGCTTTTCAGATTCAGAAATCGATTAGTATTTTAAACGTATTCGAAAGAATCGATATTCATTGATCAGGGCCACACCCTTATCACCAATAGAGTCACGTGATTGCATACTTCTATGTGCGTTTGCAAGTAGGGAGTATAGAGTATCGATAATGAAGTTAGTGAAGTTTGTCACTCTGGGTCTGTCAGCTGCTATATTCATGTGTCTTCTGTTCTTTCTAACACGCTTCTTTATAAAGAGCGATACTCGCGACGTCCCCGAAATGGTGGTGGAATCAAGGGAGAGGCTGTGCCTGTGCGGCCCTGCACCTAGTTCAAAGAGTGACATGCTTACTACCACTAGTACTAAATATGGTACGGATAACACTATTAGTACCGAACGAGGCACTCCGACAAGTTCAAGTGCCATGTCGAGTTCTGTCAAATTGACTCCCCTTCCAACCCAAAGTCCCATTGCCCCTCCTTCCATCATCCTATACCTCATGCAAACAGAGCAGTGCATTCCTCCTTACTACAAGAAGATGGATGTCTTCGGTGGCGAAAACCAGGGGTTCGAAGTTATCGTCCTCTCCTACAGGGAGGCGTGTCTGGAAGCACCGGCGGCTCACTTGCACTATATTTTGAACAACAACACAACTTGGACCACGGGAAGGAACCTTTTGTTTGAAACCGCCATGGAAAGAAATAAGACCTACCTTTATTACGTGTTCATGGACGACGACATTACTCTTGAAGATCCCAGAAGACTACCCATAGGTCCATGGAGAAGGTTTGAGAACTCTTTGCGTTCCTATGAGCCGGCTATTGCAGCAATTGACCCCTATTTGGTTCCGTTTATACGCAATTTTCACGTGGATAATCAATGCTCCGGTGAGACGGCAGAGTTTATCGGAACTGTGTGGTTTGACGCCATTTTAAACGCCTTTCACTACAAATCAATTCGCCATATTCTCCCCTATGACCCAGCGTTTGACGAGCAAACATGGTGGGCTAGTCAAATGTCAGTTATCATTCGTAGTGAGATTTTGTTCAGGGGACAAGCTGTACTCCACTCGAATTTATTAAGCGAAAATGGTCAACATCGACCTTACCCGAGGGATCTAGACTTCACTCCACAAATGATAAACCACATGACCAAGAATGTAGCTGCTATATTGAACGAATATGCCCCTACGAAAAGTGTAGTTTGCGCCAATGCCACGGTACAGAGGTGGAGAACTGCTTCGTCCATCCATCAGTATCGTTTTAGCTCGCCCACTTTGTGTCTACCTCCTCCTCACTACCATGATACAATTGTGCCTGGTCGCTATGCGTGCGCATAGTTAATGTTCATGTAATTGATTATACATGTAGATTGTGCACCGGCTGTCACTGAAAACCGTACCATGCCAAGCAGCTTGCAGTGTGATATGATAGCAGGCGAGCATTTGTTTGTATAGATCTACTTGTAGTAAATGCATAAAAATGGCGCGGGGTGCATGGTTCATTAATTTTGTAACTGGTTGCACCTGAAACTCCGTTATGAAACACCGGTGTAGTTGTTATACACAACTGTGTATAGAGTATCCATACGCAAAGTTATACACATGCGGATAACACGTGTCCATAACACATGAATACACGCGTTATACAGTACTGTATAACAACCCTTTTTACACAGTGAATTGGCAGTTGTTGCAACAATATGTGACAGGGTATGTAATATGGAACACTTGACACTGAAATGTGCTTGGGCCTATACTGCCCTATATGTGATCAAGCAGTTTACATTTATAATGCTACACGAAGGTATAGATTAGAATACCAGAATACATACTGCCTATAACACACACTTAATTTAAATAGCTTTCTATAACTGAGTCAGGGCGCGCAAAATCAGTCAAAGCATACGCATAGAGTTAACAAATTAGGATGATCATGATATATAACGCCATAACGTACAATTGCTGGTGCATGCATGATGCGACAATCTTCTTGCCTTGTGGGTGGATCCAAGCCTGTCAGGTCAGGGTTTGACCTGCCAGGCCGTGTTGGCCTTTGGCAACCCTGATCCAGCCTTTTGCAAAATATGAAAACTAGTCTGGCGGGCCTTACTACCGCGTATGGTCAATCATACTGGTGTATGGGGTGACGAAATCGCTTCAAAGCATACGGTACTATACATGTAATTGCATTCATATGTGCGCGATGTGGGCTAATTATATTCATCAATGGTTCCAAGGGGGGTGTCCGGACACCCTGGACTCCCCCCCTGTATCCGCCTCTGGACCACAGCTACCTACATATGCCTAAATCTCTTGGTCTAACCACATACCTAGATGGGCGTGTCCTGGCTGAGGTCTACATACAAATCGTACCCGATGCCAAAAGAGTAGAACCACAGATGAAGTTTACGCACCACCGGCCATGCAACCTCCATTTCACCATCGCGAGTTTATACTAGTAAGTAAGTAGGCTTAAGTGCAATATCAGCTCAGAAAGATTGATGCAAGAAACCGGTACCAGCTAGTTCGAAATGCACTACAGTGGAAACCATCCCACTTGGAACAATAATATTTTGGTACTTTTTTTGACAACATTTGAATTTATTTCAATAACAATAAGCTCAAATGCAAATCTGACGACGTAGGTATAGTGTACAACTATTTTTCAATACATACTGAAAGTTAAAAAGCATCACGTGACTATTTACTTTTGTTATTAAATCTTGTTGTAACCCCAATACTAAAAAAAATTGTAAGCTGAATTCCTCCTCTTGTAGGCAATAGATCTTAGCCAAATTTGCAATATATCTAGAGAACAAACATCATCAACCTTTGGCCGCATCCGTTTTTAAGTCTGGTAAATAGTTACAGTTTTATCGAGCTGGATGTGCGTTTTTAGCTAGTAAAAGCTTAGGGATGCTATTTCGTAGTACGCTCTCACTGAACGGCTATATTTCGTCTCCGACTCGTCATATGTTAGATCTATCCCAAAAGCGTACTTTGGAGGCAATAGACCCTCCTTTGCCGTTAGAAAAGTGCTATCAAAGACGAATAGCTGAAAACTCCCGCCATTTCCCTATGAATTGCATTTGAAACGTCATCATAGTGTCATTTTTCGTATGAATATATTTTTAATGGTCTTTGTTTATCCAGTACCTGTGGGCCACCATAACGGCTAGTAAAGCAGCAGCATCGATCTGGGCAGGCCTCTAGAAACGGCAATGCAACTCCAATGCTGGAAACGAAGAGCGGTGGAATAAGCGGTCCCGCGTACCAGTAGGCCTACCATCCAGGCCGCTTATATTACTAATTCCACCGCTTTTCGTCTCCAGCTTTTGGCGTTTGCCTCTTGTTCTTTGCCATTTCTAGGCCTGCCCATATTGACGCTGCTGATTTACTAGCCGTTCGTCGTGAGTGGCTTTTTACAATCTCCATTGACAGCACTTGCACCATAGATATTAGATCTATGCTAGCACCCACTGGATAAATATATACCGAAGACGTCACATTAAACATATATTCATACGAAAAATGACGCTATGATGACGTTTCAAATGCAATTCATAGGGAAATGGCGGAAGTTTTCAGCTATTCGTCTTTGATAGCACTTTTCTAACGGCAAAGGAGGGTCTATTGCCTCCAAAGTACGCTTTTGGGATAGATCTAACATGTGACGAGTCGGAGACGAAATATATCCGTTCACTGAGAGCGTACTACGAAATAGCATCCCTAAGCTTTTACTAGCTAAAAACGCACATCCAGCTCGATAAAACTGTAACTATTTACCGGACTTAAAAACGGACGAGGCCAAATGTTGGTTATGCTTGTTCTCTAGATATATTGCAAATTTGGCTAAGATCTATTGCCTACAGGAGGAGGAATTCAGCTTTAAATTGTTTTAGTACTGGGGTCACAACAAGATTTAATACACGCATATCATGTGGCTTTGAAGAGTCTACGCATGCGCGTTACATTCATTTGAAATGGAAGCCTCGTACGCGCTGTATTTGTTCTGTTCAAAGTGGGGTTTCAAAAGCAAAAGCAACATATTTGATGCACAACAAGAATACCGGGTATGGCCACGAAAATAATTCTATTTGATGCACACCAGCGACCATGACTCTATTAAATGCACACCAGGGACTGCCACTTTATTTGATGCAAAAAAATCCAATTCAATTGTCTGGCCGCTATCTTGATTCTATTTGAAGCAGACTAGGTGTGGTCGCTAACATGATTCTATCTAATGCCCACCAGGGACTGCCACTAGCATGACTTGATTTGTAGTTTTAGCTATAGTCATGCTAGCGGCAATCCAGTCACTGTAGAGGTGTGCATCAGATAGAATCATATTAGCGGCCAGACCCGGTGTGCAGCAAATAAAGTAATGCTATTGGAATTGGCCAATCCCTGGTGTGCAGCTGCTAGGTTTGTGGTATCGACCAGCTGACCCTGCTGAGCATCAAATAGAAACATGTTAGCGACCTGACCTGGCCGGTGTGCATCTTATTCACTTTAATAGAGTCGTGGTAGTGACCAGGATAGCCTGATTTAATTGATGCAGATTCAATCTGATGAGCCGCTATCATGATTCCATTTGATGCACATCACTCTAGAAGATGCACACCAGGGACTGGTGATAGCATGATGTATAGAAGAAGTGTACTGTGTCATTGCTATAAGTACTCACAAACTTGCTTTTTTACAATGCTCATATGTGACCACACCCCTTTATGTAAGTCATCTATTAACATGACATGTACATGGATGGAAAAGTTCAGTTACAACCAGTGCAGATTGAATAATACACAACATGTACATGTACAGATGTAACAATACACCAAATACAAGTTCACATCAAATCTCCCAGTTTCCATCAATGTAAAGCTTGATCCTATCAGGATAATAATATATTAAGACATCACATCATGATCATGCAAACATACCACATATACAATTGCTGAAGACTAGTGAGAAGGATAGATTCTTTGGGCACACAGCCACTTGATGGCAGTAATACTATAGTGCCACCTTCATGGAAGCTGCCAGGCCTCTAGCTAAACCCTCTGCCATATTTTCTTTTGAATGCTCCAAAATTACAATGTACATTGGCCCCTTTCAAACTAATAACCACATTCTGAGCATCTTCAAGCTTCATTCTTCTGCCTCATCCTACTAGCACAGAAATAAGCACACACAGACAAAGGTAAACATCACATACTGTACAGTGTGTACAAAATGCTGTAGCTGCATGCACACATGCATAGAAGCACGACACTAAAATGTATGCACGTGCATACCACATAAAAATACACCTGTAATACATGTGCACACACATGCACAAAAAGCACAAACACATACGTACAGCGACATACATGCGCCACTAACCAGGAGAGCTATGGTTGTCCAGCTTGATCACACTGACCAGACATACCTGCTTCCACGGCCCGCAAGGATTCATACTACTATTCCACACCAATGGACACACAAACGAACCTGGTTACAATGTGTGTGTGTGTGTGTGTGTGTGTGTGTGTGTGTGTGTGTGTGTGTGTGTGTGTGTGTGTGTGTGTGTGTGTGTGTGTGTGTGTGTGTGTGTGTGTGTGTGTGTGTGTGTGTGTGTGTGTGTGTGTGTGTATGTGTGTATGTGTGTGTATGTGTGTGTATGTGTGTGTATGTGTGTGTATGTGTGTGTGTGTATGTGTGTGTGTACTGCCATACAGGTGTTTGTGTCTTTTTTAGAAGGACCTAATGTATGTGTGTATATACATGTATGTCATGCAATTGGGGAGGATGGCCCATCATTATCAAGACCCTAGCTCGTAGACGAACGTTCAGAAGCTGACAACATTAGCGTAGTACATGTTGCTTTGATTATTTGACATCATGGATGTGTTCAACTAGAGGCAATGCTCACACACACTCACATACAAACATAGTGCATAACAGAAATAAATAAGAACTTAGCACAATCATAATGTTCTTGCCAATATCCTCTCAATACAACCACTACAAGTGCTATACAGCTAGGCACCAAAACATATTACCCAGGCAGTAAAGAGGCTGGGGTCTAACTGGCAGTTAAAAAAAACACACACACATTATAAATACTCCAGAGTCACACCAAAGCAATGACACTTCTGTCAGTGCAAACATTGGCAAGGATGCCCGGGGCCCAGTTATCAAGACAGTGGCTGGGGTAGCCTCATATGGGGTGTGGCAAAGCAGCCATACCCTCCAACTGTGCACAGCAATATAAGTATATGTTGTTCTGTGAGTGCATTACCCCTTTGCAACATTAATGTATGTTAGAACTTCCTGATGAAAGTGTGTGTATGTGTGCGTGTACACATGTATGTGTCTTAGTGTGTGTACATGTATGTGTGTTTAAGTGTGTGTATGTGTGTTTAAGTGTGTGTTAGGGTACTGTTTAGGGAGCTAAACTGGGGCTCTGGTAACTATCAGCATTTGTGGGCAGAGGCTTGCGGTTACATAGGCTCATGGTCTTAGGCGGATGGGAGCCTCATCCTCCCTATTGTTACCCTTTGTACACCATGGCCAGCTTTTGAGATATGCACACATGGGCAGCCTCCCAGCAGTCCACTGGTGCTTCAGGAGAGCTTGTCTGTTTGCATCACCCACCCTCCACCCCTGCATCACCTTTGTACCCTTTCTGTGTATTTTTTACTTACTGCCATCATGCCCATTCATATTAAATACAGCCAGGGCGGGTTCCTACCGGGCTTGACCTTCTAACTCAGGGACCCAAGCTAGGGCCAGCATCCTGGCTTGGTACGCAGGTCACCCAGATGGTGGCCAGTGCCTCCAACTGGTGCTTGTCTCGCCAAGTCTCCCCCCACATGACGCATGGCTTGGCCACAGGGACTCCCACCTGGTGACCTGCGTCACTCACAGGAGCTCCCCATGGCCAACAGGTCGGGGTTGGCAAGGTCACAGCTCAGGGGGGTTCTTTGCTCTGGCCCCCTATTCTCGCCAATCAGTCAACTGAGTGTGTTGGACAGAAGCAATTGTAGCTGAGGTGCTAGGGGCTGGGTGCATACACTTACTTAGCCTGGGGAAGTTACTAGGCTTGGTCTCAGTGTGTGTGTTAGTGTGTGCATGTGTGTACACATGTGCGTATGTGTGTACACGTGTGTGTTAGTGTGTGTGTATGTGAGTATAAACATGTGCGTGCCTGTGTGTGTGCATGATGAGTGTTTAGTAGGTGATGGAGTTGGTGTTAGGGTGAGTAGGGACGTTAAATACTAAACCATCTGGTCATGTGTCAAGAGATCCTGCATACTTGATATAGAACCAGTGATCTAGAATATGAACACCTTGATCTGAGACCCTGACAAGGTCATTATGGATAGGGCCCAAACACATGTATATGTTGTGTACACATGTATACATGCACGCATATACATATGAATACATACATGCATATAATGAACTCATGAACCAAATGCACACATACATGTGACAAACACACGCACACATACGCGCGCGCGCGCGCGCACACACACACACAATTTGAAAAACAAAAACCTTACACACACACGCACACACACACACACACACACACACACACACACACACACACACACACAGAAACACACGCAGCATGTAGCCTCTAGACTACTACTTACGATCAGATCAGAAAAGGTTAGTACTAGTATGCATATTAGACAACCACAAATTATTTTTTAAAATATACTGTATAGCATTGGCTTACCTTGCAGTGGTGACTCCATCTACCAACTTAAAAGCTTGCGGCTTTTTGGCTGCACACGTCATCACTGGAACTGTATAGATGATTCAGGTTCAAATGTGCGCAATTCGTCGCTAGAGCTCTATTTTTTCTAGCACGTGTGAACGTACATTTTAGCCAGACCTCCGACCAATTCACTGTGCAAAAACTTTGTTATACGATAGTGTATATTTATGCGTATATTTGAGGAATGCGCAAAATATACCCTGTGTAGTATATTTGAAGTGTACGACCGCGTATATTTGAGAATACGCAAGTGTCAAATACGTCACCGTTTATATAAGCACACCTTCAAAATATACGATAGTGTATTCTTAAGAGTATATTTGAATATACTGTACTACAGCGTATATTTCAATCCATAAAATCCCACTGTTTACATAAGTATACCATAGAATTAATTCATGAGTGGTCAGTCCCGTACCCGGACCCACGTGAGGTAGGAAGGTGTGTAGGCATCGAAGTCGGAGTGCTACTTTGCTTCTATTAATACCGCATCCGTGAGTTAAGTGGGTACAAATTTAGGGGAAACTAAAAACCTAAAAGATCCGCTAGCAATAAAATCACAGGTACTGGTTGTAAAATAAGTAGAGTAACCTTTTACACTATGTTCACATTATAGTTTATGAGAGCTGCAACGATCGCAGTTTTGATGCACACACTTTAAATAGGCATATTGCGGTACTACACTTATCATTTTATCATTTTGCACCCCTTCCCTTCTTGACTGTAAATTCATAAGCATACATGAGCCATTTATATCAATGCAGCTCTTAGTTTCCCTAATAATTAAAATTACATGTGCATGAAGACTCGCAAAACATCGTGAAAAGCATCCAAGTTTAAACGCACGCGGAAATGTATAGAGTTATTTAGACACGATAGAACACATGCACACAGTTAAAAAAATACATCGCTTACGACTAAAAATCGATTGAAATGTGTAATAGTTCAACTTGGCTTATACAATGTGATTATTGCCATTTTTCTATGATGATGAATTAAGGTTTCATCGGAATGGACCCCTTTTATATCGCCGCATTTGTAGCATCCAGCGAGCTGAATGATCTCTCACAAAATGCATCCAATGTTGTCTCAAGAGTTGTACTTTCACATTACTGTATTTGAAAACAAAAATACCCATCAGCGGACCTTTTAGTTTTTTTTACTTCCCCCAAAAACGGCTTAAATTTACCCACTTTACTCGCGGATGCGGTATTAATGCTGCTGGACGTCAAAGGTTAGCTATATACATGTATGTCTGCTTGGTGTATATACGGCGGTAAATTTTGTGAGCGGTAGGCCGGGCCGGGCCCATAGTGCATGGCTATGGCCTATGCTAACTCGCCAGTTGAGTTTGGTCATGATCACATCGGATCCCAGTATATGCTACAATGGAAGCAGTAGAATGCCTACACAGTAGACCTCTATTGGACCCCTGTACAAATGTTTGTGCACGGCTGTTTCGTTCCATTGAAAATTCGGCGGCCCGCGCCCACTATGAATCTTAAGTACCTAGCAACGTGAGCTCATTAAATCCACCCGGCGCGTACGTTGTAGAAAAAGGGCTCTGCTACGAAACCGTTGGTAATTCCTCACAAGATGAAGGTAGTATAGGTAAGTTAAAGGGTAGCTGCATAGAAAGGTACCAAGCTTTGCTAGTTTCATCACTGAGAACTGGTGCTATACTATCTAGAACGCGTGATATCACATCGGATGCGGTTTGAACTGATTCAGTTTCTCGCAAATCCCGCTTATAGTTTTCAAGGTAAAGAGTTTTAAGTCAATGAATAAGGTGCGATATTGCTTTTTATGTTGATTCTGCGTTACTACACGACCCCGATGATACTTTTTGCACACTCTGAATATGTACGCAAATAGAGAGAGTTAAGGCAAGTGTCAGGGGCTATAAATAGAAATGGAATGAAACACCATACAGCTGTTCATTTTTCATGTGTAGCTTACTTCCCCCCCCCCCCCCCCCCCCCCCCCCCCCAATTAGAAATACGAATGCACTGCTCTTTTGTTGCATCCTGTACACCACCGTATCTACTGGTTGCATCTTGCTGACTTGACCACTGGTACAACAATGTGTGGCCATGATGCTTCTTTTACATGATGCACATACATGTACCACCATTACATCACTGATGCAGCAACAGGTGCACCATTCTCAGGGCAAGCTAGGCACCTTCCAGAGGTGAAGTCTTGTAGCACCATGGACAATGGGCAGCAGCTATGGACAGGTAGCACACACAAACCTACCTCATGCATGCATGGGAGCTGCATTAATTATACACCCCTACATAATAAATGGTGTCCAGGGGGGTGTAGGGAATATGCAGGTCCTAAGGGATGGTCATTTAAATGCGGGGGCCTGATGCGGGGGGGGGGGGGGGGGGGGGGGGGGTTAGAAGGTATAATAAAGCTTATGCTGGGGGAGGGAGAGTGGAACAATTTAGGTCCTGGGGGCTTGAATAAAATAGGGGCTTGTCCCTTGTCCAGAGGGGGTTATATATTGTTCCCGGGGGGGGGGGGGGGGGGGGGGGGGGGGAGGAGTGGGTATGTTTGTAATTATTGTCATTGTAGGGGTGTATGGTTAAATGATAAAAATAAAATAGCCCATTGCTTGCTGCAACACATCAAAGCAAATTGGATATTGCAGTTCCTCAATGGTGGATATGGACCTGTGGTAGCTACTGCTATATTGTCTGCTGGAATACTCCTCAACTTTCCTGTCTTCTTCCAGCATGCTGTATAAAATGGCTTATGAACATTACAGCTAGGCCATGAAACATGCAAATATATCTCCATGGAATGGTGTCATCTTTTGAGCAGAAGCACTTAGTAATGTGCCTCAAGGATATACATAACTTCTGGGGGTGGATCTCATAGCTGTCCTGCCCAGTGTCAATATGGAAGGCTTGCAAAATCCCTTGGTGGATGCATGGATAGGTGATCTTTGAAAAGCTTGCACTTGCAAACTCTACAAAGGTCTTCCAATTTACACGTACAATCATATAGATCGTACGCGGTGTGGTTAAATATTCATAGTAAAACCAATGGTTTTTTTCACTGTTAGAAGGCGTGTAGTAAATTATAGAAGCCATATTATCACTTACCTGGCTTAGCTAGTTGGCCTCGAAAAATAATAGCCACTTTTATAAGCGCGATTTTGTACAATACGAAAGCAAACACGATACGATTTCCCGCCACGAAAGTGCCATCATATGCGCCAGCGTTGTTTCTAAGTTAGAATCGTTGAGTTAATATGCGTCATGGATGTTATGTAAACTAAAGTGTATGCTCGAACTATTTCAACTATAAAATCATGTGTTCCTCTAAAAGGTAGTGAATAAACCGTCCCCGATTTTAGGTGTTTGTTAATGAGCTTCGAGTCCACCATGAATTGGAAATACCGTAATTCAATCATTATGATCTAATTTTAAAACCTAATGTCACGACCGAAACAGCCGTGTGTGTAGTACGATACAAAAGTGCTCCAATTAGAAATGTGGTTAACTAACCGTGCATGTGATTTGTAGATTTTAGGCGGGCTATTTCATGGTCGTGTTGAATCGCGCTGAGATCAGGGTTTTGATCGTTAAATGGCAATAGTTCGTCTTTCCAGAGTGTACAAGTTACCGGTGTTATGTGTTGCAGTTGCTAAAGAATGAATTCACCTTTCTCTATTTGCACTAGGTTGGCAAGTGTCCTAAGTGTTCCCGTTCGGTTGAACAACCGAAATGATAGAACAACAGGCACAATGGAGCGCGATATAAAAAGGTATAGGCCTATTCATTTGTTGTGTTTTGCTAAGGTTTTTTTTTTAACTTGCAGACTCCGACCGGACGGTACGGTAAGTGTTTAACCCGCACTGTTCCATTGTTTTAAGTCAAACATCGGAGATAGGAGACAAGAAAGGTAAGCATATCACTTACCCGATAATGTATCTGTTGCTTTATAATATAGAATCATGTATAAACAGAACGAGGATATGATATGTGGTGAGTGAAATATTTTTTTTTACGATATGAATTTATTGTTCGTATTCTGTACAGGTGCCTTGGATCGAATATATGCAGATTGCCGCCTCGGACTGTTAGTTTGTTGTTTTGTTGTACATGTGCAAAATGATTAAAATTTTAAATTGACTAAACTGGATCGGGAACGAGGGGTGGGAGTGGTAGGAGGATAATATACGGAATATGAAGCACTAGTATACGGTGACCGACAACGTAGCCACAAAGTGAATTCAACGGTTTGCTAAGCAACCACAAATGTCACGTGATCGGTTATATTTGAATATACGCACCTGCGTATATGGTTCTATACGCTGGTGTGTATATTTAAGGTGTATATTCAAATATACGCTATAGAATACGCTATCGTATAACAAAGTTTTTGCACAGTGCAACCAGATACGCTATCCCTCTGCGATTTCTTTGTTTGGAACTTCGGAACGCGTACACTGTTAAAAAAACTGGCCCGAGGGGTGTTAGGTTTGAGGGGTGTTACAGCCCGATGAGTGTTATGGCAACACACTAGGGTGTTCAGCTGACATGTATGGGTGTTAGCAGGCTATGCTGGGGTGTTAGCAGCATACCCCACCAACAGTGGGGTGTTGGGTGATTTTAGAGGTGTGTTGTCACAACACTGGTTTACCGCATTACACCCCAATGTTCAGCCTTGTGTGTAATTACTTTTTGACGGTTGAGGGCGTGGTTTGCGAGATATAGTATGGCAGCATATGAACGATGGCAGCTGTGACTTCATATTTGAGGTGATATAGATACAGTTACTGGACTTTAAGTGACAGAGTTATATCTTAAAGGTATATGCACGCACACAACATACCAGTTAAAAATGTCTAACATAGGGTGGCCATGGCCCATGCATTGGTGTGGATTTCTAGACTAGGGCAGTGCGTATACACGTTGCCTTTTCGAAATGCGCAGCAATTACCGTATTCATGCGTGTAATCTTGCTGTGCTTATGAAGGCTAGTGTGCAGTGTTCGTCAATGTGCACGGCTGTGCTCATGCTAGCGCTTTGCTATCAGTAGTGTGTTGTAGTACGCATGCATAGGCCCTATACTAAGTTTCAAATTTGATGCAAGCTTGTTCATGCCACTTTGTGTTGAGAGTGAAGTCAAGGTTAATAAGTAGCATGGCATAGCCTACTTGGATTCTATTTAGATCACACCCTAGTAAAATGACATGTGAGCATATATACATCACTACTCACACTGAAGTATTTTGTTATGTGCATATAGCAAGGAAACAGTCTATATTAATTTCCAAAAATATATATTTCACAGCTTGAATATTGGGTTTATGCTAAAAGTGTTCATGCAGTCATGTGGCTACATGTCTATATCATTATACCACATGCAGGTCCTGATAGCAAGTAGACAATAATGAAATATGCTGGATGAATGCTGCTGAACACTGTTGTGTGGCCTTAATGGCAGGAGTTTGGACACTCTTTGTATTCTCCCTCGTTCCATCAGTACTGAGGTGTGTTCCATACACACATGTACATACACACATGCACACATACACACATGTTGCATACACATACACACATGCACACATACACACATGCACACACATGCACATGTACACACATGCCCACACATGCACACACATGCACACACATGCACACATACACACATGCACACATACACACATGCACACATACACACATGCACACATACACACATGCACACACATGCACACATACACACACGCACACACACATACACACACACATACACATACACATACATGTACACACACGCACACACACATACACACACGCACACACACACACACATGTACATATGCACCAGTGGCGTAGGAAGGGAATATAAAGTGCAGCGGCCAATAACGGCGGTTCCCCCGCCTCCACGGGGAAGGTGCGGGAGGGGGGGCACCCCTCCCACCCAGCCAGGGGTATGCATGGGGGCCGGGAGCACTGGAGGGTCATTCTATGGCAGAACACCCAGAGGGCATGCTATTTTGGCACCATACCTTCCCAGATTTGGTTTATATCTTTCATATATATTTGTTGTATTAGGGAAAGTACTGATGCCAATTATCACCTTTGTATCTCTATCAGATATTGAGAAAATTGATTTTTAAGTATTTATTACTATTATTACCCTAACATGTTTAAAAATTCGTATCTTTTGAACTGTTGGTCATGGAGTGACATAGAAGGTATCATTGGGAAGCCAAAACCATGGTTCATAACACCATTGTGCTATATTAGGTATTCAATAAAGTTAATTAACCAATAACGTGTGATGCAATGTTTAGCAGCTTATGGATAAAAAGGGACAAGTTATTCTACAATGGTATTATATTTACATAATAGTGTTGTCATAATTAAGTATAAATATTAAAAGCTTGGGGTGGCTAATATTATACATCAAGAACCTAAACATGGGAAGTAGCAGCACTTCATTTAGGTTGTATATAAGACAAAAGCATAATAAAATTCATTGTTTTGACAATGCACCACATAAAAGGATAACAATGTTATGCATGTATTCCTGCAGCCCCTACAAATACATTTTATCGAGCTCTTGAGTGATTCACATGAAAGGGTGTATCCTCTTGAACTGGTCAAGCCAGGTGGGTCAATGGTGCAAAGGATATCACTTTCCTCAATCCAGCATGTGTCATCTACTTCAGGTAAAACAAACTTGTTCATAGGGCCACTGGGGTGCATGAACTTGATTAAAAGGTCTCCAAACTCTTCAGAAATATCATTTACTATACCATACCACACCTTTTTATCATACATGCATGCTGCATAGTTTCCTTTGGCCACATCACGGATGTCAATCTGCAATGCCTCTACAATGCTGACTACTCTAGTCCTTGGTCCAGAGGAAACCTCATGCACTGCCAAAGTATTTTTTGGATAGGGGAACATATCTATGATACCTCTGAGTACCTTTGAGGGTGTGGCATTCACTGAACCATTGCTGCAGTGCTGCATCTACTTCCTGTATAGTTTCATTACTTACAAAGTGAAAATGCACACCGTGTATGTTGTCCCTGCAAAATGCAAACATATCTTGGGGGGTAAGGATTTGGTCGCTGAAGACTAGCATTAAGGGTAAGCCGTTTTGCTGTTCCACCAATCCCATCACATGCAGTTTTACCATGTGATGTGGCAAAGAAATGCCACTCCGCAAGCAATCCCTTATGGTGACACAATAATATTATTATTGCCCTGCACAACCATCTGAATAGTAGTGTCCTTTTATAGGGGAAAGATGGGTTACTTTTATGTTATCCAGCAGCTTTTTCTGAAAAGCATAGACAGTAGCTGTGTGTGAACTGGTGTCACTAGCTTTCAACACTAAGTAAGTAGGGGCAACCAAAAGTGTGTATGGCTTCATGCTTTGTTGTGCTACAACCACAATTTATTCATAGCAGCTTGTGTTAAGCAAGTATAAATAAATAACACTACAGTTTGTGAAATTCAGTACTTAATAACCATAGATATAGCCAGTTCAATTTTGATCTGAAAAAAATCTCTGATGATACAGTTCTCTTATGTATCATTAATTACACTGAAGGGTTTTGTCCTTTTAACCTGACATGTGCTGCAAATGAAGAAAATCAATTATGAGTTAATTAACCTAATAAAATTATTAATCTTATTGGATAATGAAATATTTCATTGATTTGACTTCTCAGTGATACCTTGCACTAAATTATGTGACATATACTGACAGAGATGTTAGCAGTCAAAGATACAGGGTCAGTGATATAAATATGACGATTAGTTGACAATATCTTGCAATCAGATAATGCTAATGAGGTGATAATGCATTTGGTTACTTTCCCAATTATGGTGAACATGTGTACTTGAATTCATACAAATCTAAGATGGTGTGGTGCCTTTGACTGGGTGATCTGTCATAGATTGACCCTGGAAGTCCCGCCATAGGGGTCTGGGGCGGAGCCCCAGAAGCCAACGCTTTTTGTGTAGATAAACTCCAAAAACTACGCAAAGACTGTAAGCAGTAAACAGTAAGTTTCTTTTGAAACCTTGCCTCTGTGCATGTAATATAAAACAGCTACATGTATAGTGCAGCCAAGGGCACTTGTGGTAGCCATTGTAAACTACATAGTATGGTACCTTAAAACCAATTAATGCCTTTGTTTGGTGATTTGATCTCATATGTGGTCAAAAAAAAATTGTGTGGCAGGAAGGGATAATGTAATGACACCCACTGAAGCCATGTTCATGAAGAACTTCAAATTGGTATTATTGTTCATTGGTTTGTGGTCACCTCACCCAAAATACCTTGGTACATGTAATAGTAAACACCTATTTGATGCCTATTTGCATCTACAGGAATTAATTGGTTAATACCAAAGTTTTGCTTGTGAAGGCACATGTATAAGTGATCGATTATAATGTAATTAACTAGCAGCAATTGCTCAAGCTAATTAAATTCATACACATGTACATGGGTGCTTGTATATTGTCAACCTATTATTATTATTTTGTTGTTCTATGGAAAAGTGCAGCGGCCATGGCCGCTGCTGCCGCCCCAGCTCCTACGTCACTGTGCACACATACACACATGCACAAACACACATGCACACACACACATACACACATGCACACACACATACACACACGTATATACACACATGACACACACATACACACATGCACACACACATGCACACACACACATGACACACACACACATGACACACACACACATGCACACATACACACATGCACACACATGACACACAAGCATACACATCAGGGATATATCGCCACATTCACACATACACACACATGTACACACATATACACATACACACACGCACGCACACATACACAAACGCACACACACATGCACATATACACACACATGCAACAGTGGCGTAGGAAGGGAATATAAAGTGCAGCGGCCAATAACGGCGGTTCCCCTGCCTCCATGGGTAAGGTGCGGGAGGGGGGGCACCCCTCCCACCCAGCCAGGGGTATGCATGGGGGCCGGGAGCACTGGAAGTCCCGCCATAGGGGTCTGGGGCGGAGCCCCAGAAGCCAACGCTTTTTGTGTAGATAAACTCCAAAAACTACGCAAAGACTGTAAGCAGTAAACAGTAAGTTTCTTTTGAGACCTTGCCTCTGTGCATGTAATATAAAACAGCTACATGTATAGTGCAGCCAAGGGCACTTGTGGTAGCAGTTGTAAACTACATAGTATGGTACCTTAAAACCAATTAATGCCTTTGTTTGGTGATTTGATCTCATATGTGGTCAAAAAAAATTTGTGTGGCAGGAAGGGATAATGTAATGACACCCACTGAAGCCATGTTCATGAAGAACTTCAAATTGGTATTATTGTTCATTGGTTTGTGGTCACCTCACCCAAAATACCTTGGTACATGTAATAGTAAACACCTATTTGATGCCTATTTGCATCTACAGGAATTAATTGGTTAATACCAAAGTTTTGCTTGTGAAGGCACATGTATAAGTGATCGATTATAATGTAATTAACTAGCAGCAATTGCTCAAGCTAATTAAATTCATACACATGTACATGGGTGCTTGTATATTGTCAACCTATTATTATTATTTTGTTGTTCTATGGAAAAGTGCAGCGGCCATGGCCGCTGCTGCCGCCCCAGCTCCTACGTCACTGTGCACACATACACACATGCACAAACACACATGCACACACACACATACACACATGCACACACACATACACACACGTATATACACACATGACACACACATACACACATGCACACACACATGCACACACACACATGACACACACACACATGACACACACACACATGCACACATACACACATGCACACACATGACACACAAGCATACACATCAGGGATATATCGCCACATTCACACATACACACACATGTACACACATATACACATACACACACGCACACACACATACACAAACGCACACACACATGCACATATACACACACATGCAACAGTGGCGTAGGAAGGGAATATAAAGTGCAGCGGCCAATAACGGCGGTTCCCCTGCCTCCATGGGTAAGGTGCGGGAGGGGGGGCACCCCTCCCACCCAGCCAGGGGTATGTATGGGGGCCGGGAGCACTGGAAGTCCCGCCATAGGGGTCTGGGGCGGAGCCCCAGAAGCCAACGCTTTTTGTGTAGATAAACTCCAAAAACTACGCAAAGACTGTAAGCAGTAAACAGTAAGTTTCTTTTGAGACCTTGCCTCTGTGCATGTAATATAAAACAGCTACATGTATAGTGCAGCCAAGGGCACTTGTGGTAGCAGTTGTAAACTACATAGTATGGTACCTTAAAACCAATTAATGCCTTTGTTTGGTGATTTGATCTCATATGTGGTCAAAAAAAATTTGTGTGGCAGGAAGGGATAATGTAATGACACCCACTGAAGCCATGTTCATGAAGAACTTCAAATTGGTATTATTGTTCATTGGTTTGTGGTCAGCTCACCCAAAATACCCTGGTACATGTAATAGTAAACACCTATTTGATGCCTATTTGCATCTACAGTAATTGGTTAATACCAAAGTTTTGCTTGTGAAGGTACATGTATAAGTGATCGATTATAACTAGCAGCAATTGCTCAGCTAATTAAATTCATACACATGTACACGTGCGCTTGTATATTGTCAACCTATTATTATTATTATTTTGTTGTTCATGGAAAAGTGCAGCGGCCATGGCCGCTGCTGCCGCCCCAGCTCCTACGCCACTGTGCACACATACACACATGCACACACACATGCACACACACATACACACATGCACACACGTATATACATGACACACACATACACACATGCACACACACATGCACACACACACACATACACACATGCACACATGACACACAAGCATACATATCAGGGATATATCGCCACATTCACACATACACACACATGCACACACATACACACATGCACACACATACACACACATGCGCACATACACACATGCACACATACACACATGCGCACATATACACATGTACACACACATGCACACACACACACATGAACACATACACACATGCACACAAACACATGAACACATACACATACACACATGCACACATACACACATGACACACATGTATGCACACACATGCACACACACATGCACACACATGCACACACACATGCACACATATGACACACATGCACACACATACACACACATACACACACACATGCACACATACACACACTAACACACATTAACACACACATAAATGCACACACATATACACTCACATGCACACATGCACACATACATGTGCAGACATACACACAATGCACACACATGCATCACAGACTCATGCTAATGCACGCACATACACACATACACATGTACACATAAGTACACACACAATGCATACATGCACACACATGCACATGCATACACAGGCTCGTAGGCAGGAAGTCTGGCAGTGGGGAGTGTCGATTAATAGGACTGCAGGACTGTTGGGGAAGGGGGAGGGGGGGCCTCACATTGATACGAAAGTGGGGGGGTGGGGGGTCCCCTCGCAATAAGGCATCAAACAAGGGAGATTGACCAACCCCCCTTGCTACAGGCCTACATACACACACATGACACACATGCACATACACACACATGCACATTCACACACACGCATTCACACACACAATGCACACATTAACACACATGCATGCACATGTGTGTATGTGTGTGCATACATGTCCACACACATTCACACATACACAGAAATACTGTTGGACAGCAAATACACTCTGAGAGAAGTGCGCTTTTTTGCAATCGGAACTACTCAAAAGTCCTGTACATGTATAGCTTTCCTCACATTTGGGCAACGTGTATTCACAATTGTAACATAAATATGTAAGGCATGCTAAAAATATATTTCATTGCTCATGCGTGACCTTTAGAAACACGTTCTGTTATTTATGAACAGGTAAGTAAGTTCCGACTTTTTGGTAAGCTAGGGTAGCGTAGGGTATGTTCGGCAGTGGGTAGTGTTCGGCCCCCAACGCTTCTAAAAAGGGGCTAAGGCTTACCGAACGCTTTAAAATTGAAACGATGGATGAAAAACAATCTCCAAGGAGTTAGTTTTCAGCCAGTTCAGTTAAAGTTTCATTACAAAATTTCATGTAGCGAGTAATATTACTTTTGTTTACCCAATCGAATTTTTTGGCTAAAATGGCGCAACGTACGGTGCGCAACTGTTAAAAGGTGCGATAGGGGCAACCAGCATTTGTCAGGCAAGTTTCATCGGTTTGTACTTTTGGGATTGTTTCTGAACTAAGAACTGAATACACTACCACAAAATATGTTTTGCTACATACAAATCTGAAATGTCGAAGAATTTCAAAGGGGGTCGAACACACCATGGTCGAATCAAGCAATTTGGGTGTGTTCGGCATAGGGGACGAACACTGCAAAAAAGAAAAAAAAAACTTTATCAATAAAAAGATATATGTTAAGGTTGTTCAAGTGGTAGGTTTCTTATATATGAATCACAGAGCAAAATATTGCCTGGAAGGAGTGTTCGTCCGGGGGGGGGGGGGGGGGGGGGGGGGGGGGGGCATATGGTATTCTATATGAAATATCATTTTTTTGCTTTGTCCTCCAACTTTTACAGGCAGTTGGTGCAATACAAAAATACATGTACTACAGTTTTGTCATTTCTCTGTCAGCAACTGATTAATGACACATTCTTGAGTACCAATTATAATTATACATACATATATCAATTCATTTCACTTTTTTTGGTTAAGACTGATATCAGTGTAATTGTAAAACCATAGCATGATTGCCATTGCATGGTGCTTCATTGCCACACATTTTATTGATCGCTGCTATAAATGAAGTAAGGGAGGTCACATGTCTAGGCATGCAGCATCAAAGGCCTATGGTGTACCACGATCCACACTCTGTGACTAGTTGGATGGAAAGAGACCAGAGGATAGAAAAATGGGTCCTAGTACTGTGTTGACAAAGGCTGAGGAAGCAATGCTAACAGCCACTGGCATTCTGTATCAGGTTTCTGAAATGCAGCTTCCCCATAAATAGGCAGGATGTCTGTGATATTGTTGCCAAGGTCGTCAAGGCAGATAAACGTAGAAATCTATTCAAGGATGGCAGGCCAGGCTATTGCTGGTTTCAGGGTAAGAAAGGAGTTGAGAAAGGGAAAGGCAAGAAAGGAGATGAGAAAGAGGAAAAAAGAGCAGAGAAACAGGGAATGAAAAGATCAAAAAGACGAAGATGATTCTGATGGTGATTGGAAATGTATGGTGTGTGATTCCAGTTTCTTTCAACAAGAACAAGATGACGTTGAATGCAAGTGGGTGCAGTGTCAGAAGTGCGATGAAACATCACATGCCGCCTCAGTGCATCCCAGAAGTTCACAGAATATATTTCTCTTTTGAAAGTGAAGATGAAGAGGAATACATTTATCCAAACTGTACAAATCTTGCTGAAGACAGTGACAATTAAAACCTGTGGCTTGAGCTCCACAGGCCTGAAGTGCAAGTTGCAATTGCCAGATGTCTCTAGGGTGCTTATATTTAATACCGTAACGATGATTCCAATTCCTGCATGCAAGTATATAGCATGCCTCAATGCTGACTGATGATTCCTGGATCTGGAGCTATTTTACTCATTTTATACCGGGTATAATAGTAAGAATGTTTATATGTCTCATTTCGAATGATTGTGCTATATGCGGTGACGAACACTGCCTAATCGCACTGCCGAAATAACCCTTAGCGCTGCCGACTACTGCCGAACGCAACCATAGTGACTTTAATATTTCATTGCATTTACAATAGACAAAAACAAAACAATATTAAGTGATACTGTTGTTCTAAGGTGGGTTAGGTTTCTAAAAGTGCAGTTAGCATATTTTTTTAATTCCGAATATCTGTAGGGCTATTTATTGTACATCTAATTTTCGCGCGACTGCCGAACACTACCGAATCTACCCTATTTGTTTTCTTCCAGCGTTGAGCGATGCATTTGAGTAAGACGAGTTGAGCGCTTTGAAGAGAGTTCATCGAGAACAGCAGTTCGCGATCGGACCGGAATGCCTGTTTATACGGTCTAATTAAGGAACATTTGGCTACTAGTACTGCCGCTCGCTGCGCTGCCTCACTATTGCATAAGGCATGTAAGTACCTTGTCGCGCTAAATAACGCCCTACCTTACCTTACAAAGGTCATATAACACGCTGGCTCTAGCAAGCCTTCCAGGTAAGCTTAAGAATCGGTACGATTGACGCTGTTATTGTCACCGATCCGCTTAGCGAACATGACCATCATCGGACTGAGGGCTGCACCCAAGATTCAATTAAAAAGGTTAGACATGTCTCATATTGGAACCTGACCATTATATATTTTCTCCGTTTGTTTAGTGTCCGAAGCATGCAGAGAAACACTCCAGGACTACGACTACTCGATCGTCGTATAGGCCCTAAAGACATGTTTATAGTTTTGTTGTATGATTGTATTTATTCATCAACTGTTGTTGTATACTTTATTAAGATTAATTTACGTTGTATCATAAGATTACGGTGCATGCACGAACTATTGATACCTGTGTCAACAACACCATTAGAGTGTACTGGCTACACTTCAGGGGTGTTAGCTCTAACACCCCTGAGCGGTTACCACAACACTCCATGGGGTGTTATTCCTAAACAGGCGTACGAACACCCCTAAGGGTGTTGTGGCAACACCCTTTTTTTAACAGTGTAGGCATCTTTTAGAATTATTATTAAAAATAGCTAGTATATATTGTGTGCATATGTACAACGAATTACGCCCTCGGATCGGTAGAATGTAATTAGCATAGTTATACACAGTTATACAAAATGTGTATAACAACTGTGGTTTTTTGATTAGCACACACTGCTATTATACACAGATATACACAATTATACGCAATGTGTATAACAAGTACTGTATAACTACTTGTATAACAATGTTATACAGGCGAGTATAACAACCCTTTTTACACAGTGCAACAAGCAACCCTTTTTATGGGTGAAGGGGTAGTGGGTGGGAGTGTGTGTGTGGGGGGGGGAAGGGAATAAATTGGCTTGCAATTCTCAACCCTTTTAGCATGATGTGCTTCATTGATCATGCATGATGTGGGATATAAATTCCTGTTCCAAGTGATTAACATGTACGTGGTGCATTAGAGAAGTCATGCGAATAATGGAGTTCTTTAGCATGGTCAGTTGTGCACGAGACTGTAAAACTCACTTTGTATAGTAACCTAAAATGTTACTTAATAGTTAGTGTTTTGTTTTCGCTTCGAACCTGCATGACGATTGTACTCATCTATACACATAGGCATAATAAGTTAGTTCCTATATAGTAAGCAGCAATTAAAGTGTAGAAATCTAATAGGCCAGGCCTGTTTGAGAGCACTAAATACGTTGTTTTAATACATTAAAGTCCAGCATCTGCCAATTTTTAAACGATTTCGACTTCGAGATCGCTAATAGTATGAAATGCTCCAGCTTCTGGGGCTCCTCCTCAGACCCCGATACATATGATGTCATTGATGCGTGCATGGGGACGCACGTATATGGACATATACCGTTAAGTAATTCACTATCGGCGTGGCTAATTAATCTTTTCGATACAAACACTCCTAGCCTTGTGATACAAAAAAAATTCTGGGGCTCAGCCCCAGACCCCTAAGGAAGTGTCATCGCCTGCCCTGCCCCTTCATCAAATTCATATTGGACACCCCTCTCTCTGAATTCCTCCGTCCGCCCCTGGTGGTTGTGCGCTGATTGCATCTGGTGTGATGTGGGTAGCTGTGGATGCATACTGTACTGATCTGGTGTAATGTAGGTAGTTGTAGGAGGGTGTCTGGTGTGATGGGGGTAGCTGTGGTTGTGTGTGATGGGGGTAGGTGTGGTTGTGTGCCTCATGAGGACATCTGTTGTAATGGGGGTAGGTGTGTTTGTGTGCTGAGGGCATCTGGTGTGATGGGTTAGCTGTAGGGTGTGATGTGTACATTTAGGTGGCTCGATCAGTGAGCAGAAAACATGAATAACCTAGGTATTTGGCTGGCAAATTGTCAAAACCTATTCGGGAAAATCGATTTTCTTTTTTGAAGTATTCGGAAAAATCGATTTTCAGATCCAGAAAAACCTATTAGTGTTTTAAAAGTATTTGGAAAAATCGATTTTCATTATTCAGGGGAGGTTACACACCCTACTGGTGCCAGCACTACTCCTTCCCCTTTCCGAAATTATCATTAAGCACGTCCTTTTACTAAAATCAAGACAAATAAATTAATTTCAACCACGCATAATTTGTTCATATATGTGAGATGACGCAAGATAATACATTTTTAATAATTCACGACGTTTATGACGAAACTTTTGCTAGTATAGCTCACGTACACATCTAACATTGATTTAATTCAATAGTAAAATTAAAATACAGCGTGCCAAGAGGGTGTGGCACTACGATACTACTGCGGTACGCCCACGCATGCAGTGTATGTGCATGGATTGAAGTAATGCAACGCATGCTGATAGGGACTTCTGCGTGCTAGAGTATGGACCAAACTTCAGAAATCATGCGTGCGCACATGCAGTATGTTGCCTACTTGAATCAGCTAGCAAGGATTATTAACTATTACAATCCTTGCTCGAACCCAGTGGATTTAGAATACTTGCCACGTGGGATATGCCTCATGTCATTCTCTTTGTCAGTAGCACTAGCTCGCGGCATTACTTTCAAAGTGGTTGTCTGTTTCAATGCTTATACGACAATAGACATGGAAAAGCTCGCCGATTTTTATAGGACTCTGTTAACCTCGGAAAACGCTCAGTTACAATTTCCACGCTTTTCTTGTTCATTTTACTAGTTACGAGCACTATTCGTGTACATGTATATATGCTGTCATAGTCTGGATTAATTAAGTGTGCATTATGCAAGACAATACGGTGCAAGATAACATGACTGCACCGCTAGCAGACCCTCTTTCACGTAGCGGTGATGTAATCCATCCGCAGCTGTGGGAATCAGGGTCTGGGTACGCTGGGTACCCAGACCCAAATAACTATACACGTACAATTGGGTCTGCGAGACTTACGTCAATGTCGGCGAAGAAGTTGAAAGCTGGTATGAATTGATACGGGTTTAATGGACAAGTGGGTATGGTATATTTTGATCGTGGCTACATCCTGATTGCCTGCTAGGCTTCCAAAGTTATCAATGGAGGCGTCCTCCACCTAGTTGGGCGTAGCACGACCTTTGCATTTGGCTTCCGCGAAGGTCGGGGCTACGCCCAACTATCCCCCACCCACTCGACGATAAGATTATGAGTTGATATTATCTAGCTCTCGTATGTACTTCAGCTAGACTTAGAGAAAAGAAGCTTCGAGATGCGGCAGAGAGAGGTGATATTGGCAAGATGGCGAGGTTGATCGAGAGTGGAGTATCCGTTAATTCAGCTGGCGAGGTGAGATACGTATACATGTATACATGTACGTGTGCCGTTAGAAGATTATGCACCTATCAATGGTAAGTGCAACCCCCCCCCCCCCCCCCCCCCCCCCCCCCCCCCCCCCCCCCCCATCCGCGGGACATATAGCCTATAGGAGATTAGTGAGAGATTTGACCATTGTTTCTACCAGCACGCGTACGGGGGATTTGACATTGGGTGTGGTCAACAGCAAATGGTGCTGCGAATTGACCAGTTATTAATTCCCAACCATGGGGCGTTTGATTTAATAAATGTCGGATGGGGGGGGGGGGGGGTTTGATATGAGATTAATGTACGTGTGGGGTGTGGCTATATGAGGCTATAGGATCTAGGCCTACCTTCATCTTGGTGGTCTGGCCATCATGCCCTCTTACATGAACACAAGGTGTAATGGAGTACCACCATACGCTTGTGAAGGGTGTGATCATATATACTACATGTGTACATTAGGCTATTCCAATATTTAACCGTACACCCCTATGGATGACAATAAGGTGTCCAGGGGGCCAGGGGGGTGTTGAGAATATGTCCCAGGGGGTGGTCATATAAATGCCTGTTCCGGGGGGCTTGAAGGTATAACAGAAGCTTGTCCAGGGGGGAGGGGGGGGGGGGATGGAACAAAACACAAGCGTGTCCAGGGGTCCAGGGGGGTTGAATAAAATAGAAGCTTGTCCAGGGGGCATTTATAAGTCTGTCTCGGGGGAGTGGAGACATAATAAATGCATGTCCAGGGGTTTTTTAATATACATTATATTGTCCCCGGGGGGGGGGGGTATGTTTGCAATTATTATCATCCATAAATTAAATACTGAAATAGCCCATTGTACCAACCATGTACTACATGTGTACATGGTATCAGCCTGAACTGCTGTACCCACTCCAGCACAGTACTTCTTTCCACTCCTAGTATTGATGTCGTGTGAGGTCATTTGGTCTAGCAGCCATAGACCCAACTTAGGAATTGTTTTCACATAATTCAATAATCGTGTTGTACATATACTACAGCTGGATGCTCTGTTTGGCCAGGTACTGGTCTGGGCACTGTGTAGGTACTGGTCTGGGCACTGTGTAGGTACTGGTCTGGGCACTGTGTAGGTACTGGTCTGGGCACTGTGTAGGCACTGGTCTGGGCACTGTGTAGGCACTGGTCTGGGCACTGTGTAGGTACTGGTCTGGGCACTGTGTAGGCACTGGTCTGGGCACTGTGTAGGTACTGGTCTGGGCACTGTGTAGGCACTGGTCTGGGGACTGTGTAGGCACTGGTCTGGGGACTGTGTAGGCACTGGTCTGGGCACTGTGTAGGTACTGGTCTGGGCACTGTGTAGGGCACTGTGTAGGCACTGGTCTGGGCACTGTGTAGGTACTGGTCTGGGCACTGTGTAGGCACTGGTCTGGGCACTGTGTAGGTACTGGTCTGGGCACTGTGTAGGCACTGGTCTGGGCACTGTGTAGGCACTGGTCTGGGGACTGTGTAGGCACTGGTCTGGGCACTGTGTAGGTACTGGTCTGGGCACTGTGTAGGCACTGGTCTGGGCACTGTGTAGGCACTGGTCTAGAACATACATGTGCATATGCCATCAAAGAGCCATTTATATGTTCTACATGTAAATGTACAAGAACTGAAGTATAACAAAGATGCACATGTATATGCATCAGCAAAGACTTGCATCCTTATCATTAGCATGTCTATAAGCAAGTATACCCAATTGAGGCAAAGTAAGAATGCCTTGGACTGAAATCCTTAACATATAAATTCATTATATCTAGTTAAAACATAAACCAGTTAAGTT
The DNA here is from genome assembly GCA_949361645.1 of Spongilla lacustris. Lineage (NCBI taxonomy): Eukaryota > Metazoa > Porifera > Demospongiae > Spongillida > Spongillidae > Spongilla > Spongilla lacustris. The sequence continues at coordinate 6,602,082 of OX442422.1, forward strand.
AAGGTAATTACATGTATGGTGCTTAACAATATGTACTGAGTTAAATTATAGTTAACTACCACCTGGCTATATAAGTGTAAGTTAAGTTAATAACTGCAATAATTGACATAACTGACCCATGCAAGTTAAGTTTTTTAAAGTAGTTAACAATCCCAACACTAATTGTATCATCCCAACTGGGGATATCACACACTCATTCCCACACTCCAGCGATCCCTACGAAATATTTCTTCTTTTAAATCTGCTGGATCTGATACAGATTAACTCTTATTGCACTGTGTCTTTGTCATCAGTGAAGTGTAATGTTAGTGGTTATGTAAAGGATCAATGACTTTCCGAGTTAGAGATATGCTGAACACAGTGCCCAGAACACAGTGCCCAGACCAGTGCCCAGACCAGTGCCCAGACCAGTGCCCAGAACACAGTGCCCAGACCAGTGCCCAGACCAGTGCCCAGACCAGTGCCTACATCTTTAGCCCTAAGAAACATGTAGCTTATTGTGCTTTGAGTTCCTAGCCCTTATCAGCTGGGGCAGATTTGTTCTACCATGTACCCACCATGATGTTGACTGAACTGTTGTACCCACTCCAGAATGGTGATACTCCATTACACTACGCTGCAAAGGGAGGTCATACTACTTGTGTGGAATGTCTCCTTTCCACTCCTGGAGTGGATGTTAATATTAAGAATGAGGTGCGTTGTTGCTCTGCTAGATGTAATAAAGGTATATGAATTAGCAGAAATACACTACACACATAAAGGAACATAACAATAGCACAGATGCCAATCATGTACATGTTGATGTTCAGCATATAAGATGGCAACCATTTTACATCCAACCTGGTGCTTTTGACCCATCAGCATTTTCTGTACCACATAGATCCAGCAATTCTTATAAGGCCACACCAATATAGTCTTTAGTTTCTGGTCCCTGCCCGCATCCTTTTATCGGAAAACCAGAAAAATGGAAATTGTAAATGAATCAGATATCAGATTTATGATTAAATTGTAAATCTGATTCATTTAAAATATACAATTTCCATTTTTGCACGTAGTGTTTTGAGCATGATATAATTTAAAAAAGGGTTGTCGTTTGGGGCTCCCCCAGACCCCCTAGCTGGGTGGGAGGGGCTGCCCCTTCCAGCACCCTCCCCCACTTTTATTATTCAACCCACCCTTTTCTGAAATTCTGGATCTGACACAGCAATACCACCATACTTTTGTGAAAAGCGTGATCATGTACATGTGTACATTGTACCTTGTACCATGTACATGTGCTACATGGTATCAGCCTGAACTACATGTACCCACTCCAGCATACTACTTCTTCTTTCCACTCCTGGTATTGATGTCGTGTGAGGTCATTTGGTCTAGCAGCCATAGATCCAACTTAGTAATTGTTTTCACATAATTTAATAATCGTGTTGTAAAGTACTATTTGCATCACATGGGCCCCTAGTCACATATTATAGCTGGATGCTCTATGCGGCCAAGCACTGGTCTAGGGACTGTGTAGGTGCTGGTCTGGGGACTGTGTAGGTAGGTACTGGTCTGGGCAATGGTCTGGGTCTATGAACTAGCAACATACGTATACATATGCCATCAAAGAGCCATTTACATGTACTACATATAAATGTACAAGCACTGAAGCATAACAAAGATACACATGTATATGCATCAGCAAAGACTTGCATCCTTATCATTAGCATGTCTATAAGCAAGTATACCCAATTAAAATGCCTTGGACTGAAATCCTTAACTTATAAATTCATTATATCTAGTTAAAACATAAACCAGTTAAGTTAAGGTAATTACATGTACTTGTATGGTGCTTAACAATATGTACTGAGTTAAGTTATAGTTAACTACCACCTGGCTATATAAATGTAAGTTAAGTTAATAACTGCAATAATTGACTTTAATGACCCGTGCAAGTTAAGTTTTTAAAAGTAATTAACAATCCCAACACTAATACCATCATCCCAATTGTTCACCACTTCAACTTGGAAGTAGCTGAACCAAACATCCCACCTTCCCTCCCCACAATACAATTGGGGCAATCTTACAGACTACGCCAAACTATTGAAGCACAGCGACTAATGTATGCACACAGAAACTGTTACTGCTTCATGCAGTCATGCCCATTGGTCAGTAATGATCTAGAACATTATGTGGTGTGCATATGTATGTATGTATGGCCTTCATGGTGACCATGTACCACTACATGTACCTGTACCCACCATGTTGACTACATCTACAGATGGATGGTTGTACTCCATTACACTATGCTGTAAGTGGAGGTCATACTACTTGTGTGGAACGTCTCCTTTCCACTCCTGGCATTGATGTGAACATTAAGAATGTGGTGAGGCCTATAAGACTATATTATAGTTGCCGGACGAAATGGCACGGCCATGTACGCATGACCAGATCATACTAGTAAATATAGGATTCTACATCGGATTAAAATTGTTCTAAATATTCGTATCACGGCGAGGTAAAGCGTAAGCGTAGCGTTTGCGTAGGAATGATAAAGCGTGAGCGTGGCGTTTGCGTAGGCATAACGTAGCGTATTGTGCGACGTAAACGCTACGCGTACGTTACGTGTACTTTTTTATGACCGCTACTGTATGGTGCTTAACAATATGTACTGAGTTAAGTTATAGTTAACTACCACCTGGCCGGCTAGCTATATAAATGTAAGTTAAGTTAATAACTGCAATAATTGACTTAACTGACCCGTGCAAGTTAAGTTTTTAAAAGTAGTTAACAATCCCAACACTAATTGTATCATCCCAATTGTTCACCACTTCAACTTGGAAGTGGCTGAACCAAACATCCCACCTTCCCTCCCCACAATACAATTGGGGCAATCTTACAGACTATGCCAAACTATTGAAGCACAGCGACTAATGTATGCACACAGAAACTGTTACTGCCTCATGCAGTCATGCCCATTGGTCAGTAATGATCTAGAACATTATGTGGTGTGCATATGTATGTATGTATGGCCTTCATGGTGACCATGTACTACTACATGTACCTGTACCACCATGTTGACTACATCTACAGAAGGAAGGTAGTACTCCATTACACATTGCTGCAAGTAGAGGTCATACTACTTGTGTGGAACGTCTCCTTTCCACTCCTGGTATTGATGTGAACATTAAGAATGTGGTGAGTTGGTCCAATGAATATTAAGAGTTTAAGAGTACCACAATTAAACCCGCCCCCACCAAAGAAATGCATCAGTATGGTTGTTTAACTGGGGGGGAGGGATCTTGTTGCACTTCTGTTGTTTCTGCCACTCTGAAAATATGTACTGGGTCACACTGAATGTAAAAATATTTTTTAACCCCTCACAACCCCCTGTACATACCCCTTGAAGTTTGCACATGTATATAGTTTTGCTTCGAATTAATGAAACAGAAGATGGCATCTGCAGAAACAAGGTCTAGAGGGATAAAATGCCTTGGATGTGTGGACTACTTTGGATCTGCTTACCTACCTCATGGGGTGTTTTGCCAACAAAAAAGTCTGTAATTGAAGTTATGCTTTATCTTCTTTGTCCAAGACACACGGGACAATCTCTGTGGAGTGATGAACTATGGACACATTATTACGCATACTATGTTGTATTAATGCACGTGATGTGTGGTTATTATTAATTAGAGTTTCGAGTAACACGCTACATGGTGGCAGCTTACTGGGATTGAAACGTGAACGACTATCCTTGTTTGGGTGCGTGGAAACATGGCTACATATCAACTACCGGCAGTTGAGTGCATACTATGTTGTATTTATTAATGCACGTGATGTGTGGTTATTATTAATTAGAGTTTCGAGTAACACGCTACAATCTCAACAGTCAAGAAGCGATGCAGCCGATATGTTGGTGTCAGTATTGCAGGAGCAAATGTTGGTAATTTCAACAAAGAACATCAAAAAACACATTATCAAACTGTGTGAGGATTTTTTGAAATTGCTTCAGACTAGGGACAGCAGAATAAATGAAAGTTATGATGCCAAACTCTTAAAGATAGTGCAGTAATGTTTGACATTTTTTGTGAAGATGCTTGTCAAAGAAGAAAGTTTAGAATTTCTATATATGATGTTAGGATGATGGCAAATGAGTGGAAAATTTTGGAAGACCAAAGAGGCGAGAGATAAATGTATTGTCAAGACCATGTCAACACTCAATGGACCAAAACAATTGTCAAGGCGAAATAATGATTTATTTCCTCTAATGCTGAACAGCCAATGGCTGTGCCAGAGAGTACAGAAGCTACTGAAGACACTAGTGATAGTGCGGATGAGCTATACACACCTGTTACAGTAGAGGATGTTGAATTTGAAAGCCCAAGAAAGAAAAAGAAGATGATGGAAGATAAGAATAGCAATGCTTCGAGTTCAATGCCTGAAGAGTAACCAACCAAGCAGAAGCTGCTGTTGTTGAGACAGCAAACAAAATGTTTCGACGAAACGGGAAATATCACAATGAAGGAGCTGAAATTGATGTAGACACTCTTCCTGACAAGAAGAATGCTAGAAGAGCTGGAAAGTGCATTGAAGCCATGATACAATAACATTTGCAAATGATGGTTCAAAAAAATAAGAAGCCGGCTCATTCACAGTGCAAGGTACATGCAGCCCTGGGTACATGTATTATTATTAATGGTAAGTATAGTGCTCTACCTACCATGAACATTACATCAGAGTCTAAACCTAACCTTGTGGAGTTAAAGCTAACAACCTTGCAAATTCTATCGGCAGCTAGTGGAGTTGATACAAAAGTTCTTTTTGAGAGAATTGATTTTGTCATTACTGATCAAACAAGAACACAATATAGATGTTGAATTGTTAGTTGCAAAATAGCTTGGCACAGTGAAAGTACCTAATCAACTGTTTAGCAATGTTCATCCATGCCTTATGTTCAATCGGGTGATAGTAATGCATTCGTCCCAGCTTGAGCATGCAATTGGACATAATAAAATATATACAAATTTTCTTGTGAATGCCCCAACAACTGCTAGTAGTGTAACAGAGCAAGCTTTTGATTGCATCACTCGATTGATAAAAAACTATGACTTTGATCATAAGCCAGGAATTTGACATGCATATAACCCCTAAAAAAACATGTCTGTTAGCTTGAATGATGAACGGTTTATTTGTTTACCACATAAGTGTGCAGTTACACTTTATCACTTTGATAGTTTCAGCATGTGACCAACCAATTGGCACGCATTGTAAGATGCTTTCTAGATCTCTAATTTCTTAAAGTGATGCTATGTATTGGTGCATTATTAGGAGTGCACTAAGTAGAGCCTTTTTTGATACTGACAGCATCTATTGCAATGACATATTCCAAACTTATTCCTGCATTTCAACAGCTCTATCATGACCTGCTAGGTACTGTGAACCCTGTAAGCTCCAAATTTGAACAAGGCTGCATTTACATTTGTCTCTGATAGCCAATTTACACATTATAGGTATGCTTTGGAAATATGTAGGAGCATAGAAGCAATTAGTGAAGAGTATAAGCCACAAGTTTTAATTATACTAAAAGTTATCCTTCCTGCTCTTGCAGAAGCATTTCAAAGATAGAAAGGAGAGATATTTGGGTTTGGTTCTTACAATGAAAACTCCCATAGCCTCTCAACAATGGATCTAGATATGCTGGAAGGAGCACCAGTGCATAACTTTGATGCTGAGCAAAGCGTTGGCTTTATAAATTATGAATTATCAAGAAGAGGATTGAAGCAGTTAAGTTCTGCTTCATCAACACAAGTTTAATGTGCGGCACATGATTTAATTGATAATACTGTTCCAGATCATATAAAGGATATTCCAATGTAGCTAAACATGTAATTCCTCAATTGGGCTGCTAAGCAGGAGGATCTAAAGAAAAAAAGGTCTTGTAGATAAAGAAATTGCAAATGTAGCCTTGGATAGAAGAAAAACAAAGGATCTAGAGAAGCTTATACATGTAAATGCATGAGTGGCCATTTACAATGTTAAGCCAGGTTGATGAGTACTTGAAATCTGATGACAGCAATAATGGATATGCAAGAGACACACCTTTGTCAATGCCAAAGAACAGTGACAACATCTTGACAGAGCAATAGATGCATTTACACAATATGATTAATGTTCTGAAACATCAAACATGTAATGCATTCAATATGACTTTTGAATCAACTGGTGAGCCATCAAATAGCTAGCTACATATACAATTGTATTTAAACTGCTCATGCATCGGGGATATCACACACTCATTCCTACACTCTGGCGATCCCTACGAAACGTTTCTTCTTTTAAATCTTCTGGATTAACTTGGATAAAAGGTTTATTGCACTATGCTTTGTCCCCATTGAAGCATAATGTTAAAGGATCAATGACTTTCCGAGTTAGAGTTAGGCTGAACACAATTTCAATATCTTTAGCCCTGGGAAACATTGTGCTTTGAGTTCCTAGCCCTTATCAGCTGGTTGTCTGAACTGTTGTACCCACTCCAGGAAGGTGATACTCCGTTACATGTTGCTGCAAAGGAAGGTCATACTATTTGTGTGGAACGTCTCCTTTCCACTCCTGGCATGGATGTTAATATTAAGGATGAGGTGAGTTGTTGCTCTGCTTATGCAGATCAGATGTAATAAAGGTATATGAATTAGCAGAAATACACTACACACATAAAGAAACATAACAATAGCACAGATGCCAATCATGTACATGTTGATGTTCAGCATATACATGTAAGACAGCAACCATTTTTAAGGAAATGTACAACCAACCTGGTGCTTTTGACCCATCATTTTATTCGGTTTGGTGGTTTATAACATCACAACTATATGCATGTTTCTTTTTTAAAATAACGCTTTAATATATAAACTAGGCCCATGCAAATGCTTAAAGTACAGGAAATCTTTCTAGAAGGGCTATTGCATCATATCGCCGCCAGCTGTGGCAAGTCATCTGGAGCCTCTAATAAACTATAAGCACTCAGAAAGCCAATACAACTCTTTAGTCATGAATAATTCATGCCAAAAAAAAGATAGCAACACAAATTTTGTGTGGTTTCCAATCCATCTTATGTTAATTGTCCTTGTATTACTATCGTTGTACTGTAAGAAGTCATGAATTTTTAATAGCATAGGTTTTGCTGAGGGGGGGGGGGTGTTATATTCTACTCACCACCCACCCACCCCGGCACTTATCCCACCTACATGTAAATGGTACATCATGTACATGCATATGCATGGACAGATTCTGATACAGTGCTTGACACAAAGAGAGTAGTAAACCAAATTTTTCGGTTTTTCTGGAATATCTCCACAATAGAACATGCTATAAGGATGCAAATTACATTTTTAGATTCAGCATGTATTTCTGTGTCATATCATATGAAAACAACAATATCATGTGACTTATTTGTGTGTTTATACAACAATAAACAAGTTAATCTTTAAGTGTCTACTTATGTGTCTGGAGACCAAACCAATTACAGTTAAGGCCTCAAATTTGGTGTCCATCTCTGGTAGCAATTTGAGCTACACTCCCCCAGTGGTTATGGACATCGGTTACTGATCATCGTATTTCAGAGGTCTGCTGGGACTAAGGGCAATATGGCTGCAAAAATTCTAATTAAGCTCCACTTTTTACGAATCATATTGCAAAATGCCTACAGTTTTTATATGCCAATTTTTAATGTTCTATTTGTGTGCTGTCAGTATAAAATATTCGCAGAAGTTGTTTTAATCTTTATTGTACAGATGATTGTGATCTCCGTGACGTTGCAAAAATGATTTTAATATTAGGATATTTCACTACTGCGTGCATCAATGCAGTTCGATAATATAAGATGACATGAGTGTCGAATACTTATACTCAAAGACAATTCTTGACACACTGTACATGTTAATAAAGGTATGTGTGAGCGGATCTACCAGTCTAAGCAATGTTTCCCGACATTTCGCAGTGTAATTTTTGTGGCATAGCAGCGTAGGGTAACACCATTTATAGCTATGGGTACTAAATAGCAAAGTTTATGTAAGTTGACATGTAGCAATCTACATGTGCATGTAGTACAGGTAGTAAAACTTTGTTGCACGAACAAAAGTACTAGCAGCTTTGAAAGAATGACATGCAGTTATGATAGATACCAAAAGGCCTGATATGTATCATATTGTACGTGTATGTGTATGTGTACCACCACAAAGTAATGACCTTCCAATTGTCCATTTTAGTGATGGACAGACACATCACTATTTTAGTCTCTGCCATATCTAATATGATGTTTGACCTATAATGTATGGATGGCCATGTGGATAATCTGCTGGTGCAACTCTATCCCGGCATATGAACAGCAGCACAGAAATACAACCCTAAATAGTACACACTTAAGGAACTGAGAATAAACAGGAATGCACATATGTCTTGGCTGAAATAAGTCACACATTATATTAACTATTGTACCCACCATATTAAATATTGTACCCATTTCAGGGTGTTGCTACTCCACTACATACTGCTGCAAGATGGGGTCTTAATTGTGTAAAGTGTCTCCTTTCCATTCCTGGTATTGATGTGAACATTAAGGATAAGAACTGAGCTTCAAATATCACTTATATAACTATCTACTTGGCCATAAAAACAATATCATTTACATGTATTGCCAGAGGGAGAAGTACTGAAATGGATCGAGAATTGAAAACAAATATATCTTGGCTCTATAGTTCAGGGGTGACTAGAAAATAAGATATTGCAAGGATTGATTTGTACTTTAGAAGTGATACTAAGCATTGTGCAGTATTTCCTAAAACACTTTTACATGTACCTCTGTGTATATTGTACATACATACTTTTAAAAATAAATGGCTGACCATTCTAAAACCTTAATTTTGCCCTGTGGGGGGGACCTGGACTGGTAAGATCCCCAGACCTCATATGTACATGTATGTACATGCTGTGTATGCCCCTCCCTCCCACAGTAAAGATTGTGGTGGCAATTAATTGAAATTAATTTACATGTACATGCATGCGTACACATGTACATGTATAACAGTGATTGAGGTGCTAATCCATGAATATAGTTTCTCTATAGTTGTTTTCACACTGCCAATAGCTCAAACAGAGGAAGTACACATGTAGTGCATAACGGGCCATGCACCTAGCTATTCATGAGGCATTAGCCATGATCCCCAAGCCTCCATATACCTGTGGTACTAGAGGGACACAAAGCCATCCTCTTCCAAGACAACTCCGGCCATTTATTCCTGTTCTCCTGCTGGGGTCTGGCCTGTATCTTGTGGTTATTATTAATTTGCAACAATTATTAATTAATATACATATACTATAATACTGTATATATAATACTAGTACTAGCTGTCAAGTATTACATCTACATGTATATGGTAACCATTACTCATCATCTACATGTACAGTCCTCCATCATACACTCTTGTTCTCAGTTCCCTGAATCAGAAGCGTTCAGTCTAGCAGTCTCAGACCATCATGGTATGCAGAAGAAGGATCAATGTAACCCTTGATCGCAAACTCCACTGGTACCTGCTCATTTATAGGCTATGCTTATAAATAAACATACAGCAATATCAACAAAAGACATCTGAACAACTTCATATTGATCAGTTGCCTGACCCTAAACCTTGCAGGGTCCCCAGACTATTTTATGTTATTACACACATTGCGCTCCCAGAACGATGAGTGAAACAAAATATATATGGCCTGCAGGTACAATGTAGATTTCATAAATGAGGTACACAATGTACACAATGTACACAATTAATATTTGTAAATTAATAATAATGTATTATTACCGTAATTCCTTGTTTCCTTACATTTTACACATTAGCTGTCTATACAAATCCTACATCATCAATTGTATTTTAATTAATTCAATTTTCATATCTGCTCATCTACATTGATTTTCTGCAACTTGAACACAATGGCACAATGTGCTCATAGCTTGGTTGGCAGTGCACTCCACTAGCAGTTGAAACATATGGAGCAAGGCAGCCATGCGAGAGACCATCCTCAAAATCAGCAGCTAGTATATCCCTAGTTTTGGGAGATCTGTATGGCAGGCTTAGCATCATACTGGTGCAAGCAAATGCCTGGGCATCCTTGCAAGATCTTTGCAAGTTCCTGACATTCATCATTTTTTGTGTATTTACATAAATGCTATTATTATTATAGATTTGTGATACCGGGGTACACCCTGTATATTTAATTTGTTTACATATACACATAGATGTACATGTACTAGTATTTATACTCACACTACATGTACATGTAGGGTAATTATACTCCACTACACCTTGCTGTAAGAGGAGGTCATGTTACTTGTGTGGAACGTCTCCTTTCCACTCCTGGTATTGATGTCAACATTAAGAGTGAGGTGAGTTGGTACATGTACACATGTATATGTACACATGTACATAATAAAAGTATGTGGGAGGGGATTTACCAGTCAAAAAAAAAACATTTTCCCCGTAATTATTGTGGCATTAGCAGCGTAGCGTAACACCATAGCTATGGGTACTGAGTTGCAATTAACATGTAGCACCCTACATGTAGTTCAGGTTCAAACAAAGTACCAGCAGCTTTGAAAGAATGACTTGCAGTTATCTTACATACCAAAAGGCTTGGAATGTATCACTGATAATTGTATGTGCACCACCACAAAGTAATGGCCTTCCAATTGTCCATTCCAGTGATGGACACATCACCATAACATATTCCATTTAGTCTCTGCCGTAGTTAACATGATGTTTGGCATATAATGTATGGATGGCCATGTTAATAATCTTGTGCTGGGGCAACTCTACCATGTGAACAGCAGTACAGAATGTAATGTCTTGGCTGAAATAAGTCACACATTGAACCACTATATTTATATTAACTATTGTACCCACCATATTAAATATTGTACCCATTTCAGGGTGGCGCTACTCCACTACACATTGCTGCAAGATGGGGTCGTAATTGTGTAAAGTGTCTCCTTTCCACTCCTGGTATTGATGTGAACATTAAGAATAAGGTGAGTTGTTGGTCTGCGTATGCACTACAAACAGAATGGATGTATTAAAGGTACATGTATATGAATGTAATGTATTTGCTGAAATACACTACACACATAACAGTAGCACAGATCTATGCCAATCATGTACATGTTGATGTTCGGCATATAAGACAGCACAGTTTAGCAGGCAGTCTTCAACCAGAGGGAGAAGTACAGAGGAAGGTTTTAGATTCGTAAACCTTCCAAAAGTGGAGTACTGAAATGGATTGGGAATTTAAATTTTGGCTCTGTAGTTCAGAGGCGATTGAGAACATGAAAAAGATATTATGCAAAGATTGATTAGAAGTGATTGGGATAGCATTGTGCAGTGTTTCTTAAAACACTTTTACTTTCTAGATCTGTGTACATTGTACATGGAGTCAAAACTTGATATAAGCACACTACTTTAGTAGCACATCCACTCATTACAAGCACAGTGGCAGGTTTTTTTAATTTGTCTAATGTGCCAGACGTCATCCCAGGCGTACATTTGTTTACCGTAGTGTATAGAAAATAAATTTATTCCCGTTCTGCCAGTTTAGCATCCTTTTTACATTTGACGGTTCACACTCATTGTACAGGTCCTTTGGAGCTTGGCCCGAAATTGCCAAGCTCTAACTGGCTATTCGTGTATTAGACTTGAGAAACTGTGAATTATTGTGCCAATACCAAAAAAAAGTAAAACATGTAAAAGCCTAGGTAATCGTGGGTAAATTAATAGTGCATTAATCGCTTAATGTTTCTAATAACTGATTTGCAAGTTGCTATAAACCTGAAAAATCGATTGGAGTTTCTTTTTCATAGTCAAAATAATCGATTTTGATTTATGAAAAAGGTTACACACCCTAGTTTTACATCTTGTATAACGATCAGAAGGTGCAAAGTTATTTACACATACCAGAAAGTAATCAGGCTTGAAACTGTTGTATCCTTAACCAGCAATAACAATGTAGGACCAACAATCACAAAGTAATGATAACATGTGGAAGAATGACTGAACAAATACACAATTGACATATGAATACATTGACGTAGGGAAACCTGTTTAGAGATCAAGAATGTTCTAGAGGAAACCACAAAAAGATAACGATTATAACAGGAACTTAATTCATTGCAGATTTGGGTGTAATCAGTGCTGCGTGTAACTACTACTGGCAAAAGATTCATACACACATTGAGACTTCGTTGTGGATGTAATGAGTAATGAACGTCCTTCATGATGGATGTTTGCTGTTTCAAGTACTCAATGTACTTGTGAATAGACCCTCCGTATCCAATCTAACGGATTCAAAAACCTTCCTAGCAAACCATGGTTGACTTAACAGGGATGAAAGCTTCTCCTCGTGTTGCTCTAGTCTTCATTTGAAAACCGAGGTTTCTTGATCTTTTTCCTTTTCTAGCCATTTTTACCTGTGAAAATGGTAAATGCCGGTGGAAGATGATACCCCTGAATAGAAAAAAATAGAGAACAAGTCAATTAACCAAATGTGTGCTCATGTACATGAGTATAAATAACAAAATTTACACTCACCGATCTATAAACTGTAGTGTTTTAAAAAATTGCTCACCAGTAGTTGATACAGTAATAGGACTCCAGCAAACCTCCTTTGTTTTAAAGTCATTACAAAGCCTATTATTACCACGCATGTGTTGCTCAGAGCCAGATGATGATAAATCATGCATAGCAGCTGGTGGTACCACAAGTCGCTCAGCATTCTGTATCAATATTTCGAGTGCATCTGGCGGCTGCTGTTGTGCTTGTGAGATGGTGGATGACGATGCTGCAAGGTAAAAATCGACATAGTGACAGCAATAAGTCTCGAGCTAAGTGACTGGAGCATCTAAAGGAACTGTGTGTGCTGAGTGCATGGACTTATCATCCGATGAGGTTGTGACCTCAGCGACTGTTTCGCTACCTAAATTATCTTCCAGCCTCTCCATCAGAGCACCAAAGTTTTCAACTTGGGTCGCATTTGATGATGCTTATCCTGCTAAATACACTACTAACCTCTATAAACTGCTACGCTCGGCCATGCAAATTTGCCATCCATTTTTGTCATTGATCTAATTTTGAAATTCTTTTTCTTTTTTTTTTTTTGCAAAGCAATTATTTTTTGGGGTCAGTCGGGCCCTTGAAACAATTAATCGAGTTTGAATGGCCTTATGGAGGATGACACATGCATGTGCATTGTACCCACTCCAGAATGGTCATACTCCATTACATATTGCTATAAGTATGAGTCATACTGCTTTTGTGGAACATCTCCTTTCTGTACCTGGTTTTGATGTGAACACTAAGGTGGTGAGTTGGTTTGTGCATTGCACCTACCATGTTTGTTTAATTATTGTACCATTGCACTGCAGCGAGGTCATACTCTATTGTACCATGCAGCCATTAGAGGTGATACTACTTGTGTGGATCGTATCCTTTCCATTCCTGGTGTTGATGTGGATACTGCAATCGAAGAACTTTTCATAGACGAAATTTTCCGTTCTTATTTGCACATGCTGTGAAAAATAAAACAGTATTGCCAGAGTGTGCAGTAATAACAATGTTTATCATTTTTATTGATTTACTGGAATGTGAATTAAACAATCATGGTTTAACATAATCTATTATCTCTTGCATGGTATATTATACATGTAACACTGCTTCAATGAGGTTATGACAATTAACTGACCTCAGTTACAGCCGGAGATCACATTAATTATTGGTAAGATGGCATTGTTCATGTATGTTTAATTTTAGCATGGTTGCATGCAGTTCAGTAGAACTGTACACAATTCTACATTATGGTACAGTAGTTGTGTTATATATAAATCATATACAGCTGATCAATTGTTGGTTCTGCTCCAACACAAATCTTTTTTGGAAATCAGCTGGTGGCATCAATGCCATGTGCAGGCATCAGATTACATGCATGTCTACATGCTTATATTTGCTAATCATTACATTTGGGGCACTAGTACACAGAACATTTACATCAATCAACATACACATGCACGGTGAAGTAAGCATGTTCCTACATGTATCCAAAGCAACTGGCAAAGAATGTGGCTTGTCAGTATACTTCTTTGTAGCTGCAAACATTTTAAATCTGTACTTCTTCTTTCCCTGCAATGGCAGAAGTTATTATATTAATTATCAATTGGACTGTTTGTATATATACTAGTTGACACAAATCACAATATAGGGTCAACTATCGATAAGCATTGTCCTTATCGCTTACCGGTTATCCGATACCTTTAAGCAACCGGTAAGACACCTTTCTTATTCATTTCCGTTCAGTAAGAGATAATTTCGTACAGAATATTATCGGTAACAGACAGCTTTCTTATTGATTATTGCAATTTCTTGTACGTACCTTTAAAATCATTTTCATAACAACTATACATGCATGTAAAACTATATATTAACCGAATTAGTATTTTCGCACAATAAATGTTGTACATGTAAATGTTTGTTGTTTCTAGCACTGTGATGTCAAACATTAGCTGAACGGACACAGCCGTTATACATGTAATTATAAAGCAATGCACCGCCACGGTTCGCTCGTACTGGGGTACAATTATCGGCAACAGTGTCGCAGCATCTCTGCATTCGGCCAGTTCCTCGTCCAACCAGGGAGTGAAATGTAATACTAATAACAAAGCCTGGCTATTTGTATTTAAGGTGGCTCTGGTGGCTTTAGACTTACTTGGCCACAAGACTTCTGCCCTTGCAATTGTTTTCAATTAAATCTATCTGGAAATGGTTGGCTTCCTTGAACTGTCTCACTTTAGCCACGATCACTTCATCCACTCTATCCTGGTGTGCTTGGATGTCATTCTCTAGCAGAGCTCTGTAAGGAGCATGCATAGACGCAGGATAATGGAACTGTAAACACACGCACACTATCCTTCATACCCCTTCTACTATCTTCGCACATAACCCTTCCCCATCCCTACACAAGTGGACACCCTTGCCCTTTAATTTGCACTCACACACACAACACACACACACACACACACACACACACAACACACACACACAACACACAACACTGCATGCTTCTTAAGAAGGTTGTTAACAGAGATGAGGTCTTTGCCGTGGTCCCCAGAGGCCAGCTGGCCTTCCATGTCAGCTATCCATGACTCAATGTCCTCCACATTGTGTATGAACAGCTGCAGCTCGTAAGTCTCCATCAGCTTCTGACCTCTGTTTGTGGTCCTGTAACAAATGGTAACTCAACATGAACACAGGACCAGTCATAATCCAACATAATCACTGGTGACCCTATGTCACCGCAATAACCACGGGTAACCCAGTGTCAGCATGAAAACCATTAGTGTATCACTATGGCAACCACTAAGTGTATTGGTATCACCATGGAAACCATTAAGTGTGTCACCATATATAGTAACCATTGGTGACCCAAAATGACCAGTGATGCATGATGGAGCATATAGATTTACATACAACTGTATACATGTACATGGTCATTCTAGGCAAATTTGTACCACCAAAACAAACACCACTTCCTGCATGATCTATAAAAAATACAAAATCACTTAATATATGCATACCCGAAGTTGTACTGTTTATTAACTACAACCCTCTGAATAATTAATTTTTGGAGCAACTTGGACCTGTTTATCCCTACCCCTATATCAACCCACCCTCATATCAATCTTGGGAAAATATGCCCTATTCATAGCGATGTTAGGCTAGGGTTTTGTGTTTCTAGCGATCGCCTCAGCCAACCGCTAATGAGATTTAGTTCGTGATAGAATCTTTCACAAAGCGAATCTCTTAGCGGTGGTTTGAGGCGATCAGTAGGAACACAAAACCCTAGCCTAATATCACTATGAATAGGGCATATTTTCCCATATTTACTTTACCCTCATATCAACCCCCATGGTATGCGTGGGTTGATATAGGGGTAGGGGTACTGTAGAATTGCTTGACTATTATATGTTAAGTATCTTTGTATACATGTATGGATGTTACGTTGGCATACATAGCAGTGATGAACTTTATAAGAATTGGTTTATTGGGGTTTAATAACTGATGAATTTGTGATCAGTTTTGTTGTTTCAAAAAATAACATCATCCATTTTTCACCAAACCTTTAGGGTGGGTAGATGCTAGTACCAATAAGGTACTTAGCTGATCAGATGTGCGGGATTCTCGTGCACTCAGCTGGGGCACCACTTCAAATCCTGGCAGCCATCTTTAATCTTCCCTCATACATGTAATTCACTATAAACAAACACTTGACCCAAAATTATGTTGTATCGCGAGTCTACAAGAGTACGAGAGCCGATACATGTAGACTCATAGAGGACATTTGACTTTGAAGCTCTGTATCTTTATAACCATTACAACTAAACATTTGCAACAAACCCTACGCCACACGACCATCTCTGCCTTATATCTCCACATTGCCACAGCAATCCGAGCAGAAATTCCAAAAATAGCTAATATTAAATTCCGCGGTTAAGAATAGTTCACCTGGTAAACCGTACCGTCCGTTGTGCAATGTTTGGTCGCGCGACCGCTAGGAAGAAGTCGTTACAAGTGGGTATGATATATTTTGATCGTGACTTTTTTCAAGAGGCCTATCTGCATGGCCTCCAAAATCATCACGTTCATCAGTATAGGCCTATTGGCGTGTGTGTACTCAACGTAAAGTTGATATCATCTGCTCTCGTATGATCTTCAGCTAAGCAAGAAAAGAAACTTCGAGATGCGGCAGAGAGAGGTGATATTGGCAAAGTGGCGACGTTGATCGAAAGTGGAGCATCCGTTAATTCAGCTAGCGAGGTGAGATACGTATATACGCGTATGATGCATCAATCCTTCAAAATACAAGCTGCTTGGTGTACGTGTGGGTGTACGTGCATGAATACATCAGACTATAGGATCTAGGCCTACCTTCAAATAACGCTCAGAGGCACGCCCAGTAATTTTAATTGCCTTGCATATACATGTTCGTGCGTATATATCATTATATGTATAAGACCCCTTGTCCGGTGGCGTAGGAACGTATTAAAGTTTGGGGGGGGGGGGAGGGGGGGGGGAGGGGGGGGGGGGGGGGAGGGGGGGGAGGGGGGGAGGGGGGGGCCGACTTCATAAAATATCGCCGGCGGAAGGTTGCAACTTGCAAACGTGCCAACAAAGAGGAGCTCGAGCACGGAAGCTGTTGAAGTAGTATTGTATACTGAGTTGACTTATGACACGTCATGGTCGCACAGATGTGTATAATAATGATATCAGAGTGATTACATTGTAGTATTGAATGTTTGCTACTTAGCATGTGTGTCAATTGCTGATTACGTACTACTTGCGTTATAGTGTTTCTTCCACATTCAATAATGTGCACACCTATCATATGACCTCGGTAACAGTTGATGTGGTGTAGGAAGGAATTTGAAGAGTTGTACTACTTCCTATAATTAGTTTACTCCTCCTCCTTTAACTATTGCGCCTATCTTCAAGAAGTTATCATTGTACCTCCATTTAATTTATTTTACATGTATGTGCGTGCTAGTATCATGGACAAAAGCCTACATTTACGCTGATTACTGCCAAAGTTATACGCTTTGGGAAAGTCAGGTTGTTCTGAAAGAACACTGCATGATCTTCGGAGCACGAGTGGCTACCAGGCTAACGCGCTATCAAACCGACACGTA
>OX442422.1:6620033-6662533 GCA_949361645.1 Spongilla lacustris
CAACTTGTATGGATTCTATATATAGGCCCAGCCCACGTTAATTAGGTGTTAATCATCTACATCTTCCCTATATGTATATATTATCTCTGACTGATTGGCCATTCTGGTATTGCCCTTCGAGAGTACCACCACTTGGAGCAGTCCATCGATGAGTTTTGTACCCAAAGGTACTTGTCGTATAATCAGCCACAGGAAAAGTAACTTAACTCCTGAAAGACCTGAATACAATTTCTAGTAACTATGATTTGTGACTTGAGTAATAGTCACAACTAACCACATTACCACTGACATCACTTGCAAGGAATGGGATATCGATCTCACTTGCAAATTCGTACAGTGCATTTCTGTGTGCCAGTTAGTTAGTTCTAAGTGCTCTGCATGTCACATTGCTCCAGCCACTGCATCACTGTAATTGGGCTCGACCAACACTTTTAACCAAACTATCGTCCAATTGTTCACCACCTCCACCTTCCATCTCTACAGTTGGGGTAATCTTACTATACATAATGTACATATATGTTTGTAGGGCCTTCACGAAGACCATGTACAATGTGTATGTGCATTGTACCCACTCCAGGATGGTCATACTGCATTATACTTTGCTATCATGCAATATCATAATACTGCTATTGTGGAACATCTCCTTTCTGTACCTGGTATTGATGTGAACACTGGGGTGGTGAGTTGGTGTGTGCATTGCACCTACCATGTTTGTTGAACCATTGTACCATATGCACTCCAGGAAGGCCATACTCTATTGTACAATGCAGTAAAGGGAGGTCATACTACATGTGTGGAACGTCTTCTTTCCACTCCTGGTGTCAATGTTGATATTGCAATCATGGAACTTTTAAAATGACAGAGGTTTTTTTTTTTTTGAATGTTAAATATCAAACAGTATTGTGCACTATACAATGTTCATCTTTTTTTATTTATTTACCGGAATGTGAATTAAACAATCATGTTTTTACATTTTGTGCACGGTACATATAATACTGCTTCAATCAGGTATTTAAAAACAAGCCTCAGTTGCAGAGTCACACATTAGAATAAGTTGTGAACAATTAAAGATGATATCATGTTTAGTTTAGCATGGTTGCTTGCAGTTCAGTAGAACAAAGTTCCAAACTGTGTAAACTGTATACAGTTCTTTTACAGCTAGACATTATGGTACATGCAGTTGTGTTATATAGAAACTGTATACACTGATCTGATCAATTGTTGATGCTGCTTGAACACACATCTTTGTTGCAAATCATCTGATGGCATCATTGCCAAGTGCAGGCGCCATGTGCAGGCATCAGCTGATTACATGCATATGTCTATCTGCTTACTTTGTTTACTAAGTACTGACAGGCTTTTATACAGTGTTTAACCATTACATGTTCATGTTATGTATAATAATAATATTACACTATGCAGAATACAGCTATAACACTAATGATAATATAACTCTAAGAATAAACATAATCTAGGACCTAGACAACATCGCCCTAGAGTTTGCCCTCATCAGGGAGATGTTTAGCCTTGCATAAAGTTCAAAGGTTGCCATGGACTTTGGCACACAGCCATGGACAGCTTTTTTTGAAATTCTTTACCAGATGCTGTGGTCACATCATCCTCCGAACAAATATTTAGGTCTAGATTACGCAATGTGAACTTGTCTCCTTTTTGTAAATGCTACCCTTTTTAGGACTGGGCAGTATATTAGTGCATATTCATATGCCATTACTTGCCTTTGTGTAACACATATGCACATAAATCATTATTATTACATTTGGGGCACAAGTTTACATCAATCACATGCTACATATACATACACATGCATGCATGATGATACTACAGTAAGCATGTTCCAATTCAACACTATACCAAAAGCAACTGGTACAAAACGTGGCTTGTCATTACTTCTTTGCAGCTGCAAACATTTTAAACTTGCTCTTCTTCTTTCCCTGCAATAGCAGAAGTAACATATATTAGGAACAACATCAATTGGACTGTTGTACACAATGCTTAGTACATAATACCATAGATTGAAGAATACCTGGATATGAAACACATCATGTGATCCATTGAATTGTCAATTGTAGGCAGCAGACCCTTTGTGTTTCGATTAAACCTTTTGTAGCTTACACTAAGACTTTTCCCCCTACTTTCACTGCTGTTAAGACAAAAATCGAGATCTTCGGCATTCTTCATACTCCCACTGGTCTTACTTTCCAGGTTAGTAGCAATTCACTAAGCACACATCATTTCAGCCTCTTCGGAACATACATGTACATGTATATATCAACTTAGAGATGCTTCCAACCATTCATTTCTATAAGCAAAAAATTGTGCTATCCCCTCTAGCCATTGTAAGGGGCTTCAGCATGTGGGTACAACTGCTTGGTGAACAGGCCACGGACCCATATTGTTTTGGTACATAGTGTGCGAGTTAGACACACACAACAAAGTCCAATTTTGCTTAGAAAGAGTTGTTGTGTGGAACGCATACAGTCAAAGGTAGACCAACATTACATGTACATGTATGCATTATGTACAAATGTCTTATAGAAGTTATAGTTTTGTGGGTTATTTTCATTAAACCATTCGTGGACCAATATACATATACGTTTCGGTACCTCTCGTGCACAGTAAGTGCAAGCTACATGTAGATTGATGATCCAACTGCAGACCAATGACACTGAAAAAGTGTTTCCAGATAGGCGGCAACTCCATCAGAAGTGCCTGTTTGAAACATACATGTATGTAAGCTCTCTCTCTAGCTGAATGTGCCTTTATTCTTGGGTGATGTAGACAAGTTCGAATAGCCGAAGACAATATGTATTGAAAGCAACGGTATCAGGAGTAGTAAGCAACTCATAAAAATGTGTTTCAGCCTGTGTTTCAGATATCTTACTATCCATAATTGTCCCCTGTATTGCTTGTAAGCAAGTCAGTTATTGCCATATAAGTTTATTACACCAAATGTGTCATGTGCTGAAACGCGGATCATCTCTACGTATCTCCAGATTTCATATCCAGGTATTCTTTAATCTATGATAATACTTGATGTACATGTACACACAAATGACTGGGTGTCACAATGCACCAAAATCCAGCAAACATTCACCTACATGTATCATGCACATCCCTGTACATACATATGTACTTGCACATCCCTATGTGTATATTCACTAACACACTCAGTCAGCCTTACCTCATCATCTGGAATACCAGAGGAAGGAGGTGGGGGAGGAGCCAACTCTGGTGGTGGTTCTCGGGCTACAAGGGAGAAGGTACCCCAAGTAAACACTTCGATGGATGGCAATATTCCAAGTGAATGATCAAAACAAGGAAAGTCTGTGCATGTACATGTCATTTATTGCTGTTAAAATTCCTATGAAGTTCAACACACAACCCTATAGAGCTCAAAGCACACAAGTATCAGTGACCTACCATCTTGGATAGCATTCCTGATGGCTGACACCCACACAGATGCATCACTATCATCTTTTCCAGCAAACATGTACTCAGCTCCACTAGGGAGTCTGCAGGGGTGGGGCAAAGTAAAAAAATTAATACCAGTACAACAGCAAATAATATACAAAAAAGTATGAGATGCATACACATGTACATGTATATGCTGCATTCATTTTTGGTATACATGTACAGTTAAACTACATGCGTAACCACACCCACACCACACCTACCTGAGCCTAAATGTGTACTTCCTCTTGTGGTAGTCCTTGGCCAACTCACACACCCCCTCCATCACATTGATAGGTGGGCAAGCAGGTGGAGCAGCAGGCATCTGCAAATGGGGGGAGGTCATGTGACAGGAAGGAGGGTAGCCCCGCCCTTTACCTGTTGCACATCTTTCCTGTCCTTATAGAAGTGAAGCTGAGTGTCAGATAGCATGACATAGTACTGCTTCCACGACCTATTGGCAGCCTGAGGCAGGTGCACAATGGAATACATGTATGTGCCTCACAGCTTGTATGCACACACACACACACACACACACACACACACACACACACACACACACACAACACACACACACACACACACACACACAAACACACACACACACACACACACACACACACACACACACACACACACACACACACACACACACACACACACACACACACACACACACCTTCCTTCCTCCTTCATCCAAATCATTTTTGCGGTGTAGCACTCCTTCTTTATCAAACCTTCCTGGCAGCTGTGACCCAGAAGTGTCTGCTGCTTCAGCCTACATTATTTGTAACATATGCAGAGCACAAATGGAAAAGCCATCATTGCACGTAACAGGCACATCTAACATCATTGCATGTGAGCGTGTCTGTCAAACGTTCCCTATAGTCTGGGTACCCGACTGATCAGTTGCATGCTATTGCTTTATTTCCAATAATTTATTAAGGTATTTTAACCATTGACGATAATGAACTCTTTGCTGTTCTGCCTATCCTAGCCTCAGCCCTAAGCATTCATTAGGACAAATCCTGTCTTGCAATCGTTTCAGTTTGCATGGTTTAAGACGTAGACATTTCTTCACTATGATTTAATACCTATACATGCCTCCACCAACTACATGTACATGCATGTACACGAATAAACAATATATGGGACAGTGTCCAGCAAAATCGGGCTTGTGGGGTTATAATTTTATCACTATAAAAATTGCACGTTGTACTAAACAACACATCTTCGCGACGGTACTACGTTTTCCTTTCAAATTTCGTACACTTGTTCCCACACAATTTCTCTGTGTGAAAGTCGATTTTTGTGATCTACATATTTTCCGTGCCGTGGATACAACAATCGTTAACCCCGCGGGTTATTTCTCCACATACGAGTGTTGAAAACACGTCAAATTCGGGTTGCCCATAGAGGAGCCCTGTAGCTATTAATTTGTTCTGTTCGTTAATTTCTATATCCTCTGTTACGGAGATACAGTTGAACAAATTACCGGCACGTTTTCTCGCTTGATTCGCGCCAATAATTTTGGCAAATCACGTCCCGCTCAGTGAATGGGAAGGCGGTGATTATATCATTGGCGCGAATCAAGCGGGAAAATGTGCCAGCAGTTTGCTCAACTGTATCTTCGTAACGGATGATTCAGAAAATAACGAACAGAACAAATCAATAGCTGCAGGACTCCTCTATGCACACTCCGAATTTGACACGTTTTCAACTCTCATACCTGAAGAAATGTGGATTTCTAACCCGCGGGGTTAACGATTGTTGTATCCACGGCACAGAAAAGGTGTAGATCACGAAAATCGATTTTCACACAGAGAAATGGTGTGGGAACAAGTGCACGAAATTTGAAAAGAAAAAGTAGTACCGTCGCGAAGATGTATTGTTTAGTACAACGTGCAATTTTTATAGTGATAAAATTATAACCCCACAAGCCCGATTTTGCTGGACACTGTCCCATATATATATATATATGGGACAGTTTCCGCGAAAATGTCACCCTTTTATAATATTATAAGGTTATAAAAATGCTTCTTGTTTGAATGGCTATATCTTCCGAACGCTACACGCTATCGACTTTCTATTTTCAATACTTCATACTACACCATTTCTATATGAATAGTTGCTTTTTGGAGTCTTACACTTGCTCCACACCAATATTGCAATGTTCGATACCCGACCGGGTTCAAACCCCCTATAACTTTAGGTAGGAGTAATCAAATCGCTTAAAATTCGGTTTATAGGTACAAAGGTCCTATACCTATCGATTTGTTCTGTTTGTTAATTTTTATGCCATCCGTTACGGAGATACATTTGAACAAAGTACGTCCACTTTTCCCGCTCGATTCGCGCCAATGATTTTGGCCCCGCTCAATGTATGGGAGGCGGGGATTATAACATTGGCGCGTATCAAGCAGGAAAAAGTGCACGTAGTTTGTTCAACTGTATCTCCGTAACGGATGGCATAAAAATTAACGAACAGTACAAATCGATAGGTACAGGACCTCTGTACCTACAAACCGAATTTGAAGCGATTTGATAACTCCTACCTAAAGTTATCGCGAGTTTGAACTCGGTCGGGTATCGAAAGTTGCAATACTAGCGTGGAGCAAGTGCAAGACTTCAAAATGCAATTTGTCATAGAGAAATAGTGTAGTATGAACTGTGGAAAATAGAAAGTCGATAGCGTGTAGCGTTCGGAAGATATAGCCATTCAAACAAGAAGCATTTTTATAACCTTATAATATTATTGACATTTTCGCGGAAACTGTCCCATATATATATATAGCTACATGTACTATCTAAAAGGCCTCCTGGCCACCGCTACTTTTGTATAGCTTCTTCAATGCAAAAAGCATTGGCTTTTCTCTCCCGCACCCTCCCCGGGGTGGCTTGGCTCATTATACTTGTCTTTCAAAACGCCCCTGTGGGTACATTAGTGCCTGCAGGCCTGCAGGTTTCCACGCCCATAATAATCTATCACTTGGCCGCACCAAACTTGGACCGAGTGCGCCAGGCGGCCTGCGCAATAGGTAACATAACTGGCTCCGTAGTTATGCTGGTTCATGTTGAGAGGATTTTTTTTTTTTTAATTATCTTAGAAAGTACATGCATATGTCAGTATGTAAATGTAGGTTGAATATGTACATACATGTAGTAGCCATTTATTCGATTATTTACATGAGTAGCTAATTAGTGATTTATTTAACATGTAGGTGGCATAACGGTTTTCACTAAACAAAATGTCCATTTGTTTTGTGTAATGTGGATTACTTCATGCAAGCCATAAGGCAGCTACAATAATAGTAACCTGTTAAATAAACCAATGTTCACACATGAATACATACCCCTGCAGGTACATGTAGAGGGCTGACTGTGCCTTTCAGTCTTGTCAGTCTATCTTCATTCTCAAGAAGAAGTTTCTTTCCCTACCATCAATGAGAGATTGTAATTGTGGGACACAGTGCACAGAGATAAGAGCTGCATAAAGTAGACATCCACAAAAACTAAACTTGTCCATGACCCAAAGTGGCTGCCCACAACCTTAGGGACTTTACCTTGAGTAGCTCCTCTTCCCTCATCCTTCTCTCCTCCGCCTCCTCCCTTGCCTTTTTCTCTTCCTCCAGCTTAGCAAGACGCTCTTTCTCCTTCAATGCAGCCATAGCCTGACGCTCCCTTTCCAAACGTTCTGCCTCCTGTAAATACACATGTACATATATGGTAATACACCACCCCACATTACGTGTTAATTAACAGTGACATGTATTTCACAAAACTACAACATCATTAACTCAATAAATGGTACAAGTCACTTTCATATCAAGACCAACATATATGAGAAGCTGGAGCAAAATTGGAAGATGTGAGTCACAACTCTTGCTCACAATAGTTGGATTGACCCTGTACACACATGTACATGTATGTACAAGGTTCCATACCCCGTGGATTATGAAAACCACATATATTTGTGGCAGAGCGTCCAAATCGCTTCTAATTTGGCATGTGAGTAGAGAAGCCTAGTACTCATTATGAAGAAGCTGAGCACAATGGACTTATGTCGCTATTTCATTGCAATGAGAAGAACGAGAGCCAATTGCAATGGAATACCGAGCATGCAGTGCACAGCCATATCTTCGTACCAGAAAAATGCAAATCAGCGAACTAAACACATCACCAGGTACAGGATTTCTCTATGTGCATACAATGTATATATGGGACAGTTTCCGCGAAAATGTCACCCTTTTATAACATTACATGTATAGTGTTATAAAAATGCTTCTTATTTGAATCGATATATCTTCCGAACGCTAAACGCTATCGACTTCCTATTTTCAATACTTCATACTACGCCATTTCTATACAAATAATAACCTTTTGGAGTCTTACACTTGCTCCACACCAATATTGCAACGTTCGATACCCGACCGGGTTCAAACCCTTCATAACTTTAGGTAGGAGTAATCAAATCACTTCAAAATCGGTTTGTAGGTACAGAGGTCCTATACCTATCGATTTGTTCTGTTCGTTAATTTTTATGCCATTCGTTACGGAGATACATTTGAACAAAGTACGTCCACTTTTCCCGCTTGATTCGCGCCAATGATTTTGGCAAATCGCGTCCCGCTCAATGTATGGGAGGCGGGGATTATAACATTGGCGCGTATCAAGCGGGAAAAAGTGCACGTAGTTTGTTCAACTGTATCTCCGTAACGAATGGCATAAAAATTAACGAACAGAGCAAATCGATAGGTATAGGATCTCTGTACCTACAAACCGAATTTGAAGCGATTTGATTACTCCTACCTAAAGTTATGGAGGGTTTGAACCCGGTCGGGTATCGAACGTTGCAATACTGGCGTGGAGCAAGTGCAAGACTTCAAAATGCAATTTGGCATAGAGAAATACTGTAGTATGAATTGTTGAAAATAGGAAGTAGATGGCGTTTAGCGTTCGGAAGATATAGCCATTCAAACAAGAAGCATTTTTATAACCTTATAATGTTATAAAAGGGTGACATTTTCGCGGAAACTGTCCCATATGTAAATAAATATGTGCCCCAAGGGGCATGGAACCTTGTACATGTATGTTCGGCTCAATGCAAACGTAATGTACATGTATCAAAAAGTACATGTAGTTTTCAATTAGAGAAATGACGTACATGTAGCTGAAAACACAAGGACAATAGCGTATGTATATTGCACTCTTTATGGTAAGCATTTTCATACCATATTAAAAAAACATAAACCCAGTATTGTCGGCACACCCAAAAATTACAATGAACCTCAATTGTAACCACTAGTAATACAAGTTCAAACTAACCTCCTTCTTCAACCTGGCCTCTTCCGCCTTCCTCTTCTCCTCCTCAACCTTCTTCAGCCTTTCCTGTTCTAATAAAAGTTTCCTTTGTTCCTTAAATACAATAAACAGTATCCTCGACACGTATCAGTTCATTATACACTGTGCATGTACCTCTTCTCGTAATCTCTTCTTTTCTAGCTCCTTCCTCAGCCTTTCTTCCTCCTCGGCCTTCTTCCTCTCCTCCCTCTCCCTCTCCTCTCTCTCCTTTTCTTTTCGCTCCATCATCTCCACCAATGTTTCTCTCTGTAACAGTGCAAACTTCTCTTCTTGTGCAGCTAGAGTCTTCTCAAAGTCTTCCTGCTTCTTCAGAAGGTCTTCAACAGTGTCCAATGAATCCTAAAAACATTGAGTCATTTGAAGCAAGGTTTACTTCTACATTCACATTTTACTAGTATGCATGTATTGGGTGTTCTAGAAATGAGCACAACAATCTTTACATTGCTCAGTAAAATACTATGGTATATCTATATGTACAGTAATGTGTCAATAAAACCACATATTACGCTACAATCATATTATGCTATAATTGTATAAACAGAAAATGCCACGTATGAAATTATGCACACATGGTGCTTTAAAACATTGCCAAAACAAAAATGAGATGATTACGTATTTACAAACAAACTGCATTTGAAGTAATGTAATAGAATGATTATAACACGAACGTTGTGTAATGTAATTAATAACATTAAACCATATTAACATACTACATGTACATGTACGATCGTAGCATAATGCATGGTGCCAACTTATTATTGATGGATACTGTACATGTACAACTGTACATGTGTATACACGTATGTACATGTACTTGCACATGTAAATATAGGATTACATACAATGTAATTTGTAGCCAACTCACCCCATCATCCTCATTTCCAATAAAAGCCTCCTGACTGACTATCCACATCTCAGCTTGCGCAGCATCCCTTATGAAGATGAGAGAGTTGAGCACCTTCTGGTAGTCCTCCTGCCTCCTCTCCCATGTGTCCAGGAGCTGGTCATACCCCTCCTCTATGTGCTTCATCTTCTCCATGATCTGTTGGCATGACAACAAACAGGACTCCATTATCCGATATAAAGGAATCCCCATTTGACCTCCCTAAATGTACATGTACAGTGTAAGTGCAACCCCTATTGTTCCACACCACATCACCCCCATCAATCTCCCCATCAATATCACTGGCTCACCTCTTGGCTGGCATAGTGTCCATTTGCTGTGAGCTTCTCCCCAAGAGCCTTGAAGGTGGCAAAGCTGTCCTCGCGGGCGTCAATCTCGGACTTCTGCTCGGTGTGATTGGCCAACATGGCTTCAGCCCCAGCTACATCCTGTGGGAGCTCATCATACTGCATCATGGCCATCATAGAGTTGATCCAGGAACTGTAAGGCACACACATTTACATGTACATGTAAATGCAATTCAAGAAACAAAACAGACACTTAATGCACTAAATTTACATGTACACACAAACACACGCACACACACATGCACAACACACACACATGCACATGCACACACACAAGTACATGTACATGTGTACATGCAGCAGTGAGTATCGAAAATGCTGTACACAGGGAAAGATAAAATTCATAGAGACAATTCACAGCTCGATCGTAGAGAAAATAAAGCATATACATATACATTAGTTTCCTAACACTGATACAACCGCTATGAAAACTAGCAGTTGGCTTACATGTAGCTAATAATGTATACACTTTATTTGCTCTATGTTCGAGCTCCAAATTTTCTCTACGAGTCTACGACCGAGCAGGTACTGTACCTCAGATCTCTGTAGCCATTAAGGTAATGCTGCAGCTGCTCTGCCTGCACCAGCTTGCCCTTCCTGTAGTTGGACCTCTTGAGGAGGGACTGCCATGCCTGCTGCACCTCCTCCTCCCTCTCCTGTATGGGGCCTGCAGAGTCCGGGTAGGTGCTGCACAGGCGACTGGCCTCCTGGGAAAGGGTCCGAACCTTCTTCTCCAGAGCCGCTAGGTAGCACTGAAAGGCAATAAGCCAAAGGACTAGTTATTAATGTAGTTATGAATCAAACATACAGCTGTAGAACACTATTATACATGTGTATATTGATATCTACTGTCAAACATATGTAGTGTAGACTTTAGTTTTCATTCAAACAGAACTAAATTAGAATATGCCATTGCAGAAGTGACATCTGGCACATGTACACATGTAAGATAGACAATTAGAATATGCATAATGGCATTGTGATACATGTATGTATCACATGCATGTGCTGATGCAGCTTGAAATGAGTGTGAGCTAAAATGGCATGTGTAATGGCATTCATAGGGTCCTTTCAGGGTTATTTTACAAGACAAATCACACAGATACATCAGCTTACTTTACCTTCGCAGACTGACAAACTACATGTAGCTTCACTACGTTACAGCCCTATCTACAAGTACAATTATAGAGGAAGATGTACACACTGTAGAGTGTAGCCATGTACATGTACACTGTACCATGACATAAGTCTCTCTAGACAAAGATGCAAGTGCTCACTACACCCACCTCATATCCTTCATGCTTCCTCTGGAGAGCCTGCACACTGGCCAGGTCTTTCCCATAGTCATCTGAAAGGGTAGAATCCTTCTCCTGTGTACAGGATGAGGGAGGCATGTTGCTGAAATACAATCACACACACACACACACACACACACACATACACACAAACACACACACAACACACACACACACACATGCACGCATACACACACAACACACACACGCACACGCACACACACACACACACACACACACACACACACACACACAGTTTTACTGTCATATCTCACACCCACCTGGATGAGACTTCGAGTGTCTGCTGCATCTTTGTTAAACATGTGGATCTCCTTGGCCCCAGCGAGAGCCATGGAGCGAGCATCTGTCATCTCCTTCAGCTCCTCCCACAGCTCCTTGATGGCAGCCTCATGTTCTGATATCAAAGTGGTTGCTGGTGACAAAGGACATAAATCACCATAACAACAGTATGCAGCCCTGGTACACATGTACATGGTACACATCTACATGGTATGTATGTATGATTCTGTATTCTGTATGAACACCCCCCCCCCCCCCCCCCCCCCCCCTTCCATACATGTATGTACACATGTACATGTCATGTGTGCATACATGTACATCTATCTACAAACATTTGCAGTCACATACCACTGTGGTTTGCCTTCACCATAGATTCGGCCATTCTGCTGACACTCAATACCCTTTCTTCTGACGCCATTAGATCATGCATAAAATCCGTGAACCGTTTGAGAAGGACCTGGGTACCACATAATAAAGTGTAGTTCAAATCCCACTAGGTAGAGTAATCAATAAATACATACAATGTGAACACACATTTCAAACCTCACCATACTGATCACATACATGCACATGTGTACACATTACAGTGTAACACATACATGTACATGTGTACACATTACAGTGTAACACATACATGTACATGTGTACACATTACAGTGTAACACATACATGTACATGTGTACACATTACAGTGTAACACATACATGTACATGTGTACACATTACAGTGTAACACATACATGTACAGACTGTACCTGTACAAATGTACATGCATACTGCAAGCAAACATGCAGTGCTGTAAATACACAATTGGAGGGAGACCTGTACATTGTCCCATAAAGGCATGTACATGTAGCAAATGTATAATTGGATAAAGTAATATTAGAAACTGTATAAAACTTTAACAATGCCGTACATGACCTGTACATTGTCCCATAAAGGCATGTACATGTTGCAAATGTATAATTGGATAAAGTAATATTAGAAACTGTATACATCTTTAACAATGCCGTACATGTAGTGAACAATACCTCCACATGTTCAAGGTCTTTCCCAAGCTCTTCGTTGTTGGCTACAGCCAGCTTCTCCATGATCCACTGCTCCACCTCGTCACACTCACGCTCAAACTGGTGCAGCTGTTTGAACTCCACAAGATGCAGGTACCTGCTGGCAGCCAGCTCCTCCAGTTCACTGAAGCGAGCCTCAACACCGGCCTGGGCAGAGGAAGATAGGACTTCACGTGCATACGTGTGAAGCACACATGTGGCACGAAACAGCATACATATGTACATGTATACTAACCATTACACCAGCCATATGCTAAGTGACCCTATACCAGCCATATGCTAAGCGACCCTACACCAGCCATATGCTAAGCGACCCTACACCAGCCATATGCTAAGTGACCCTACACCAGCTCGTTTAAGCTGTTTCCAAGCACACTTGGCTCATTGAACCCTCTATACATGTAGCTTCGCGGAGTTCCTGAACAGCACAGCATACATATCCTGGAGAGGACCTCCAGAGCATATGGAGCTCTGACGGTTCAGCCTTGCAATCGAAAGTTCCCAAGGTTGTAGGTTTACACACAAGGCATGTCTCCAATCTTCTACCTCTCCACACTGTCCAGGCACCAGCAGATTGTGTCTGCCCAATGCCGTCTATGTGACCATACATGTACATGTAGCATACTGTCACCATAACCTTGGGCTGGTTCGAGTAATGTAATCCTTGATCAGATTACGCGGGCAGCCCACAAGTCGGGTACAAAACTCCAGGAACAGATGCTTATGTCAGGGAATGATAACCAGACCTCACTTGCTCCCCTTCAAAGGTTCACCCACTGCTCTAACAGCTGCGACAAATGATGTCAAACAAATATACCTATGAATGGCCCATATTGTCAGCTACATGTACTATGAGGTAGCATTTGTACATACATGTACTAGAAGCAATACACATGTACCATGATGTACACATCTGGCCACACACTACCCTATAAACAAACCTGCTTCTCAATGATGGAGTCCGTCTCATCAATAGTTATGGTGGACAGTAGTCTCTGGCTCTCGGCCACCAGCTCCTGTACCTTGGACCTGAAGGTATCTATGTCCAGGGCCACAGCTTCGTGCTTCTTGATGAGGGACTGGGTGGTGTCCTCATCTTTCCCATACTCCTCCAGGGAGACCATCGGCTTCTTGTCGTTCATCCAAGACCCTGCCTCTGCCACTTTTAGATAGTACTGGGAACCAGAAGGAAGAACGCATGCAGGTCATTAATGTCCACTGTCATATACATGTACATGTAATGCAATGGAGACACTCTGGTACGGTTAAAAATATAGCTTCTTTGGTACAGCTCGTTCTACACATACATTGTACAATGTACCAAAAGCTTTCTTAATTTTATCATTGCACAATCCTAAGAAGAGTTGAGCATTAAATAAGTCCCTTAAACTGAATCGAAAACGTTTTTTGCTGTACCCCTGGGATGTCATTAAGGGCAGACTAGACATTAAATCCCATCCACACATGTTTTACATGTACATGTACAAGTACCTGTTGCACAGCCAGGGAGTCATTTAGCATTTGACTTCTCTGATTGGCCAGCTCCTTGACTTTGGTCCAAGCAAACAAGAGCTCTTGGTTGCTCTCACCGATCCTCACAGAGGCAAAGTGTCCACTGGAAACCAGCTCCTGTGCCATTTTGGTGACCCCATCGATCCTGGCTTCATGACTCGCCAGCTCAGCCTCCAGCACCTTGGAGAAAGAGACAAGCACCTGTCACAACTACCAATGTACTGGGGACTAGTACAGCATCATAGCAACAAGGGATAATTATCAGGGGATCCAGGAGCTACAACAGATTTTACTGGGACAAAGCATGACCAACACACTACATATACATGTACATATGGCTATTATGCAGAACTTCAAACCTCATGTTTCTTGAGCAGGTTCTGAACAGTGGTAAGGTTACTGCCAATGTCACAGCTGGACACAAGAGGTTCCTTCTCCTTCACCCAACTGAGCTCATCCTCCACCTCATGCAGGAACTGATGCAGCTTCAGAGAGTCCTCCAAGTGTGTATGACGTTTGGTCATCGGGTCCTCCAGCTGACAGTACCTGTGAGGATGGAGGGCATTAAATAGGTAAACAAATAAAATGAGACTATAGTGAAATAAGAAGGGATATTTGAGGATTGAAGGTATTAAATAAAGATGAGAAGACCAGGGAGTGAAATGTAATACTAATAACAAAGCCTGGATATTTGTATTTAAGGTGGCTCTGGTGGCTTTAGACTTACTTGGCCACAAGACTTCTGCCCTTGTCCTCAATTAAATCTATCTGGAAATGGTTGGCTTCCTTGAACTGTCTCACTTTAGCCATCACTTCATCCACTCTATCCTGGTGTGTTTGGATGTCGTTCTCTAGCAGCTGTAAGGAGATGTACACACACATGTATAGACACAGTATAGTGTAACTGTACACACACACATACACACACCCTATCCTTCACACACCCTTCCTTACTATCCTTCACACACCCTTCCTTACTATCCTTCACACACCCATCCTTACTATCCTTCACACACCCTTCCTTACTATCCTTCACACACCCTTCCTTACTATCCTTCACACACCCTTCCTTACTATCCTTCCCACACCCTTACTATCCTTCACACACCCTTCCTTACTATCTTCACACACCCTTCACTATCTTCACACACCACTCTTCCCCTTCCCTACACATGTGGACACCCTTGCCCCTTGCACTCACTGCATGCTTCTTAAGAAGGTTGTTAACAGAGATGAGGTCTTTGCCGTGGTCCTCAGAGGCCAGCTGGCCTTCCATGTCAGCTATCCATGACTCAATGTCCTCCACATTGTGTATGAACAGCTGCAGCTCGTGAGACTCCATCAGCTTCTGACCCCTGTCTGTGGTCCTGTAACAAATAGTAATCCAACATGAACGCATGACCAGGCATGATCCAACATGACCCTACATGTATGTCACCATAATAACCACTGGTAACCCCCAGCATGATAACCATTAGTGTATCACCATGGCAAACTATTAGTGTACTGGTATCACCATGGTAACCATTAAGTGTATCACCATAGTAACCACTGGTGACCCAACATGACCAGGGACAATGGACCATACAGATTTACATACAACTGTATACATGTTTATACATATACATGTATACATATACATGTACATGTACATATACATGTACATGTACATATACATGTACATGTACATGTACATATACATGTACATGTACATATACATGTACATGTACATATACATGTACATGTACATATACATGTACATGTACATGTTATACAAGTAAAATACTTTTTGTATACATGCAAGGCACAGTAGCTGTATTTGTACAAGGTACATACATGTATGTACATATCGGTACACTGCAGTGACTCACTTCTCCTGCAGATGCTGCCATTCCGCATTGACAGTGTGGATGTGGGTCTCAATCTCGTGGGATGCATAGTGATTGGTTTCAGTCAGTTCCTCACCAGCCTGAATGATGGGGGGAGGAAGGAGGGGGGAGGGGAGGGGAGGGGAGGGGAAATGAGAGACAAGGGACAGCTAGTAGTAAAGTACTGCAGTTGCATACTCCTCTACATGTACATTATGCAAGCTAATAGGCACTAATAAAGTAGCCCTCAGCCCCTCCCTTGTACCTTAAGTAGCCCTCAGCCCCTCCCCTGTACCTTAAGTAGCCCTCAGCCCCTCCCCTGTACCTTCAGTAGCCCTCAGCCCCTCCCCTGTACCTTAAGTAGCCCTCAGCCCCTCCCCTGTACCTTCTGGATGTTATCTATGGTACCCCTGTGGGCGTTGAGCTCTGCCTCGAATGCCTTGTGCTTCTGCAGCTTTGCCTGGAGGTTGGTGGGGTCCTTGTAAGCCTCATCTGAGGCAGTCTGCAGCTTCTCACTAATCCACGCCTTGGCCTGGGGAGGAAGAGACATCACATACCCTCAACAAGTGCACACAGCAAGACAAACCTCATCCACATCTCTAAGGAACTCTTGAAGCTTCTTGGAGTCTTCCAACTTCTGTGCTCGCTTCTGGGAGAGCTTGTTCAGCCTGTCATACCTGTTGTGAGAGTCAAGGTTAAGTCATGCAATGAACTTTAGGTGACATCAATACCTCGGTGTACATGTACACTGCATGTAAAGCATACATCTCCTTTCTCTATGCACATATAATGTTCACATGTACATGTATATGTACATGTACATACATACTACAGCAATCACAAAGGTTTGCATACATGTAAATAGATTGCCGTTTCGTTTCATACACAACACATGTACATACATATATACAAGTACACATGTAATACGTTTACTGCACACACTTGATAACACCACCAAGCTAGTTATTGATACATGTACATGTCACACCTACAGTACATGTACATGTACATGTAATCATGGAACAGTCCAATCATGACTGCATACAGTACCTTGCTAGCACAGCATTCCTCCTGCTGGAAATAGCAATGGCGTCATAGTGACCTTCAGTCATGAGCTTCTGGGCAAACTGGTCCAGTGCGTGGATCTTCTCCTCCTGGGTGTCCAGAGTCTTCTCAAAGTCCTCGTGCTTCTTGATAAGCGCTTCCACACTGTCCAAATTGTCCTAGCAAGGTACAAATGCTTTGTGAGTAAGCAATTACATCCCCGTTCGTCCAAACAGGTACATATACCCATTCTCTTATACACTCCTAGCATTGTCCAAAGTTACATTTCACAACCTCCAATTTCTTTACATAGCCAGTATGATGCCATACCCCCAAATCTTCGTTCAGAAGGAATGTCTCCTGGGTTCCTATCCAAGTGTCCCTCTGCTCGGCATCCCTCAGGAACACCTGCAGCTCCAGGCATTGGCTGAACTGCTCCAGCTTCTTCTCCCATGTCTCCAACAACTTGGTGTGGGCCTCTGCCAGTGCATGGAGCCTGGCCTGAATCTCCACTGAAGCATAGTGGCCACTGCCTATCAGTGCCTAAAGTGTGTGTGTGTGTGCGTGTGTGTGTGTGTGTGTGTGTGTGTGTGTGTGTGTGTGTGTGTGTGTGTGTGTGTGTGCATGTGTGTGTATGTGTATGTGTGTGTGTGTGTGTATATAGGAGGTGTGAATGGTTAAAACACCACAGGCAATTTAAAGAGATGAAAATGAAAGTGGTAACTCGTATTATCAACTGTACCTCTCCTGTCCGGGTGATATGAGTGACGCTGTCTTCTCTAGAGTCAATCTCACCCTAAAAGCAAGAAAACGTACATGTACATCATAGCCTACAAGAACATGTACATCTATTGTGGAATCACATTTGCTATATGTAGTAATAAATTAGAATTGTGCGACACATTAAATACATCTGTACATTTGCAGAAGTGGCATCAACACCATTTTACATGTACTCTTGAGATGTTTACACCTACACAAACACAAGTGTACACACACACATGCACTAACCCTCCTCTCCTGGTGAAGCTCCAGCATACGTTCAGCCTCAACAATGCTCTTAGCCAACTCATCTGCAGTAATATGATCTTGCATGTCCTTAGTCCATTGTAACTGGGATCCAAGAAGGGGGGGGGGGGGGGGGGGGGGGGGGGCCAAGTGAACAAGTACATGCACACATGTAGTACATGCTTAATTAAGGCCAGGCAGAACTACACTACTGTACACAGTGTGGTGGTGTACAGTGAAGTTACAGGACTGAACCTACACATGCAATACACCTTACCAGGTCACGAAGATCAGATAAGAACTTGTGAAGCTGTCTGGACTGCTCAAGCATAGCTTTCCTGTTGAGATTTTTTTTAAATGCGTGTAATACATGTACATGTACATGTACATGTACCATTGCTTATCCATTCCACTGCTGTTAACATACACCACTCCACTCACCTCTCCACAGCACTGTGGTTAAGCATTTCCCAGTTGTCAATAATCTCAGCCTGCTTCTCCTCAATGAGCGGTGTGCAGCTAGGCTGTTCTGCCATCAGCCTCTGCGCTTCAAGGTCCAGCAGCTACAGAGGGATAAGGTACAAAACATTATTGCAGCATGCAGAAACACAGAACATAAATTTGCAATCATACACATACGTGCATACATGTACATGTACATGTATGTGTACATGTTGTACTTACACCCAATTTGTCCTCAATCACAGTCAGATCTCTTTCCACTTCTTCATGTCTTCTAATTAACGCTTCCACACTGGACAGGTCCTTCCCATAATCCTCAGCTAACAGTACCTTGGCCTGAGACAGAAGTGGTCATAGGTATGCATTATGAGGGATGGAGGGATGGGGGGTGGGATGGGGGACTATACATGTGTACATGCAGAATTACAGTTGACAATACATGTATTTATAAATGAACATGTACATGTACATGTATATATCCTTTAAAACTATATCTCACATCACTATCACATCATGCACCTCACCTTCTCATTCATGCGGTCATTTGTCTCGCTGGCATCAGTGATGAACTTGTGGACTTCCTCCGCTGCCTTCAACAGTGCATCACGCTGGTTGACCAGGGTAACAAGCTCCTCCCACCTGCACACAGAACAGAACCAGCTAATCACATTGGTCATCTTTTATTTACACACTGTCCTTCACTCCCTGCCAAGGCACCAATATCATTAATGCCAACCCTTACTTGAGGTTCAAGCTTTCCTGATGTGTGATAATTACTTCAGTTCCCGAATGATTCTCATTGGTCAGCCTAAGCGCATCCTTGTTGACATCATCAAGATAAATTTTATCAACAGCCAGGTCCTGGGAGGAGGGAGGAAGAGGGAGGACCATTGGCTTCATGCACTCTGCTATATTCATATACATGTACATGTAGGAACAATGTTCCTGTCTGTATAGATGATCAATTAAAAGGGTACTTGCTACATGTAGCTGTACCGTAGCTGTACCGTAGCTGTACCGTAGCTGTACCATAGCTGTACCATAGCTGTACCATAGCTGTACCATAGTTGTACAGTTAAGGTAATTATATAATTGGTTGGCTCACACACTTTTAATAATTTGCCCAAACCAAATTGCCATGTACACGACATCTAACTGTCATTGGTGAGGGTAGCGTGCACACTATACACATGTACATGTAGGAGGGGGATATCCCTACACCTACACATACACTTGTACCCCGGCACCCCACAGCACACACACATGGACTCCACACATTACCTTCTTGAACTCGTCAAACTTCTTGATCAGCACCTGGCAGTGTTCCAGGTCCCTCCCTGTCTCCTGGGAGCTGGCCACGGCCATCCTGTCCCTCACCAAGGTCTGCACTGCATCCACCTTCCTGTTGAACTGGACCAGAGAGAGGGCCTCCTCCAGGCCACGCCCCTTGGTCCCCGTGGCCTCCCGGAGGTGCTCCCACAGCTGGAAGAGCTCCTCCAGCTGTGCCTCTATCTCCTCAAAGGCATAGTGGCCAGCCTCCACCAGCTCCTCTCCTGTCTGTGGGATGCAGTACAATTATTACACAACCCTGTGACCTGGAGCTACAAAGTTAAAGTTTGGAGATATCGTAGAGTACGTGTACTAAGCAACCCCCCCCCCCCCCCCCCCCACCCCCAGCAAAAAAAAATGGATTGTGCTTGAACCAGCGTAAGTATTGTTGTAGTCTCAAGCGCTGCTGTGCACCTTTCTTCAAAATCAAGTGTGAGTAGGTACATGTACCGTTTCTTCCCAGAAACGGTGAAACAGGTGCACGCTAGTGTTAATGATTTATGACAATAGGCTCATTCAAACACGAGCCTTTTTTTGTGGGGGCAGAGGGGGGGTGGGGGGGGGGGGGGGCGTACTCTACAATACATGTAAGGGAGGGAGTTCATGTGTACAGTAGGGTAAGTAT
Organism: Spongilla lacustris; assembly: GCA_949361645.1. NCBI lineage: Eukaryota > Metazoa > Porifera > Demospongiae > Spongillida > Spongillidae > Spongilla > Spongilla lacustris. Next base: position 6,640,626 of record OX442422.1, read on the forward strand.
GAACATATCATTCTCATATCTATTCTGCATCCATTCATTGTACACCAGTGTGCTGCATCTACGTGTATGAAATCACAGGATGACTCCAGGCTAGCTGAACATCACTTACATGTACATCAGTACTTTTAAGGACTCCAATAAAGCTTCATTGTGTTAATAAATCAATCTCAGTTACATGTACAGTCCTTACTGTACACCTGTATGTGCTATAAATGTATTTTTATTCCGGGTAACACTAAAGTATCTTCAAGCCACAATGGGAGACCCTCTTTCATTTCTCTAAGTGTGTAGCTATACGTTTATCAAACTTTTATATACAAATTTAAGGTTTCTTTACTTAGTGCAGAAGGGGGCACACTCCCACCTTTCCCAGTCCCCCTCCCCTTCTACCCACATTTATAACTTATGGTAAAGTTTAGGTACAGTGGTAGTAAACTAAGTTTAATGCAGAGAGTTGCTCTGCGTTATATAGCATTACTAAGCTGACGTTGCTAAGGCCAGATGTAAACATATGTTTTGGCAATGCATTCAATGAACGATCCTAACCAATCCTACGCTGTGCATGAGTGCTCAATAGAATTGCAGGGCGTCCTTTTCCCCATAACACCCCCTATCCAATCAAATCATCCCAAACTGTTGTCATATGGTTACAGGTTTGTATTGTATTTAAGCGAGGGCTCGATGGGGGCAGCACTCCAGTCATAGCCTTGACTGCGGCAGTTGCTCACCCACCCTCCGCTCTTCCCCTCTCTCTATTATGTATTTCAATGTGTACATGTATATGCATTTTGATCAATGGTGGGCGACACCCTCCGGGCTTCTACCCTGGGACAGCCACCAAACCATGACCAGCGTCTTGGTTTGGGACACAGGCCGACCCAATGGTGACCAGCGTCACCCATTGGTCCCTGTAGGCCCAGTGGTACGAGGCACAGCTGCTACATGCCTGGCTGCGGCTGTCGCCTGCCCCCATTATGAGCCAAACACAACCACGATTCTTAGCATGGGGTAGGGGGTACATTTACTCAGCCTGTAAGAGCAATTAGATGGCATTAATTCACAATGTCAGCCCTTATTTACAAGGGATATGTGGCACAACAAAAGTTTACAAAAAAAATTATGGCCCCCCTCAAAAAAATTTGAACTGAACTCTTGCCTTCCATCAAGGTATTTCTCAACAAAACCCTGCTATCTATATCCTCTGCTCAATGTCATGTGACCTGCATACACCAACCTGCTCAATGCTGACTATCCTCTGCTCATTGGCAGTGATCTCGGCATCAAACTCCTGGTGCTTCTGTATCTTCTTCTCAAGGTTGGTTGGGTCCCTGTAGGACTCATCATTGGCCACCTGCATCTTCTCTGTGATCCAGCTCTTGGCCTGGGGAGGAGGACAGAGTGGTACAGCGTTACCATACAGCACATGACGCATCCTAGGAGAGTGCAACAGTTTCCATGGAACCCATATACATACATGCATTTCATGTTTCCTCACATTTTATAACAATCAATGGGGAAGCTTACACTGCTTCCATACCCCCTAGTTGCAGCGCGATGGGGACATTATCAGCAATTTAAGTTTTCGTCATGTTTTGAAAGAATTTCATAAATGAAAAATATATAATTGATTTTATAGTCGTCCCTGACCTCAGTAAGCATACATGTAGTTTGTACCACTGTCAACTTGCAGTACAAGAAATATGCAATTCTATGGTACTGCTTGCCATTCAAATGCCTTTGGTTTCCCTATAAGGATTTGACAGCTGACTGTGATAAAATTAATGTAGTCATGTGACCAATTCTACTTTCAAACAACGATAATTTTAGCCACCAAGCTTGATGCCATTGTTTTATACTTAAACATCGTCCTTATGTACGGACCACCGCTCCTTACATAAGAACGATTGGAGATCAAACATTAAGCACATGTACTGTACATGTAGAATGAGGCAGCAGACACAAGCACGACAAATGTACAATACTACATGTATATACATGTAGTTTTGTACAGTCATATTATTAATTACCTACTGCTGCAACAGACTGACCTCATCAATATTCTGCAGGAGCAACATCAGCTTCCTGCAGTCCTCCAGCCTGGATCGCCTAGCAACAGCCTCCTCCTTCACCTTGGTCCTCCTCTCAAGGACCTCATCCTGTATGGCCCTGATCTCCTGGGCCTCAAAGCCCCCGCTCCCACACAGGCGGTTAGCAAAGCCTATCATGGCCATGACCTTCTCCTCCTGAGAGATGATCAGCCTCTCAAAGGCCTCGTGCTTCCTGAGCAGGGCATCACACTCGTCCACACTCTGCCCGACCTTGTCTGTGGCCAGGTGGACCTACAGGGGGAAAGGCAAGTACTAAGCAAGCCCAGTACATGTGCACATGTGTGCTGCAAATGTGCACCAGTGTTGTCTGTTAACACAGGTACATGGGTACACATTCAATCAATAGTGATGTTTAGTTTAATTTAACCGTCCCTTAATTTACATGTACATTTGTACACGGTCCTACATGTACAAGTACATAGTTCATCATCATCATCCACATCACACATGTACCTTTGTATCACCCCACACGTCATACCCTCCCCCCCCCTCACCCCCCTCACCTCGTGTGCACTGCTCATGTCCTGGATGCTCTCTGCCTCCTTCATGAACAGCTGGTACTCCAGCAGCTCATCAAACCTCTGCTTCTGCTCCTCCCACAGCTCTTGGAGGGAGGCGCCCTCCTTCTTCAAGTCCTCCAGCCTCTCCTGGATCTGGTGTGGCGAGGAAGATACACACATGCAAGAGACTAAATGTGGTACTCTAAGCCATGCAAGACTATATGTAGTTTTGGATACTACATTACATGTACGTGTATGTAGCTGCAAAATATTATGATAGCCTTACCACCTAAATGAAATTATTAGTGTACAGAGGGCTACATGTACATGTAGCTACATTGTGTAAACAAATACAAATGAAAACATACAGTACAGCAAACATGTCGCATATGCAAACTACACACACACACACACACACACACACACAAACACACACACACACACACACACACACCTCTGCACTGGAATAGTGGCCCTGCTGTATCAGCTTTCTGCCAGCCTTGACCAGCTGCCCCATGGTGTCTTGTCGAGCATCAATCTCAGCCTTATGCTCGCTGTGCCTGGCAAGGAGAGCCTCCACTCCTGACACGCCCCTCACTGGCTCCTCAGCAGAAATGACAGCTGACATGTCATGCATCCAAGAGATGAGGTCACGGACCTGCAGCAAGGAACACGTTCAATACACTGCGGCGACCCCAACTTATAGACTGAGAATGAGATAGTAACAGACATACACTATGTAAAAAGGGTCGTTGTACACTGCGTATAAAAATAATTATCATGTGTACATGTCATGTATAACAACCTTTTTACATACATGTAGTAATAGTCTCTAGATGTGCATGGAGGTGAGCATTATTTTGGCTGCGTATTTTGTTTGGCATGTAGAAGCTTACATGTAGTTGTGTGATAATAAACCTCCTCGACACTGCTCATCGACACACCACAACACACATACGTGTACACATGTATGTGCAAACAACAGTTCTGTTAGTACACCGTGTGTGTAAATGTACATGTACACGTAACGACAGACTCTCCCTTGCCCAACAACACTTCCTTCGTCACTTACTGAACCGAGGAACCTCTGGAGCTCAATGGATGCCCTCAGCTTCTTCTTCCTGGCGAGGGAGGCAGCCTGCAGTGCCTCCCACTGGAGGTGAACCTCCTCCATGCCCTGTGTGATCACCTGGGCATTGGCCCCTGGGTAGGTGGCCGACAGATGGAGGGACTCGTTGTTAAGCTCCCGAACCTGCCAAAGGAGATTGAGAGCAGCTTTAGTGAGCAACGACATCATGTGCTCTATGTTTAGAACACAGTCCATTAGAAGTCATGAGAACACTTCTACATACAATGTACATGCATTTACATTTAGTATAATGTGTACTCAGTACTAAGCTTTGGACACAACTTTACATGTATTTCGGGCTACCTTTTCACCATGGATACGTGTAATTGCCACATGTGGTGATCAGTGGTACCTAATCAACTGCCTCTAGTAGGCAACTTCAACTTCTTGAATAATATGTTGGAGACAGAGCCTTTTTTTTTTTATGCCATTACGCTTAGAAAAACAGCACACATTAGTCTACAGTGTACATGTATATGAGCTCATGCAGTTTTACTATCATTAAGAGGAAACTTGCTAAATGGGAAATGAATGCCTACGTGTGTACAAGAGAAAACTGTGGTTTTCATGGCAACTATCTTATGGAAAGGGGTCCCTTTACATGTACACAATGTATGTACAAATACAGTTTCAGCTAATGCAAATCAATTCAACAGGGCAAACAGAACCTTAACCTTGATTTTAAAACTCCCCCTCCTCCCCCTCTCCTACACCCCTCCTGAATTTTGTCTCATTTTAACATACCACGTTGCCAAGGGCAATCAGTTCCCTCTCAAAGGTTTCGTGCCTTCTCTGAAGGGTCTGGACAGCTGCAATGTTCTTCCCCAACTCCTCCAAGGGTATGGATGCTTCCTTCTCCTGCAAGCCAAAAGTAAACAAGAAAAGACCTTAGAACACATGTAAGAGTTAGTGTTTACATGTGTACGATAACTGGATCAAGGGTTAGGCTCAAAGTACATCACATGATATGTAGAGAGCTCTATGCATATGGGGGTATATATTACTACACATAGCATAGGGTATATTACTATAGTACATGTACACACAGCATATGGGGTACATTACTACTTCATACACACGAGTACATGTATATATGCAATGATATAATTACATGAATTCTAGCCAGAAGGTCCTTGGCATCTCGGCTAAACTTGTGGATCTCAAATGCCCCTGCCAGCCTCTTGGTCCTGGCCTGGATCATGTCCTGGAGGGTGTTCCAGCCAGTTCTGAGTGGGCAATAATTAAGAGTCACTCCAAACATCCAAATTTATCGACCTGATTGCCCAATAAACAATTACAAGCAATACATCATTTCCAATAGTTGCCCACCTCATGGCATCCTGCTTCTCTTTGATGAGGACAGTGTCAGAGTGGCCCTCAGCAACCAACCTCCTTGCCAAGCCATTGACAGCAGTGTAACGCTCAGTGCTAACACTAATGTCCCTTTTGAACTCCTCGAACTTCTTCTGTAATACCTGCACAGGCACAGAAGCCAACCCTCACACAACCACACACATGTACAGGTCACATGCAGATCATGTGCTTATTGTGGCCACCCAGTCACTGGTGGACCAAAGCATGATTCATCACACGCTCATCAGGAGATGGAACGAGGGTCAGTCTCAATGGAAGTACACTGTACATCACACAACACTCAAAGTACATGTAACATAGCATATGTGGTACATTACTACAGTACACTAACTTAGCAAACATGGATGGTGCTATGGGTACACACCCACCAAGAGGTCAGGACTATTTAGCAGGAGGTGGTCTTACTCAGCACAACACTCACCAGGAGGTGATCAAAGTCTTTCCCGTAGTCATCAGACGATGCAATGCTCTCTTTCTCGTTCAGCCAAGCCAACACCTCCTCCACATCCCTCAGGTACTGGTGCAGCTTTATGGACTCCTCAAGCTTGGAGCGTCGAGCAGCTGTGAGGGTCTGAAGCCCCGCCCTCTGCTCGTCAAGCTGGGCCTGGGGAAGAGGCACAAAAAGTTGGGTTATGCCTAAAGCCCATCCACAGCACTACACCACACCACACCACACCCCACCACACCACACCCCACCACACCCCACCACCCCATACCACACCATACCACACCACACCACCCCATACCACACCACCCCATACCACACCATACCACACCACACCATACCACACCACACCACACCACACCACACCACACCATACCACCCACACCACACCACACCACACCACACCATACCACCCACACCATACCACACCACACCACACCACACCACACCACACCACCCCATACCACCCACACCACACCACACCATACCACACCACACCACACCACACCACACCATACCACACCACACCACACCACACCACACCACCCCACACCACACCACACCACACCACACCACACCACACCACACCACACCACACCACACCACCGCATGGAGCTCAGGCAGTTTACCTGGCGAGCAAGGATATTTGCTGAATCAAAATGTCCGGTATTGACAAGCCTTTTTGCTTCCTTCCCCAGCCCCTCTACTGTGGACACAAACGTCTCCACCTCCTCTTCAAGAGCCTGGGGACCACAGGAAAGGACACTTTTAACATTTATCATTTAGTGATGTCCTTTCATGGGTTCATAATACAGTTCATGTATTATGCACGAAGAACATCCTGAAAACCTGCCACCTCCTGCTCCTCCTTTGCTCTTCCCCCTCCCTTCCTTCCCCCTCCCATCCTACCCCTTCTCACACCTTGTGTTTCCTCAGAGCCTTTGTGGCCGCGTCTTCATCTCTCCCATAATCCTGGTTAGCAGCGATGCCCGCCTTCTCGTTCATCCACGCATCAGCCTCATTGGCATCTTTGTAGTACTGAAAGGAGGCAGCAAAACAAATACAGATTTGGCTATGTTGTGTACAGCCAGCTACATGTATACCCACATGTACCACAAGGAGGCCAAGAATATACATATTAAGGGTGCATGTAATACCTGCACTTGTACATGTAATTGTGTGGGCACATACATGTACACGTACTAGTGCAGCATAGCTAGACCCTTGTGTGGACGGAGGGTCTGGAAGGTTGCCAACATGTATTCTCGAGTCGTACGGATTACATTGTAGTTTCTGTCCATTAAAAATCATTACGTCGGGAAGAATGCAATTCATGTACTCCCATGCCGACGCAACAATTTCGATGAACACAAACTAATCCGTACGGCTCGAGAATAGGCAAACTTCCAGACCCTCCGCACTATACATGTACATATACTTGATCCCCCTGTAGTGGTGGTGGTGGTGTGGACAAGACTGCTAACCTTCTGGGACTCAACAGCTTCACTGAGCTTCTGAGACCTCCTGGAGGCCAGCAGTTTAGCTTCCCTCCACTTCTGCTGAAGCTCTGTGTCCTGCTGCTGGATGACATCACAGGCAAAATGGTCACTGGCCATGAGCTCCTTGGCCTTGGCTGTGACCGCCTGGATGTTGGGTTCGTGGCTGGAGATCTCATTGAGGAGTGACTGGGGAGGAGAGGAACAGACATGCATACATGGACATGTAATTGAGCACTGGGGACCCTGCAAGGAGTAGGTACATGTACCAGTAACAAAGTTGTTATGAATTTTTGTTGATATTATGTGACATTCATAAGCCACGAAACCATATGCAATGTTAACCATACATGTACATGAAGTCATAGTCATGTGATATAAAAGCTTGCTTAAAACAGAGGACCCAGTGAACAGCCATCAGCATTAGCATATCTCAGCCTGGATCAATCAGAGGCTCCAGCGCTAATCCTGTGATTATGTGTTGATGAGTTCACATGGGACATGATAGTATTATAGTTTGGTGGCTTATGAATATCATATAAACATACATGTACAATATCAATCATTAAGAACAATGTACATGTACATGAATTGCCAGACCAGGGTACCCAGACCCTACTCCTTGCAGGGTAGCCAGACCCTACTCCTTGCAGGGTACCCAGACCCTACTCCTTGCAGGGTACCCAGACTATGCAATTGCAACAACCACCTATTGTCAATGATTAGGGCACAGGGGGGGGGGACCTTACCTGATGCTTCTTCTGCAGGTTCTGCACCCCTCTCAGTGACTTGCCATAGTCATTGGAGTCAGCTAGGGGCCTCCGCTCCTTGATCCACTGCAGCTCATCCTCAACGTCTCGACAGTACTTGTGCAGTTGGAGGGAGTCTTCCAGCTGCTGCTTCCTCTCCACCACTGGCTGTGCCAGCTTGGAGAACCTGTAACATGTACACAGTTAGAGGACAGCTCCTCCACACAAGACATGTGCACAAATGTATACTTTTAATCAGAAGCCTGAAAGGAAATTGTGACCATACATACAACTGCATGTAGCAAAAATACATGTCAAAGACTTTCCACACCATATCATCCCCTCCACACCATGGATATCCCCTCCACACCATCCCCTTCACACCATACCATCCCCTCCACACCATACCATCCCCTCCACACCATACCACCCCCTCCACACCATCCGCTTCATACCATGCCCATCCCCTCCACACCATGCCATCCCCTACACACCATCCCCTTCACATTATGATCCGCCTACAGTCCACACCTTTTGGTCAGCTCTGTCACCTTGGCCTTGATGGTTTCTGACTCAAAGTGTTTACCAAGAACAAGCCTATTGGCCTGGTCCTCCAGAGCCTTCACCTGGTTGCCATGGAGAGCTAGGTCGGCTTCCAATTGCTGTGGTGTGTGCAGCAAGTACATGTGCAAATATGTTTACATATGCAATTTTCTTACATGTACAGTGAATGCAACAATATTAACATACATGTACATGAATGCTTCAAAGCTACCCACAATATACATCTAAATGGCCTCCCTGCCCACCCTCCTCCTCCCTCCTCCTCACCTGGTGTTTCTTGATAAGGAAGCGCACACTCTGGAGGTCCTTCCCAATGTCGTCTGTGCTTAGAAGCCTCTCAACCTCCTTCGTCCAGGTCAGCTCGTCTTCCGTAGAACGAAGAAAGCTCTGCAGTTCAGTGGCTTCCTTCAGCCGCTGACCTGTGAAGCCAAAGTACAACCTTATCTGTGTGTTCACTGTATGCTATTATCTGTGTGTTCACTGTCTGGTAATTCCAGTGCCTTACATGTACATGTACATTGCATTTTTCAACGCATACACGTAAAAATTGTTGCCGTAGAAACTGATTTTGATTGAATACGACATGTACACAACATGATGCACTTGATATTGATTACATGTACATTACATACAAGTGATTACCCCACCCACAAACACACACAAGCACATACATGCATGCAAGGTGCCTCCTGTACTAACAACGCCTCAGGACTCACCCTTCTTGGTGGATGCAGCAGTAAGTTGCTTCCACTCCTGGCCCAAGGTCTGGACGGCCTCCTCGATCTCCTGCCCCCTGTGGTGACCACCAGTCACAAGGGCACTGCCAGTCTGGAGAAGGGACACCAAATAAATACTCACGCATGCTGCAGTATGTACATGAGTTTTTATCTCGAAGGACTCTTTCTGACCACGATGTACATGTAGCACACAATGCAAGTACGTATGCAGCACTGTTGCTTTTTGTTTTGTAATGATACTGTACTGTAATCACTTGTACGATCATACATGTACATGTACTGAGCTGAATTACCATTAATCAAAACATACATGTTTATGAAATCAGCTGAACTAATATTAATCAAAACACATATACATGCACATGTATTATTAAATGAGCTAATCGAAACATGTGCACATGTATCCCCCCACACACACCTTGCAGACTTCCTCAACAGTCGTCTTGTTTGCAGACAGCTCTGCTTCAAACGCCTGATGCTTCTGCAGCTTGCCTATGAGGTCTGTCGGGTCCCTGTGGGAGTCATCACATGCTGTCTGCATCTTCTCATGAATCCACTTTTGCATCTGTAAGGATGGGGAGGAGGCACACCACCAAAAGATAAGGAGATCCCATATGCCAAGATTACCTCTTCCCACCTCCTCCCACCTCATTCCAAAGGTGTGAAGATTGTCAAGTACATGTACAAGCACAGGTAATAATAGCCAAATTCGCTTGTCTGTCACACATCTTTTAATCCTCAAAGTATAAATACACCTGAAAATCCGGCTTGATGGAACAAACCTTGGCACTATGGGCGTCACCTTTTCAAAGATTGATGGAAGCTTTTTGACCCCTCAAAACACTATGTTTACCTACACGTAGCGTTCGGCACTTATTCATTAAAACAGGTGTACAAGTAAGTCACTGATTTGCCCTTTACATGTACCTTTATCATGCAACTGTAATCTACAATGTATTTGGTACAAGCCATATGAACATGTAGATTAGCTTCTTACCTCATCTGCGTCCCTCCTGAACTGCTGCCAGGCAAGGGATCCTTGCAGGGTCCTAGCCCTCTCAGAAGACAAAACCTTCACCTTTTGCCGACGCTCAATAACCTCGTCCCTCCGAGTGGCAATTCTTGAGGGTTAAATTAATGCAGGGCCATTATTAAAACTCAGTGTTTATTGTCAATGCCAGTATGAGTGCATTAGAGTACAATTACACGCGTTCACATGTACATGTACATAAGGAGATATGATTACATGCTGTGTACACTCTACTAGAGAAAAAGGTCATTAAATTGTCATCTTATGCTAGAAAGCGAAGCGACTTTACTCCAATGCAAGGTGCACAGATAAAAAAAGAAATATCTCACAGGGAGACTACATGTACATGTATGAATAATAATAGAAACGTCAAAGATAAGAGTAATGATATGCACAGCTAAAGTGTTATAGCACACACACATGTACTGACTGATACATTACATGTATGCACACATGCATATGCTTTATGGTGCTTAGTTACATGTATCATTGACTAAAATAATACTGAAGGCCAAAGCTAATTATCTAATCCTCAGACATTTACAGGCCCCTTAATGGTAACCCACCCCCTCCCCCCTCCCCCCTCCCCGCCTCCAAAGATATTAAGAAGAGGATGCACAACATGTATATTTAGTTGCCCGTGTCCACACTTTCTGGTTGGGGGAGAAAGGTCTCCTGGCATGGCACAACACCTCACTCCCTTTACCATCATCCACTTTCCTTACTCACCGGCCGGACTCATAGTGCCCTGCAGTGATGAGCCTGTTGGCCTGGTCACACAGCATCTTGATCTTCTCATCGTGGGGCGCACAGGACTTCTCAAACTCCTCGTGCTTCTTCAGCAAGGCCTCCACACTGTCCACCGAGGTCTGTGGAGGGAGGAAGGGGGGGGGGGGGGGGGGGGGGCAGAGAGACAAGGTATCAAAGTATGCCTCAAGTACATGTACATGTATATAACTATGTGGTGTACATTTACATTTACATGTTATATAACCTCTGCCTATTTAAATTGGTACAATTTGTACAAAAATTACAGTAACCTTTGTACCCCCCTGGAATATGTAATGTTCTCTTTACTACTGTGTGTATTCTTATGTACATGCATTGATAAATCTGACAGCTCATAGCAAAGTTAAAAGGTTTAATACAGTGTAATCTTCCTAGGCCAAGCCAATGAAGGGCGACAACCAGTGAGAAATGTACATCTACATTACATGGGTGAAACATAATGGTTCATCCAATATTCAGTGTTGATAGGCAGTCAGATGTTCAGTGCATAAGAGCCATACAAGACAATGCAGACTCCCAGAATTTTGAAAAAAGAAAAAAAAAGAATTAGGTTGTTTTAATTTTAAGTGTATACTGACCCATGGAAGAGCTACATGTAGTGACAATGTGTACATAAATACATGCATGCCAACAGACATGGGATCCTCCTGCACTACACTGTACATGTACAACAAGAGGGGGAGCCGTGTATAGGCAGGCACTGGCCATGATCACTAACCCCCAAGTCATCGTTGGACAAGTAAGCCTCTTGGGAGCCTGTGGCCCCATCTATCTGCTCAGCATCCCTCAGGAATAGCTGCATGTGTGTGTGTGTGTGGGGGGGGGGGGGGGGGAAGAGTAATGGAATACATGTCAGTACAACTAAAAATTGCACAGAACATGACCATGTTTAATACACCTGTACATGCACATGTGTGGGACATCTAGACCATATAAATACGTACAAGCAGATCCAAACAACCTCTACACGTACATGTAAATGTACATGTATAACACAGGTCCAAAGCATACAGTTGTATATGCACATGCATGCATGCACGAGCGAGCACACATGCACACATATGTGCAACACACATACACATAAACATGTGTACACACACAAACACACACACACCTGGAGGTCCAACCATTGCTTCAGCTGCTTACTCCTTCTGTCCCAGTCCTCCTTCAGAGCTGCCCTGTCTTGGGACAGCTGCTTCATGCGGTCCCTCACCTCAGCAGTGCCCTTGGGGGAGGACAGGAGCTTCTTGCCCAGGACCAGAAGCTCATCAAACCTACATGGACACCAGTTTAAATTTACAGTTGCTGAAAATTAAACCCATGTGGTTAATTAATTTGGGTCCGGATTAGTTTTAATGAATGCTTACATGTATGAACACAGAAAAATCACTACCGGTACCATAGATCTAATGATACGCATGATCTGGGATATTGTTACCCTGGGAATGCTTTGACTACATGCAGGTACATGTAATATACATATTTGACCCCAAAAAAGCACTGTTACAATCAATTCTAAAGCTACATGCACACACATGTATATGCACAATTTGCATTATTATTTTTTAAACAGCTCCTGTTGTGAGTTATGCAATCCTGACAAGTAAACGGGACTGGGTATATTAAACACTGACTATAATTGTTAGGAAATAGCTAAAGTTTGATTGATAACAAAACAAAAGGTTAGTCCAAATCCTACACTACTTGCTATCTCAAAACAAAAGGTTAGTCCAAATCCTACACTACTTGCTATCTTGTGGTTCAAGTTTTAAACTGCTCTAAATACCCCATGTGGAGTGGACACACATGCACATATGATGTATCATAACTATGTACTGTACTTTTGATCTTTGCTTTCAATTTCAGTCTTCTGCTCGTTGTGGCGCTGTGTCATCTCCTCCACACCCTGCACATCCCTGGCTATCTCGTCCGATGCTAGGAGGGCAGAGGTTTCAGCAGCCCAACTGAGCTGTAAAGTCCAACATAGTCCATCAATAATTTTCCCTTCATCATACCCGACACCCCTCATTATCACATCACTACATGTGTATGTGTCAAGTGCTGACACTTCACACGATCCCAATAACAAAAGCAACTAATAACATTACGTAGTGTTGATCATAACCCGCAGCATAAAATGAAACGTTCTTAAATAAAGAGAAGGAAAAATGAATAGAAAAAAAACAATGCAGATGAGGTAATTTAAGATAGTAGGACATTGGGAAAGAGGTCTAATACAGTATTAAGACTTCACATCAGTACATGTACATGTATCACACAAGCACAAACTCACCAAATCACGTGAATCTGCCAGGAAGGTTTGAAGCAGGTATGCATTATCTAACTGGCTCTTTCGATTTGCAGCCTTTAGCTGTAAGGAAATGCATGCTTTGAGCAAACACTATGGAGTATACACACACACACACCTTCAGCTTGTCCCAAAGGTCGGCTATCTCGGCCTGACGACCTTTGACCTCCCGGGCTGCTGCTGGGTTAGAGGTGATGACAGTCTTGGCCAGTTCATTAAGCTTGGCCAGCCGTCCCTCCACAGGTGCAAGTTCCCTCTCCAAGGCCTGTGGAGGAATGTAAGGCCATAACACACTAGTAATCTATCATCTTCTCCAGTATGAGCATGACCCGTGGTGTACAATGACAGATGTAAGAATAGCCACAATGTACATTTATGCGAAACATAACACTCACAGGAACAAATACATATACATATACAAACATATACATTTAGATACAAATATATACATGCCATACAAATATACATACATTTTTGTACATCAATATAAAAAGTACATACATAAATATGGGACAGTTTGAAACATTATAGCTTCAGAAAGATTAGCGCTGTTGAATTCCTATTTTTAGCACTACATACTACGTGTACACCATTTCTCTATGGTAAAATACATTGTGGCGTCTTGCACTGGCTCCCAAGGGTTCAAACCCGCCATAACTTTTGGTAGGAGTAATCAAATCGCTTCAAATTCGGTGTGTAGGTAGAGAGGTCCTTTACCTATCGATTTGTTTTGTTCGTTAATTTTTATGCCACCCGTTACAAAGATACAGTTGAACAAAGTATGTACAAGTTTTCCCACGCCAATGTTACAATCACAGGCCTCCCCATGCATTGAGCGGGATGCAACTTGTCCAAATCTTTGGTGCGAATCGAGTGCGAAAAAGTGCCTGCAGTTTGTTCAACTGTACCTTCATAACGGATGACATAAAAGTTGCGAACAGAACAAATCTCTACCTACATGTACAAACTGAATTTGATGTGATTTGACTACTCTAACCGAAAGTTATGGTGGGTTTGAACCTGGAGGGTATCGGAAGTTGCAATTCAGGCATGGAGTTAGTGCTAGACTATGGGACAGCCTAGTGTACATGTATTAAGTTATAGTGTAGCAGATAATCTACATACATGTACATGTATATTGATAACAGTTACATGTACGTCATGTGGGTCTGGAGAAGAAACTAGTTCTTATATGCACTGCATACATGTAAATACATACATGTATGTGTACAATAAGTACATATATAAATGCAGCCCACATGCGCATCGTACAAATACACATACACACATACATGTGCATGTCCCCACAAACACACAACGTCAACAACCAAGTGCCCACACACCTGGTGCCTACGCTGGAGAGCCTGAACAGAAGCCAAATCTCTACCAAAGTCCTCAGTGGAAAGGGCTTGGTCCTTCTCGTTGATCCAAGAGTGAGTCTCATCACACATACCCTGGAACTGGAGGAGGCTATGGGGAAGGAGATGGGGAATGAAGGAGGGAAATACACGTACACATGCACCAGTGTGCCCATCAATCATCTCACGCCACAGGCAGGCCTGATATAATATGCCACACACACCACGCACTCCTACATGCACTGTCAACTCTCCCTAACATGGATCCCCACACCAACACAAACTGTTCTACACCAAACACACTACCTTACTCATCCTCCTCCTTACCCCAAGGCCAGAGCCAGGGCCTGTTCCTTGGCATCTTTAAGCTTCTGGAGTGAATCCCACCTGTAGGAGATGGGAAGTAACACATGCACAGGTACACTGTACATGTAGTCACATATCTCACACCCCCCATGCACACAAAAACACACATGTACATGTACACAATATACACACACACCCCCCACACGCACACAAATACACATACACATGTACGTGTATGCAATGTGCGCACACACACACACACACACACACGCACACACACACACACACACACACACACACACACCATCACCTTTCATTCAGCTGTTGTTGCCTGGCCTTGATCTTCCTGCCCTCTGCATGCCCTCCCTTCACCATCTTATCTGCCTCCTCGTTGATCTGCTTCACCTGGCCACTATGGGCTGTAAGGTCTGTCACAAAGTTCTACAGCAACAGAAGCAACGTTGTTAACAGCCACACATGCAATGAGCAACAACACGTGCATTGCCATGCAAAGCTATCTTGCACATGTATGATGCACCACGTTACCGTGTACATGTACAGAAGGCCCCAGTGACTCTGGATGATGTTCAATGTAAATGGTTTGAATATACACAATTTTTTTAAAAGTTGCGTGACTGTATACATGTATGTTCCAGTGTGCAGCTCAACATAACTACATGTACTAAATGCAATGGTGTCCAATCATGTACATGTATAATGTGTACATACATGTACAACACTTATACACGTACACTTATACACTTCAGTGTACATGTAAATTAAATACAAAGTGCAGTGTCACAAGTTCCTTACATCAAACTTCTTCTGCATGGCCTCCACCTTCTCCTTGTGTGTGCCCTTCTCTTCCGCCCTCATGATGGCCTCCTATGATGTTCCAATCACACCTCATCATCCCTAAGGCCTCACCCTCACACCTCATGTTCACCACCCTCACATGCTCAGCACCTTCACAACACATGCTCATCACCTTCACACCTCATGCTCATCACCCTCACACCTCATGCTCATCACCCTCACACTGCCCTTAAATCTCAATAGCTCATCACACCCTCACACACACATGTACACATACACACCTTCTCCTTGATCCAGCTCTCCACGTCATTGCACTCACGAACCAATGCAAACAGTCTAATGGCATCGTTAAGATTTCGTCTCCTTGCCTATGTACACATACACATATGTGCATGTGGGGAGTCTTATGACACAACACACATCCACATACATGAATACCACATGCCCACACACACATGGATGTACATGTACATAACACAAACACACCATGCCCATATGTATATACCTCAGTGGCTTGGAGCAGTCTCTCGTAGGCTGTATTGATGACTTGCTGCCTGCTGGCCACATTCTGACTATCAAATTTCACAGGACTGGTGAGTCCTAAATGGAAATGATTTAATTAAAAAAGTACGACCGTAATTCACGTACATGCACATGTACAAACATGTACATGTGCATGTAAACGTACATGTACATGTATACACCTGTGCATGTAAGCGTACATGTACACAAAATAAGAATGTCCATGTACACTGTACCATATTTTCCTATCTACAATGTATGAGCTCAGGGGGACATCACCAAAAAAAAAAAAAAAACAAGAACAGAACATGCTTCGTTTTCAATGGTGTGCTTGCATAGAAAGACCATCCATCGCCTGCATGAATTAATGCATTTTGTGCATTTTAAAAACACACAGATGAGCCAATCCTGCTGTCCAAAGGCACCAGGTACCTTGTGCTTACCTCACTCAATTACATGACCTTCCCCTTCCCCACCACAGCTCACTTGATGCTGACCCTCCTCCCCCTCCCCACCACAGCTCACCTGATGCTGACCCTCCTTCCCCTCCCCCACCACAGCTCACCTGA
The DNA here is from genome assembly GCA_949361645.1 of Spongilla lacustris. Lineage (NCBI taxonomy): Eukaryota > Metazoa > Porifera > Demospongiae > Spongillida > Spongillidae > Spongilla > Spongilla lacustris. Next base: position 6,657,426 of record OX442422.1, read on the forward strand.
TGCTGACCCTCCTCCCCCTCCCCACCACAGCTCACCTGATGCTGACCCTCCTCCCCTTCCCCATCACAGCTCACCTGATGCTGACCCTCCTTCCCTTCCCCACAGCTCACCTGATGCTGACCTTCCAACCCGTAGTGTGTTAGCTGCCTTCCTTCTGAGCTTAGTCACCCTCCTCTTCTCCACCTTCTTTCTTTTGACCTTCACAGGAACCATCACCACCTCCTTCTGTTTAACAGTCTTGGACACTTTAGCTGGCTCAATCTCCTGCACATAATTGGCAGGGAGATACCCCTCCTGGCCATTCTCACGCCTTCAAAGAAGGAAGAACCTCATATGCATGTACATGTGTACACACACTAACCGTTTAATGCTCCACTCACCTGACAGACCACCAATCCTTGTTTGCTTTGGACTTGAGGTAGAACACCTACAGGAGTGAAGTGTACTCTTTACGTACATCTGCTACACTTCATTTTTCCTAAACTAAATTAAACTTTTTCCCCCCTCCCCCTACCCCTTCCACTTACACACCCTCTTTCTCTACACTCCTATACATGTCCACTGTCTCCCTCTCTCCACCACCACCGCCACCCCCCCCCCCCCCCATCTTCCGCTCTCCTACCTCTCCTTTCTCAAACTTCAAGCCCTTGTCACCGGTGTAGGAGTACATGGCCTTCACCTGGGGCACCTTCACTTCAGACACCACCTCCTTCTCCACCTCCTTTGGCTGGAGCTCCTCCTCTTCAACCTCCACCTTGAGGACAAAGTCAAACATTACTGCACCGTCCCTGATAACTAATGTTTCCAACTACATTACTGCACCCTCCCTGATAACTAATGTTTCCAACTACATTACTGCACCCTCCCTGATAACTAATGTTTCCAACTACATTACTGCACCGTCCCTGATAACTAATGTTTCCAACTACATTACTGCACCGTCCCTGATAAATAATGTTTCCAACTACATTACTGCACCGTCTCTGATAACTAATGTTTCCAACTACAGGTACATGTACCACAGCTCTCCCATGTACACTACATGTATATGCTACCACCTTCACTATTGTATCATAAACATCCTGCAAAACACATACATGTACATCTACAATGTAACATGCGAAAATTCGAGCTGGGCTTTGATTTCAAAACTACACATGTACCAATCCGAATATGTTGCAAGGTTACCTCAACCAGTTCCTCTTCTACATCCTCCTCCACAGGACTCATTGGCCCAAGGCGGTCCTTGCAAAATAATAATAATAATAATAAAGCAACAGATCGTCATCATGCAAATGAACATATCAAGTAAGTCCATTTGCTGGTTCTGTCCAAGTGCACTGCACATTAATCCCCTTAGCTCATGTTTCTGTACATATCCAACATGTAGATGTACAATGATGAAGTGCTCCCTCCACTTCCCCTTCAGGCCTCCTTCCCACCCCCTCCCCCCCCCCATCTCCATCCCCTCTCCCATTCTCCTCCTCATACACCCACTCCCTTCCCCTGCACTTACAAGGGTAGGAGGAACACTGAAGGAGCTTTCAACTATCTTTCTGCTGAGTGCCTTAAGTCCATCCACTTCACTGTTGTATGCCTTCACCTCCGTCTCCACCTTCTCATGACTCTGAAGAAGGCCCTGCAGGGTGGACATGAGGCTTAATGTGCACATCCTCACATCTAGATAACCATGCAGCAAAGCTCCCCCAGGGGCCACACCCTACACCTCACCTTGCCCACACCCTACATCTCACCTTGGCCACACCCTACATCTCATCTTGGCCACACCCTACATTTCACTTTGGCCACACCCTACATCTCATCTTGGCCACACCCTACATTTCACTTTGGCCACACCTACACCTCACCTTGGCCACACCCTACATCTCACCTTGGCCACACCCTACATCTCACCTTGGCCACACCCTACACCTCACCTTGGCCACACCCTAATCTCACCTTGGCCACACCCTACATCTCACCTTGGCCACACCCTACACCTCACCTTGGCTGAAGCCTCATCCTTGCCATAGTTGTTGGTGGTGACCAGAGATTCCCTCTCCTTCATCCAAGACTCCGCCTCATTAGCATCCGCAAAGTACTGGACACAACAAATAACCATGGCAACACACACAAAATGCAGTAGGGCAATGTGTAGACACAGTTTATTATAACTAAGCTAATCAATATATGGGACAGAGTGCCCAGCATAACCATAATCACAAGTCGACAGAGAGCTCAACGTTCAGTGCACCCATGAACAGCTCAATAGACCTTTTACCGCTGATGTCACAAATTATGTTTGACAAAACGTAAGTCCTTATAGAAACGCCACGAAGAAACACAGCTAGTAAAGGAATGAATAACTATATTCAATAATGAAGTACCTTCGCCAGTTATGTTGTATACATTACAGTACTCACAAGTTACCAGATGTTGACCCCCCACACACACACACACTACCCCCATCCACAGACACACTACCCCCCATCCACACACACACTACCCCATCCACACACACACTAGCCCCCATCCACACACACACTACATCCACACACACACTCCCACCCCCTGACCTGCTGTGACTGAGCAGCCTCCTCCAATCTGCTCTTCCTGTTGGCCATCATGTCGGTCAGCTTCTTCCATCGCTCCTGGAGTGTGCTCACTCGATGACCAATGGCCTTGGAGGCCACCTGGACCTCAGCCTGCAGCTGCTTGCCTGTGCTGCAGATGGACTGGAAGTGGGGGAGTCGCCCTGTTGAGTAAAGGGAAACAATGGAAGGCTGTATTTCCAATTCCCATGCCCTGCATACCAGTGTACATGTACATTCCTTATAGCCCACGTCCCATTCCCATGCCCTGCATACCCGTGTACATTCCTTCAGCACACGTCCCATTCCCATGCCCTGCATACCGGTGTACATTCCTTATAGCACACGTTCCATTCCCATGCCCTGCATATCCGTGTACATTCCTTCAGCACACGTCCCATTCCCATGCCCTGCATACCGGTGTAGATTCCTTATAGCACACGTCCCATTCCCATGCCCTGCATACCCGTGTACATTCCTTATAGCACACGTCCCATTCCCATGCCCCGCATACCGATGTACATTCCTTACAGCACACGTCCCATTCCCACAACTGCAAATGCAACATACCTGTGACAGCGCCTTCCAGCATCTGGTGCTTCTGCTGCAGCTGTGCCACGCTGTTCTGGTCCCTGCCAAAGTCCGTGGAGTAGGCCAGAGGCTCCTTCTCCCTCACCCAGGCCTCCTCCTCCTCCACCGTCAGGTAGAACTCCTGCACCTTCAAGGACTCCTGCAGCCTCCCCAACCTCGCTGCCGACAGCTGGGTCAGGCGCTGGCAGGCAGCCTCAAGCTCCACCCCCTTCTGCTCAATCTTGGCACGGTCAGGGTGTCCCTCGCTCACAAACCTCACCACCTGGGTGGCCAGGACCTTGGCCCTCTCCCTCTGCGTGGTGATGTCTGCCTCGGCGAGGGTGTGCTTCTGGAGGAGGTCCTGCACACCTAGCAGGTGCTTCCCATAGTCCTCCGACTTGAGGGACAGCTGCACAGCAATGGTGGGTAGAGAGGAGAGGTAACCAACATGCCTTAATGGTGGCAATGGCTCTGTCAAACCACCAAATAAAAACATTAATTACTAAATCAATTAATTGCCTATCAATATGTTTACTTTCCATACAATTGAGCTGTTATAAACAGCCTGGCACTGGTACATGTACAGTAAAATACATGTAGAATAAATACATGTACAATCTTATGTTCATAGCTAATTACAGTAAATGTCCAGGTATGCAGTAAATATATGAACCACCATTAAAGTACCAGTGCAGGAAAGGGGGAATGGGTGTGGATAGTGTTGAGTGTCGGGAGACAATGGGTAAAGGTGTGGGAGTGGAGAGCTCTAGTGTGAGGGGTTGGGGCCACTGACCTCAATCTGGGTCATCTCTTGGAGACAGTCATCCATCTCAGCAAACACGGCCATGAGGTCATGGTAGGAGGAGAGGGAGCTGCGACACACCTCCAACTTCTGCTGCAGCTGCAGCCACATGCGCTCAATCTCCTCCAACCTTGAGGGAGTACATCATGTGACCTTGAGCCAATGCGATTGTTGCATACATGTACATGCATAATGTATATTTACACCGGGTCACCCTCAAAATCAGTGTCAATGCTATGAAGTGTACATTGCTGTTTCGGACATTTGGTGGATCAAAGCCATGACTGAGCAGACATGACACAACATGACTGAGCAGACATGATGCAACATTTTAATTAGACTTGAATAAATGTAACTACCGCACAACCCCAGCGGCAAATCCACCCAAAACACAACATTCTCTTTACATCACCACAATAGGCACATTAGCACAGTGCTTCAACTGCCCTTCCTTCTTTAGTGCTCAGACAGTAAGACCCACCAGGGCATAAAATACACATGCACACGAAGTGGTCAGAAAACAACCAATGATGTCCGTCCAACTGCGATTTTGCACACTACTTAGTACAACTGCACATAATACACATATGTGATCCATAAGCCATTAGCCTCATACAGCTAGAGAGCTACTTGTACACCCACATTACTTGTAGGCTACTGCTAGTACTCTGCAATTTTGTTGACACTTTTGATAAGAGTATGCTTTTTAATTAATCCCTTTACCATTTTGACAAAGTGTACAGGCCATATAGCTATGTGTACAGGCCATATAGCTATGTGTACAGGCCATATAGCTATGTGTACAGGCCATATAGCTATGTGTACAGGCCATATAGCTATGTGTACAGGCCATATAGCTATGTGTACAGGCCATATAGCTACATGTACATGCCCCCATGCCTCACAATGTACATGAATAGTGTGCACAGGTCATTAGCTATGCCCACGTATGTGTGTACAAGTAGCTACATCCCAACCCCTCCTCCTCCTCCTCCACTTTGGGTTAATCCCCTCACCTGGTCTGGACAGATGGCAGGGCGTGGTACTTCTCCTGTGACAACTCCTTGCACAGATCTCTGATCACTTGTATCCTAGAGCCCTGGATGTGTGTGGGAAGGAGGAGGCAGCTGTTACAAGGCAAAACA